>JAIFGZ020000334.1:0-367898 GCA_019925245.2 Oryza australiensis | reverse complement strand
CGTAGAGATAAGGCAATCGGCCTATAGTCACGGTTTGGTAAGATTGAGGAAACCGTCTTAGAGTAAGATAGGGTTTCCGACTTGTAAACCCTTCTTCCCAAGACTATATAAGGGGGGTAAGGGGCGTCCCTTGAGGGATATTCCGATAGGAGATCAGATCTTAGACTTCATAAGCGAGAGCTTTAGATCACGAGATCAATAAAGACACTCGGCGGATCGAATCCACCGAAACAGGAGTAGGGTATTACCTCACGAGAGGGCCTGAACCTGTCTAAACCTTCTTTTTCTCCTAACCCATTGTGCTTGGCGATCTTGACTGCGACCCCATAAAATATATTGCCGAAACCAAGTTTTGACAATATGCGCGTGTCCGAGTGCCCTATACCTTTAAAGATCCTTCCATACCGCGGTTTGCCTGACTTCATGAGAAGCTGGCACGATGCAATTTGGAAGGTGACCAACAGCTGAGTTTTTATAGCTGCCTTGGTGAACAAGGGCTGTTTGGTTTTTTGGCATTCGGTCGGGTAATCTTACCAATGCTGTTTATTTTCCACCTTGGTGAAGATCTTTATAAGATTGAGACCAGTATTATGGCAAAAGCTATTTAATAACTTGGTCATATTTTTCATATGATTAAAGAACTTGTTTTCCCATGAGGGATGAATGAAATATTTATTCCGGGATTACTCGGACAAATCCACTCGGATGAGCAAGAGCTTACCGAGTGCTTTTTACCCATGAGGGTTGATTGAATTATTTGTTTTGAGATGACTCGGGCAAATCCACTCGGATAAGTGTGAACTTGCCGGGTAATGAGATTTCTATGATTGCTTTAGCATGAGCTAGGTATCTACATGAAGATGATTTTTTATAGTTCTTGACTATATGCTTAGCCTATTTTTGACTAACCACATAGTCGGGGGCTACACCTAATTAGGTGCATCAGGAGATGCACCTAGATATTTATTTTTAAGAAATTTTTTCAGCCCTTCACAGTCTTTGGAGTCACTCGGGAAGATTCAGGCAGAGATGATGGAATCACTCGACGCCAAAAGCACTCGGTCAAAGAGATTTTTTGGTTGAGTGCTGCTTTGGTCTGAAGTTGAGTTGTCTCGTCGACTGAAAAGGACTCGGGGCTACTGTGGAGATTGTGGCAATCGGGTATCTACATGGCAAGCTTATCCGACTGGAGGTAGAGATAGATTGCGCCTGCCATATCTGTAAGCCGAACTTGACTTGGGTGTTATGGTTGCCGATAAAGATAAGGCAATCGGCCTATAGTCACGGTTTGGTAAGATTGAGGAAACCAACTTAGAATAAGATAGGGTTTCCGACTTGTAAACCCTTCCTCCCAAGACTATATAAGGGGGGTAAGAGGTGTCCCTTGAGGGATATTCCGATAGGAGATCAGAGATCGAACACTAGATCTGAGATACAACTTCATAAGCAAGAGCTTTAGATCACGAGATCAATAAAGACACTCGGCGGATCGAATCCACCGAAACAGGAGTAGGGTATTACCTCACGAGAGGGCCTGAACCTGTCTAAATCTTCTTCTTCTTCTAACCCATTGTGCTTGGCGATCTCGACTGCGACCCCAGAAAATATATTGCCGAAACCAAGTTTCGACAGCCCACCTCCCAAGACTATATAAGGGGGATAAGGGGCGTCCCTTGAGGGATATGCGATATCGGCTTTAGATCATATGCTTCATGAGAAGTTAGATCAGCTTTCAGCTTTAGATCACGAGATCAATAAAGACACTCGGCGGATCGAATCCACTGAAACAGGAGTAGAGTATTACCTCACGGGAGGGCCTGAACCTATCTAAATCTTCTTCTCCTTCTAACCTATCGAGCTTGGCGATCTTGACTGCGACCCCAATTTTTTATTGCCGGAACCAAGTTTCGACAGTTGGCGCGCCAGGTAGGGGGCCGCGCGTCGAGACTTCTTCAACAATCTCACCGACAAGCGTGATGGGATCTCCTTCAGGATTCAGCGACTTCGCCGCCAACTTCTTCGACGACTCCTCCTTCGACTCGGATTCAAACCAATCGGAAGGAAAGACCCACTCAGCGCCGTTCGGGCTCCCCAATAGCGCCGAGATCTTCGACGACATCTTCAAGTCAAAGATGCAATCCACCCTCTCCAACGAAGGACTTCACTCGGCACCGTTCGGATTGCCGAACACCGCCGAAATCTGCACCGACCTTCTCGTCTCCCAACGCGGAGACGATCTACTCGGAAGAAGACCTCTCGGTGCCATTTGGGTTACCAAATGCCGCCGAGATCTACGGCAAACTCCTCTCCTCCGAGTTGAGGTCGACCCACTCGGACGAGCCCGCTTCCCCATGCTCTGACTCGGACTGGAACGATCCAGACCCGGGCTACCCAGGATCAATGGAGGTCGCCGTCATCTTCCCGCCATTCGGCTCATGCTCATCTTCGGAGCTCAACGAATATCTCAGCTCCGCCGGCTTCGACGACCTCTATGGCATCCCCTCAGACGAAGCCGACGACTCCGACTGCCGCAAGGACTACGCGCCGAAGTGCTTCGATGTCCTCATGGCTGAGCCGGACGAGTCCGACTCAACCATGACCCGCAGGCTTGCTGAGGAAGAGCGAGCCAAGATCGAGCAGGAGCGCAAGCTGGCTAAAGAGGAGAAGAAACGCAGGGAAGAGGCTGACAAGAGAAAGCAAGATCTACGCGCAGCCGGACGACCCGCTCAGGAGGCCATCCTTCAAACGCGGGTCCGCAACGCCAACATCTTCCAGACGCCACAGCAGAATGCTGTTGCCGCACTCACGCTCTTGGACACGTCATGGAGACGGCACCCGCCGACGTGACTCCAATACTTGACAAAATCAAGACCATCGTCGCAGCCACAGCCAACGGCCATCCCACCACCTCAGCACGAAGGTCGACTGAGTCCGTGGCTGAAACGCCCAACAAAAGCCGACTCCCGCCCTAAGGTCAGGAGACTATAAGAGGCCCGAGCCAGATCGGTCGACGACAAGGCCAAAAGGCCCACGCCGCGAGTCCACACAGAAGTACCAGGAGCAAACGGCCGACTCCCGCGACAAACGACACGGACGCCCACCCGTCCACCACCAAGTCCGCCGCAACAACAGCTCCAGCTACCCAACCAGCCAACCGAAGACCCCGCCGAGTGATCTGCGAGAAGTCCTCGATCGCCGCTACCAGGAGCGAGACCGACGCACTCGGGAAGATCGGAGGGGATCACCCGATAGCGGCGACGACAGAGTGCCGGCTTTCACTCGGGAGCTTAGTGCACTGGCCGAATGGTTTTAAGCCAATAGGAATAGAGAAATACGATGGCAAGACCGACCCTGAGTCGTGGCTAACCGTCTACACCCTCGCCATCCGCGCAGCAGGCGGCGACAACAAGGCTATGGCCAATTATTTGCCCGTGGCCCTCGCCAACTTAGCCAGGAACTGGCTCACGAGCCTGCCAAGAGGCTCAATCGGCTCGTGGAGCGAGCTGAGGGACCACTTCATCGCCAACTTTCACGCACCTTCGAGAGGCCCAGCACACACTTTGACTTATACAATGTCATCCAGAAGCCGGACGAGCCTCTGAAGGATTACATCCGACGCTTCTCCGAGAAGCGCAACAAGATCCCCAACATTACCGATGACATCATCATCGCCGCCTTCCAGAAGGGAATCTGTGATGAACTATTGATCAGGATTTTCGGGCGCAAGCCACCGAAGACGGTGAAACAAATGTTCGAGACGGCGAACTCCTACGCCAAGTCCAACGATGCAATCAAGGCGGTACGCCAAGACCGGCCTGACAAAAGGGATGACAAGCACTCGGAAGGAAGCCGGCATCCGAGGAAGGATAACGGCAGCAGCAATCAGGCCCAGAAAGATCGCAAACGCCGGCACGAAGACCTGGTCGCCACAACGTCCGATTCTCGACACCGTCGCCGAGTTGCGGCTTACCACGCGATCATGAACGATCGTGAACGCTCAGTACACGCATCATCTACAAGCAATTTGCAGAGCAATATGCGGCACGGTTAAACAAGAAGCCAACTAATGAAACCGGTCCATCGGGAACCAAGAAGAACAACTCGACTGGAAATTCGGAGCCTTTTTAAGACCACGTGGGCGAGCTGAATCACATCTTCGGGGGCCGCAGGCTTATGAGTCCAAGAGGAAGCAAAAGCTGATGGACCGCGAGGTCAACGTAGCACAACCTGAAGTCCCACAACATTTACGATGGTCGGAGGTGGCCATCACATTTGATCGCTCGGATCATCCTGACCGAGTGGTTCACCCAGGGCAGTATCCCTTGGTACTTGACCTGATGGTTCAGAACATCAAGCTGAAGCGTGTCCTCATCGATGGGGGCAGCGTCCTCAATCTCTTGTTCATCAAAGACCCTGGATGAGATACAAATCCTAAGAACTGAGTTGAAGGCAAGCTCAGCCCCCTTCTACGGAATGATCCCGGGGCTGTCGCCCACACCACTCGGGCACATCGCCTTTCCAGTCACCTCCGGAGTTCGCGAGAATTTCCGAACGGAGAATACCACCTTCGGGGTGGTCGACTTCAAAGACGGCCTACCACGCGATCTTCGGAAGGCCTGCACTCGCCAAATTCATGGCGATACCACACTACACTTACCTCTGCATGAAGACGCCTGGCCCTAACGGCGTCATCACCCTGCAGCAGCGACGTCAAACAAGCCTTCACCTGCGACGAAGAAAGCTACGATATGGCCCAATCTTGTGAGAGATCGCGTGGCCAGGAAGAAATCCGACTGGCTACATCAACATCTGAAGAGGGTGAAATTTCTACAAAGAGGATAGCCAAGTCGGGACAAGGCGACGCCAAAACGAAGAAAATCTTTCTTGATCCAGTCGGCAAGATATCTTCAAGGACTTAGAAGATACCACAGTCGCAATGTTCGGGCGCGAGCTTTCATTATCGATGATTTGGTTCTACGCAAGATCCAGGACCATCAAGGACCATCACAAATTATCTCCACTATGGGAAGGACCATACATAATCGCTGAGGTGACTCGGCCAAGAGCATTTCGACTAAAGCGCGAAGATGGATCTATGGTGAAGAACTCCTGGAATATTGAACATGTTCGATGATACTATGCTTAAATTGCCGTAAGTTTCATGTTATTCTTGACTGCCAATCTCAAGCAAGATGACTTCTTGAGTTGACAGTCGGGGGCTGCATACGTGTCAATAAAGCATGGTTTTCTTCGACAACTTGTTTATATTTGGTTTATCATTGTTTAATGTTTCTTGATTTGAGTTTAATAGATAAGGACTGAGAATTTTTTGATGACCTAATCAAGCTTAGGCTTGGTGACATTCGGACGAAAATTACTTAAGAAATTTTCTATGAAGACTCGGGTCAAGGCATTAACATAAATAAGCTAGACACCTACAAGTTCACATCGGAGGCATAAAGAGACCAAGATGATTAAACTTACTCCCGACTGAACCTCGGACGACAAGGGAATCTTGGAGGCTGGATGCGGAAGACGGCTTGTGATGGAACAAGAGTTTCTAGATGGATGGATTTGCGCGTGCGCAAGTTTAGGGTTCTCCGTGGAGAGCTTGTGAACAGTGACGCGAAAGAGGAAATTTTTTGGGAAGATGAAGTGGCGGGGATGACCTCGAGGCTTTGTAAAAAGACTTGAGGGTTTTTTGCCAAGTTATCTCACGATTGGGCCGAGCCCATGAGAGACTTGCGGCCTAGCTAAGGTGTGGCTTGACACGTGTCCTTAGGGACTTAAGTGGATGGACTTAAGCAGATTTGCCCTGGCAATATGCACGTGTCACATAGCCCGATACCTTTAAAATCCTTTCATACCACGGTTTGCATAACTTCATGAGAAGTTGGCACGATGCAATTTGAAAGGTGACAAATAGTTAAGCTTTTCATGGTTGTCCTGATGACAGGAACTATTTGGTTTTAAAGCATTTGATTAAATGATTATATCAATGCTATTTTTTCCACCTTGGTGAAGATCTTTTTTAGATTAAGACCAATATTATGGCAGGAGCTATTTAATATTTTGGTCATATTTTTCAGATGACTGAAAAATTTGTTGACCCATGAGGGTTAACTAGATTATTTGTCTCGAGATGACTCGGGCAAGTTAACTCGGATGAGCATGAGCTTGCCGAGTGTTTTTTACCCATGAGGGTTGATTAAATTATTTGTCCCGAGATGACTCGGGCAAATCAACTCGGATAAGCTTGAGTTTGCCGAGTGAATTATTTTCTTACCTATAAGGGTTGATTAAATTGTTTGTTCTGAGACGACTCGGGCGAACTACTCGGATAAGCATGAGCTTGCCGAGTGATGTGATTTTTTATGATTGCTTTAGCTTGAGCTAAGCATTTATATGAGAATTATTTGTTTCGAGATGACTCGGGCAAATTTCCGGGATGACTCGGGAAGATCAGCTCGGATAAGCATGAGCTTACCGAGCGAATTGATTTTTTACCCATGAGGGATGATTAAAATATTTGTTCCGAAATGATTCGGGCAGATCCACTCGAATAAGCATGAGCTTACCGAGTGCTTTCCACCTATGAGGGTTGATTGAGTTATTTGTCCTGAGACGACTCGGACAAATTCACTCGGATGAGCGCAAGCTTGCTGAGTGATGATATTTTTTATGATTGCTTTAGCATGAGCTAAGGATTTACATGAGTATGATTCTTTATAGTCCTTGTATGTATGTTTGGTCTGTTTTTGGCTAATCATATAGTCGGGGCTACACCTAATTAGGTACATCATGAGATGCACCTAGATATTTATTTTGAGAATTTTTGGATATTTTCCAGCCCTTCACAGTCTTTGGAGCCACTCAGAAAATTCAGGCAGAGATGATGAAATCATGCGGCGCCGAAGCACTCGGCCAAAAAGATTTTTGGCTGCGTAACGTTTTGGTTTGAAGCTGAGTTGTCTCGTCGACCGAAAAGGACTCGGGGCTACTGTGGAGATTATGGCAATCGGGTATCTACATGGCAAGCTTATCCGACTGGGAGGTAGGGATAGATTGCGCCTGCCATATCTGTAAACCAAACATGACTTGGGTGTTACGTTGCCGATAGAGATAAGGCAACGGCCTATAGTCACGGTTTGGTAAGATTGAGGAAACCGACTTAGAGTAAGATAGGGTTTCCGATCTGTAAGCCCACCTCCCAAGACTATATAAGGGGGGTAAGGGGCGTCCCTTGAGGGATATGCGATATCGGCTTTAGATCATATGTTTCATGAGAAGTTAGATCAGCTTTCAGCTTTAGATCACGAGATCAATAAAGGCACTCGACGGATCGAATCCACCGAAACAGGAGTAGGGTATTACCTCACGAGAGGGCCTGAACCTGTCTAAATCTTCTTCTCCTTCTAACCTATCGAGCTTGGCGATCTTGACTGCGACCCCAATTTTCTATTGTCGGAACCAAGTTTCGACAGTGACACACAAATCAGTAACAGTTCTGAAAACAAGTTTAGCGGTTGTAGCCTGTAGGCTTGGAGTAGCTATACTAAAATCTCTGCATGAGAGGAAAACAAGCACTACTAGAGAAACGATTTTTCTGGACGAGGCCCTCAATAGGTTCCAGGCGGACCATAAGAGCCCGCGCCTGAAAAAACCGTTCCCTGGGGCCGGCAATTGGCCCGCATGGGATAATGCATTATCTCGTGCGATCCACTTAAGCGACCGCACGGGCTATTATCCCGTGCGGTCGCTTAAGTGGACCGCACGGGATAATGCGATTATCCCGTGCGGCCTACTTAACCGATCGCACGGGATAATAGCGTATTATCCCGTGCGGTCCACTTAAGGACCTGCACGGGATAATGCATTTTCTCGTGTGGGCCGTTAAGTGGACCGCATGCGATGATGCCCAACAGTGGCGCAATAAATTTTCCGCTCAACCCGACAGTGACGCATTTACCCCGATGTTTTCTCGCTCCAAAAAAGGCAATTATGGGGGAAGGTTTTGAACTTGAATTTTTCAATTGGAGTCAATACAAAACGTATCGTACTTGATCTCCTCTTCCATTTGCTTTCTTTTTAAAAATTTTTATTGGTTGAATGCGAATATATTTGAACTTTTTTGACTCGGTTTTTCTCTCTCCAAATAATAGACATTTTATTTTTTGGAAGGCTTTAGACTTTAAATTTTCAATTGAAATCAATATAAAAGGTAATATGCTTGATCATCTCCTTCATTTGCTTCCATTTTTGTAAAATTTTATCGGTTGAATGCGAAGATATTTAAACTTGTTTGAATTGTATATGTTGAGTTATTTTTATAATTTGTAGGTCAAATATTTTGTTTCTTTATTAAACCAATTTTTGGTAACTACTTTTGTCTCATTATTATTATTTGTTGTGCAATATTAATTTATATTGTCACTATTTTTATTATTTGTCAAATATTTTACTTTGTTTTTATTATTTGTAGGATTTAAGTTTAATTTGTTTATTTAGAAACATCGGCAATATAATATTAATTTATGCTGTCATTGTTTTAGATGGATCGGATATGGATGTATGAGATACGGAGAACTCATCCGGTATTCATGAGAGAAGCATCAACATTTATTGATAAGGCTAAGGCACACGCTTTGAGGAAGAATATGAAGGATATTTTTTATCCTTGCGTGGATTGCAAGAATCAGAAGATGTTGAAAGATCCGAATGTAATTCTTGGACACATAATTCAGCGTGGATTTGTGGAGAAATACACAGTTTGGACTTATCATGGGGAAGTCGCCCCTCCGGAAGAGAATCCTGATATTTGTTTCGATGAGGTAGAGAATTTTATAATTGAGGACATGTCTCGTGAAACGATGGGTGATTTTGGCGGCTCTGGTTTTGACAAGGCAGAGGTTGATATTGATATTGATCTTGAGGATTTGTTACGGCACGTTGAACCAGAGGTCCTAACAGAGAAAGCAAGAAATTTAAACAATTGGGAGGCGTTGCAGAAAGCAGCGAAAGATCTTTTATACGATCAAGCAAAGGGATGTGATATGAATTATACAGTGTTGCGTTCGATGCTAGAACTTCTTAGATTAAAGGCCAGGCACGGATGGTCTGATACTAGTTTCAACGACTTGATGGGTCTCCTGAGAGCTATGCTTCCTAAGCCTAACTTGTTGCCAGCTAACACCTATCAAGCCAAGAAACTGATATGTCTATTATCACTTGGTGCGGAAAAGATCCATGCATGTATTAATTATTGTGTACTTTATCGCAAGGAATACGCTGACTTGGACAATTGTCCAACTTGTGGGGTGGGTAGGTACAAAAAGGATAACAGTGTCGCCAATAGTGACGTTGCCAAACCAAATTCATTGGTCGAGCCAGGGAAAAAGATTCCGGCCATGGTGATGTGGTACTTGCCAGTCAAAGATCGAATGAAGCGATTGTTCTCGAACCCCACGATGTCGAGTTGATGAGATGGTATCAAGAGGGTCGAAAGACGGATGGTATGATTCGACATCCCGCCGATGCTCGACATGTGGAAAAACTTTGATTCGAAGCACCCAGAATTTGCAAATGATCCGAGAAATGTCAGGTTTGCGTTGAGCATGGATGGAATGAATCCGTTCGATGACCTAAGCAGCTCGCACAACACTTGGCCAGTTCTGCTCACTATGTATAACCTTCCGACATGGTTATGTCAGAAGCGAAAGTACATTTTGTTGACTATCCTTATACAAGGGCCAAAACAGCCTGGCATCGACATAGATGTGTTTCTTGAACCTTTGATGGAGGATATGTAAGAAATGTGGGAAGAGGGTCTACGATTATTTGATGCATACCGCCAGGAGTATTTTACTTTGTGTGCTATCATATTCGTTACTATTAACGATCTACCAGCCAATTTTTCCCTATCCGGACATATTAAAGGAAACACCGGATGTCTGATATGTCTGGACAACACATCGTACATATACCTGACCTCGTCAAAAAAGTTAGTTTACATGTCATCGTCGTTTCTTACCACAGAAGCATAGGTATCGTGCGATGGCTACCTTTTTTGACAAAACTGTCGAGGTAGGTACTGTCCCCGAAGCAAAGGATGGTTCCACGGTGTTCAAGCTGACAAAGAACATAAAGGTCGTGTTCGGCAAGAGAAAGAGAGCTTCAGGCAAGAGGAAGAAAGAAGTGGTATAAAACACGCTGCCCTTCAAGAAACATTCAATCTTTTTCAAGTTCCTGACGTGGAAAGACCTGGAGATTCGTCATGCCACCGATGTCATGCACCTCGAGAAAAACGTGTTCGACAGCACCATCGGGACTTTACTTGATATCCCTAGTAAAACAAAGGATGGGTTGAAGTCACGTAACGACCTGGTCAATTTGGGCATAAGGAAAAATCTCCACCCAATAGAACTAATGAATGGTAAGATTGAGATTCCTCCGGCATGCTACTCAATGACACTAGAAGAGAAAAAAACTTTCTGTAAATGTCTTCGTGGATTGAAAGTGCCGATTGGATTCTCATCGAATATCTGGAAGCTAGTATCAATGAAAGATTTGTCGATTTCTGGATACAACGCTCACGAATGTCATAAGATGCTTACGGTGTTTCTTCCTATCGCTATAAGGGCGGTGAAACCAGTGCACACCAAGGTTGTGATAACAAAGTTGTGCTATTTTTTTAATCGAGTATCACAGAAAGTTTTTGATTCAGAAGAATTAGGACCCCTTCAGAAATTCGCAGTCGAGACAGCTTGCCAGCTAGAGATGTTTTTTCCTCCATCGTACTTCGACATGATGGAACATCTCATTGTTCACATTGTCCCTCAAATTATTGAACTTGGTCCTCTATACCTACATCAAATGTGGGCGTATGAGCGATACATGGCTGTTCTGAAAGGGTATGTCCGTAATCGTGCTCATCCGGAGGGCTCGATGATAGAGGGTTACACAACTGAGGAGGTTGTCGAGTGTTGCCTAGATTATATGCCCATTGGGATATCGATGCCTCGACATGATGGAAGATTATCTGGGAAGGGTACGGTATGAAGAAAATGCTTCTACGACAACGATTACAAAGCGGTATCAGATGCACACAGCAGTGTTCTTCAACAACTCGCCATCGTTGCGCCCCACATTGAGCAACACGCTTCCGAGATAAGAGCATGCAATCCTGGGCGATCCGATGATTGGATTTCGAAAGAACAGAAGCGCACTTTCCCCCAATGGCTTAAGGATCAAAATCTATCGTCTGGTGAATCACTCGAGGAAAAAACGGTAGAAAGACTTGCAGCTGGCCCAACAAGCGTTGTGACCTCATGGCAAGGGTATGACATCGGCGGATACTCTTTTTACACCAACAGCAAAGACAAGAAAAGCTCAGCGCAGAACAGTGGGGTTTGTGTCGAAGCGTTGGACGCAACAGGGCAGAGAAAATCATACTATGGGATCATACAAGAAATATGGGAACTTGACTATGGTTTAAACATTCAGATCCCTGTTCTCAGATGTCAATGGGTGAAAGACGACATGGTAGATAAATTTGGATTTACGTGTGCTGAACGGAGTAAAATTGGACACAAGGATGATCCATGAGTCCTTACCGAGCGTGTTGCATAAGTTTTCTATGTGAAGGATCCTTCCGATGAAAAGATGGACATTATTGTATCGGGCAAGTAACACATCATTGGTATTGACAACATTGAAGACGCGTCCGACTATAATCAATACGACGCCATTTCGTTATTCACAGATCTTCCTACGCGGATGAAACACATTGAAAGTGTCCTCGACGAATCAAAGTTTGCATCCGTGCGGAAGGATGTTAATCCAAAAATTGTAAAACGCTAGTTTATTTTTTGTGTATATTATGTTTCTTCTCCACCCTCCAAACTTTCGATCTACTATGTAAATACAACATGTAACTCATAATTGTAAAATTTGGTATATTATAAAAACAGATCAGAACACTCGCCAATTTCTTCATGAAACATGATTAGGAACCTATTTTGGTATATGAAACATGAAACTTGGCCAGTTCTGCTCATTATGTACCAAATTTTGATTTTTTCTTCATGAAACATGATTAGGAACCTATTGACCGAATAATTTTAAAATTATATAAATAGCAAACGAAGTCAGAAAATCATGAAAATTGTGTGGATGTCATGATATTATACGTAGAGGCTGTGGTAAAAAATTGAGAAGGTTTCGAATATTTTATCACATACGTTATCGCGTGCGGTCGGCTTAAGGGCACTCGCACTCGGCAAAATTTTAAAAAATTTCTTCTCCACCCTCCAAACTTTCTCTACTATGTAAATACAACATGTAACTCCTAATTATAAAATTTGATAATTTTTTGATTGGTTTTGCTATATTTCTTTGATTTATTTTATTTTCATGAATTTTTTTGCCAAGTCTCACATTTGAACTGCAAGTGATTAAAAAATAGAATAAAATTAGTGGAAAAATTATATTCATGTTGTTTAGACCTGCTTGAGTCATTATCCTGTAAATAAGAATAATTTTTGAATTTTTCTTCATGAAACATGATTAGGAACCTATTGACCAAATGATTTTAAAATTGTATAAATAGGAAACGAAGTCGGAAAATCATGAAAATTGTGTGGATGTCATGGTATTATACGTAGAGGCTGTGGTAAAAAATTGAGAAAGTTTCAAATATTTTATCACATACGACGCTCACAAAACCGAAGATTCTCCAGAGAAGATTAGAAGTGTTGAGAAGGATTGGTTAGATTTGGAGAGAAAATGATGGTCGAATTGTCGTTTGATTTCAAAATTTTTTCATAGGTAATAATTAGCATATATTTATGTATGGAAAAGTTTGGTAATTTTTTGAGTCTATTTGATAATTTTTACATTAATTTCCATTTTGGTACAAAAGTTAAGGGGGAGGGCGATTATCGCGTGCGGGCGGCTTAACGACCCGCACGGGAAGATATTTTCCCGTGCGGTCCGTTAGGCCGCCCGCACGCGATAATCGCCGCCTATATAATAACGCACCGGTTGGGCTCTAGCGGCTATGATGGCCACGTAGAGAAGTGGCGAGCAACCGAAGAACAGTTTGCCTCCCAAGGAAAGCCCCTGCTTGTAGATGCACTGAAAGAAAGAAGCAAAAATTGTGTGTGGGCACGTAGCACGGGACAGGTCACCGACGAGGGAGAGATCCTTTTCGAGGATCCGGATATAGAGCGTGTGACCACAAGTCTAAAAGACATTGCTAAAAAGGAGAAGACCGGGGAATTTATTGCTAAGAGGGAACACGATCAGTTAACAGCTGCATTGGGCAACCCCGAACATTCTGGACGAGTAAGGGGTGTATCATCAAGGACAAGTTGGAAAGAAGGGTTTCCTAAGGAAGCTGCAAGTTACAACAAAAAGGGACAGGTACAAACATAAACTTGAAGAGAGGATAACAAAACAAGTTGAAGAACACTTCTACTCTCTTTTTGCACAAAATCGCCAAGCCTTCCCTAACATCTTTCAGCAATCCGAAGAACCCACAGTACAAATGCCCAGTAGCGTCAGGTCAGTTGACACCGCACCTATCCCGTGGATACCATAACTGAACCGATGCCGTGCAGCCTCCTCGTGCCGATAGGAAGAGCCGGAAAGAGAAAGGAGGTGGGTACAAGACTTGCTATACCAGGGCGACAATTTCACAACACTCCAATCCCTGAGGAATATGCAAGGGTGCAGGTGGACAAGGTGCATGCAGAGCATAAAAGCTTAGAGCTAGACATTCCAGCACCTGAAGGGATAGAATTGCTTGGGGATGCGGTGAATCAATTCATTCTATGGCATCGACGAGATATCTTACTGGTCGGTACATCGTCAGCATCCCCAGTACAGCCGGTTCCTCAGATTGCTGCTGCGCCTGCACCGCCTTCTCCACTAGGGCCTTCTTCCCCACCTCGCTCCCCACCTCGGCCTGCTTCCCCACCTTGCTCCCTACCTCGGCCTGCTTCCCCACCTCGCTCCCCTCCTAAGGATAAAGGTTCTGATTCGCCAATGCCGTCAGCCCCTGAAGTCATTGCACAACATATTCACCGATCTCCTCCGACACCGCAGTCGGCATTGGCGGTACCCTAAAGGCCCCTTCTAAAAACAACAAGCCTTCCAAGTCTGAGCAAGCTCTCTCGTCAAATTTTCCCAAAAATGGTTCGATCAAGCTATGACAAGGAATTAATGGCCAAAGATGAGAGAGACTTAGGGTTCTTGGCTTTTAGGGGGAGGGGGCCGACTGACAAGCCGCAGGATCAACAGTCCAAGTTGTCGGACTCACAACAATCAATGAAGAACAAAGCGGAGGACCTGCAAAATTGGACTTTGAATGAAGTGCCAATAAAGTACGAGTACGACAAGCCATTCCTGCTGTGGCATGTCATGGAAGACATGCCCTGGAAAATCAGGCTAATGCATGACTGGTACCTAAAGGCATCCAGATTGGGGCTCGCATGCTTACCGTGAAGGTCCCGGATGATGCGTTCACCAGTGGCCCAAATGGGATGCTGGTCATCGATTTCAACGACCTTCACGCATTATTCAGGATGGAAAAAATGGATATAAATCTCATTACTATGTTTTGCCTGTAAGTATCAGCCTAACTTAATGTCATTAATGAATTGATTTACAAACTAACTTGTGAATAATTAATTACTTGCTGCATTACTTAGGATGCAATACGCAGACGCAAAAAAGACCAACTATCCAGCTGCGTTCGTTAACCCAACAAGGATATGCTGGACGGAACACGAGTTACATATTCGTGAAGACTCCGCTGAGCTCAAAGGCAAAATGAAGAAACAAAAGGACGCGATCATCAAACAAATGCACAAGGACAAGATGATCGTGGTAGCCTTCTACTTGGGCCATGCTATGTTCGAGCACAGAGACAAAAATGTCCTAATGGTCCCTTATGCGTTGCAGTAAGTAATATTCATCCGTAAAACCGATATTTTACTAATATCACTTACAATTAACATATCTCTTCGATCTTTCGCAGCAATCACTACATACTATTTCTAGTATATCTGCGGGACCACTTGACCGTAGTGCTTGATCCGGCACACTACAGCCAGGAAAGATTTAAAGAGTTCCTCGTCATTTTAAATTTGTAAGTACTATCATGCACCATTTAATAAGTTTTGTCTGTTTTTACTATCGAATAATTAAACAATTGATCAGTGAAACATGCAATTATTTTGTCTACAGAGCACACCATAATTATGTAAGGCAAGGTGGACCAGTGAAAGATCCACAAAAGAAGAAGCTTCTTGTGAAGACAAATTGGCCGGTAATTATATGCTCGATATATGCCGTTATTTTATACTGTGTTTAACTTCAAATTACTGACGCATGCATATAATAAATTTTATTCAACACAGTGTTATAAGCAACCACCAGGCACTAACCTTTGCGGCTACTACGTGTGTGAGATGCTCAGACTCTACGGGAGATACACTACTAAGTTCGAAGAAGTAAGTTCATCAGAGAAATATATCTTTCTACATGTTATCGATCTTGTATAATTTTTCTAATCGTATGTATATATACTATTTTTTCTTAAACAGATCATGGATGTTCCAGTTGTAGCGAACCGGTTCGACGATAGAACCATGCTTAACTTGGTTGCAGATCTTTGCCACTTTATCCGTCGTGATGTCTGCAACCATTTGGACGATTTCTACGATCTGGAGAGCGAGTTGGCGACGGACAATAAATTCAAACGACTTAGGGAGTGGGAAAAAGAGTACCGCCATTAAATAATTTGTAAATTTGTTGCTAGCTAGACTTATGTTAATTTGTGAGACGAAACTAGCTTGATATGTATATAAACATTACGCATGATCGATCCGTGTTATATATATATCTTTTATGAGGAAATAATATTAAATATCTTTTTTTCTCATGCGCAAAAAATATATATATTGACCCATTTAACATTACTGAGAGAGAGGAGAGGAGAGGGAGAGGACAGAGAGGAGAGGAGAGGAGAGAAGAGAGAGAGGACAATAGCTAGCTAACAGAACATATACATAAAATAATGGGCACGACCATCTTCCCGTGCGGTCGGCTAAGCGGCCCACACGGGATAATCGATCTTCCCATGCGGTTGGACCGTCCGCACGCGAAAATAATCTTTTCCCAGACCTTTTCACGCATGCGGGCAGGCCTTCCACACAGGAAGATGCCTTTCGGCCCGCATGGAAAAACCGTTTCTCCAGTAGTGAAGGGATAAGCTTATTAAGGGCCTGTTTAGTTTCAAAAAATTTTGGGTAAAAACTTTTCACAAGAGAATATGTTTAGTTGCATAAGAAAATTTTTTGGGCTATAGTAAATGCATAATGCATGCAACTCTCATGCACATCTCCCAAGAGAAAATTTCATCTTTTTTGGCCAAATCCGTCCCAAAACCAAAATTTTTTCATCCTAACTTTTCACCCATATGTTTAGTTCCAAAAAAATGATCAAAATCCAAAAAGATTTTGTATTTTACATGCAACTAAACAGGGCCGGGTGGATAGAAAAATAAGGTGAGACAACATTGAGACATATATGTAAAGATGGTGTACCAAGGCATGCATAGGGCATAGAGCTCAGCGGGGTTATACGTATGGCAAAGCTGCTACGGAAATACCTCTATCATTCAAATTTCAATGAGAGACGTTCGTTAAAAAAATCAATGAGAGAGGTCTCTACATTATGAGAGGGAGAGGCAAAGTGACCTTGTTAAAAGTTTACCAAAGTTGCTAAAAGGTGCCAAATTCGGGTGAAAGGAATAATCTGCGAGCAAATATGGTACTAGCACGGTTTATTGGTGTGGAGATTATGGTAATCGGAATCCACATGGCAAGCTTATCCGACTGGAGATAGGGATATGTTGCGCTTGCCAAATATGTAAACCAACTATGACTTGGGTGTTACGTTGCCGATTGAGATAAGGCAACGGCCCATAGTCATGGTTTGGTAAGATTGAGGAAACCGACTTAGAGTAAGATAGGGTTTCTGATCTGTAAGCCCGCCTCCCAAGACTATATAAGGGGGGTAAGAGGCATCCCGTGAGGGATATCAGATTTCATAAGCAAGAGCTTTAGACATCAGAAGTTAGATCAGCTTTCAGCTTTAGATATACAAGATTACGAGATCAATAAAGACACTCGGCGGATCGAATCCCCGAAACAGGAGTAGGGTATTACCTCACGAGAGGTCCTGAACCTGTCTAATCTCTGTTTTCCATCTAACTCATCGAGCTTGGCGATCTTGACTGCACCCCCAAAATTCTATTGCCGAAACTGAGTTTCGACAGTTGGCGTGCCAGGTAGGGGCTCGCGCGTCAAGACTTCCTTGACAATCTCGTCGACAAGCGCAATGGGATCATCTTCAAGCGTCGGCGACTTCGTTGCCAACGACTTCAACAAGCTCTCCCTCTTCGACTTGGATTCAAACCAGTCGGAAGGGGAAACCCACTCGGCACCGTTCGGGCTCCCGAACAGCGCCAAGATCTACGACGAAATCTTGGATTCCAAGATGCAGTCCATCCACTCTTACGGAAGAACTCACTCGGCGCCGTTCGGACTACCGAACGCCGCTGAGATCTGCAGCGATCTTCTCATCTCCCTGTCAGAGCCAACCTACTCGGAAGAAGACCTCTCGGCACCGTTTGGATTACCAAACACCGCCGAGATCTACTCCAAGCTCCTCTCCCTCGAGTCGAGGACGACCCACTCAGAGGAGTCCACAACCTCAAGCTCCGACTCGGACTGGAATGATCCAGATTCGAACTACCCGGGCTCAAGGGAGATCGCCGTCATCCTCTAGCCCTTCGGCTCATGCTTATCCTCAGAGCTCAATGTGTATCTCAGCTCTTCGGGCTTTGACGACCTTTATGGCATCCCCGGATGAAGCCGACGACTCCGACTCGCGACAAGGACTACGAGCCAAAGTGCTTTGACGTCCTCATGGCTGAGGTGGCCAAGTCCGACTCAGCCATGGCCCGCAGGCTTGCGGAAGAAGAGTGAGCCAGGATCGAGCAAGAGCGCAAGCTGGCGGAAGAGGAGAAGAAACGCAAAGAGGAAGCCGACAGAAGAAAGTAGGATCTAAGGGCAACCGGATGATCCGCTCAAGAGGCTATTCTTCAAACGCGAGTCCGCAACACCAATATCTTCCAGACGCCACAGCAGAACGCTGTTGCTGCCCTCACACTCCTGGACACCATCACCGAGACAGCGCCCCCCGACGTGACTCCAATACTAGACAAGATCAAGACCATCGTTGCAGCTACGGCCAACGGTCATCCCTTCACCTCAGCACGAAGGCCGACTGAGTCTGTGGCTAAAACGCCCGACAGAAGCCGGCTCCCGCCGCTAAGGTCAAGGGATTACAAGAGGCACGAGCCAGACCGGTCGACAACTAGGCCAAAAGGCCCACGCCACGAGTCCACGCAGAAGCATCAGGAGCAAACGGCCGACTCCCGCGAAAAGCAACATGGACGTCCACCCGTCCACCACCGCGTCCGCCGCACCAACAGCTCCAGCTACCGAACCAGCCTACCGAGGACCCCGCCGAGCGATCTGCAGGAAGTCCTCGATCGCCGCTACCAAGAGCGAGATCAATGCACTCGGGAAGATCGGAGGGGATCACCCAATAGCAATGACGATGGAGTGCCAGCTTTCACTCGGGAGCTTCGCCGAGTGCGCTGGCCGAATGGATTCAAGCCAACCGGAATCGAGAAATATGACGGCAAGGCCGACCCCGAGACATGGCTTACCGTGTACACTCTCGCCATCCGCGCAGCAGGCGGCGACAACAAGGCTATGGCCAATTACTTGCCCGTGGCCCTTGCCAACTCACGAGCCTGCCAAGAGGCTCAATCGGCTCGTGAAGTGAGCTGAGGGACCACTTCATCGCCAACTTTCAGGGCACCTTCGAGAGGCCTGGAACCCATTTCGATCTCTACAACGTCATCCAGAAGCCGGACGAACCTCTGAAGGACTACATCCGGCGCTTCTCCGAAAAGCGCAACAAGATCCTCAACATCACCGACGACATCATCATCGCCATCTTCCAGAAGGGAGTCCATGATGAGCTGTTGATCGGGAAGTTTGGGCGCAAGCCATCGAAGACGGTGAAGCAGATGTTTGAGACGGCAAATTCCTATGCCAAATCCAATGATGCCATCAAAGCGGCGCGCCAAGACCGGCCCGACAGGAGGGATGACAAGCAGGCGGGAGGAAGCCGGAATCCTAAGAAGGATAACGGCAACAACAACCAGGGCCAGAAGGACCGCAAGCGCCGATCCGAAGATCTAGTTGCCGCGACTTCCAACTCCCAACGCCGCCCCCGAGTCGCGGCCTGCGACGCCATCATGAACGCTCAGTGCACGCATCATCCCAATCATAAGCACGCGGATAAGGACTGTTTTATTTATAAACAGTTCGCCGAGCAATATGCGGCACAGCTCAACAAGAAGCCGACTGAGGAAGCCGGCCCATCGAGCGCCAAGAAGAACAACACGGCTGAGAATGCCGAGCCTTTTCAAGACCCCGTGGGCGAGATGCAGATCCCGAGGGCCGAACTGAAGGCAAGCTCAGCTCCCTTCCATGGAGTTATCCCGGGGCTGTCATCTACACCACTCGGGCACATCGCCCTCCCGGTCACCTTCGGAGTTCGAGAGAATTTCCGGACGGAGAACGTCACTTTCAAGGTGGCCGACTTCGAAACGGCCTACCACGCCATCATCAAAAGGCCTGCACTCACCAAGTTCATGGTGATACCCCATTACACCTACCTCTGCATGAAGATGTCGGGTCCCAACGGCGTCATCGCTATTCGCAGCGACATGAAGCAAGCCTTTACCTGCGACAAGGAGAGCTGCGACATGGCCCAATCTCGCAAGAGATCACGCGGCCAGCAAGAAATCCGATTGGCCGCATCGACTTCGGCAGAGGGTGAAATCCCATGAAGAAGATAGCCAAATCAGGAACCGACGACGCCAAGACCAAGAAGATCTCCCTTGATCCTTCGGATCCCTCGAAAACTGCTGTAATCGGCGTTGAACTAGATCCTAAATAGGAAAGCACGCTCGTCACCTTCCTCCAAAATAATAAGGATGTTTTTGCTTGGAAACCATCTGACATGCCTGGAATTCCTAGGGAGGTGATCGAGCACTCCTTACACGTCAAAGATGATGCAAAACCAATCAAACAACGATTACGCAGGTTCGCGCAAGATCGAAAAGACGCCATCAAAGAAGAACTCACAAAGCTCTTAGCCGCTGGCTTTATCAAGGAAGTTCTGCATCCCGACTGGTTGGCCAATCCGGTTCTGGTCCGTAAAAAGACAGGGCAATGGCGCATGTGCGTTGACTACACCGACCTCAACAAAGCATGCCCCAAGGATCCATTTGGGCTACCTCGCATCGACCAAGTCGTAGATTCAACAGCCGGCTGCCAACTCCTGAGCTTTTTGGACTGTTACTCGGGCTACCATCAAATCAGCTTGAAGGAATCCGACTGCCTGAAGACATCGTTCATCACGCCGTTTGGGGCCTACTGCTACATCACCATGCCTTTCAGCCTGAAGAACACCGGCGCCACATACCAACGCATGATCCAGAGGTGTTTTCAGACGCAGATCGGCATGAACGTGGAAGCTTATGTCGACGATGTCATCATCAAGACCAAGCAGAAAGAAGACCTGATCGCTGACCTAGAAGAAACCTTCGCAAATATTCGGGCCTTCAGAATGAAGTTGAACCCGGAGAAGTGCACTTTCGGCGTCCCATCAGGCAAACTGCTCGGCTTCATGGTGTCACATCGTGGCATTGAAGCCAATCCAGAAAAGATCAACGCTATCTTGAACATGAAGCCCCCGAGTAACCAGAAGGATGTCCAGAAGCTCACTGGCTGCATGGCGGCGCTAAGCCGATTCATCTCTCGACTCGACGAACGAGGCATGCCCTTCTTCAGATTGCTAAAGAAAACGGACGACTTCCAATGGACCACGGAAGCCCATAAGGCCTTTGAAGATTTTAAAGAATTCCTTACGACGCTGCCCGTCCTAGACTCACCTCAGCCCCAGGAGCCCTTGCTGCTGTACGTTTCAGCCACCCACCAAGTGGTTAGTACGGTCCTCGTGGTCGAGCGCGAAGAAGAAGGGCGGGTCCAGAAGATTCAGAGGCCGATCTACTTTGTTAGCGAAGTATTGGCAGGAGCCAAAATTCGCTACCCTCAGGTACAAAAATTGCTATATGGTGTTCTGATAACCGCGAGGAAATTGGCACACTATTTTCAGGGTCACTCGGTCACCGTCGTCACTTCCTTCCCACCCGGCGATGTCATCCACAACCGGGAGGCAACTGGGCGCATCGCAAAGTGGGCCCTGGAGCTGATGCCGCTGGACTTAACTTTTAAGGTGAGGACGTCCATAAAGTCACAAGTCCTGGCGGATTTCTTGGCCGAGTGGACCGAACAGCAAGAAGACGTACCTCGGGAAGACCTCCAATACTGGACCATGCACTTCGACGGATCCAAGAGGATCACCGGCTTGGGAGCAGGAGTTGTGCTGATCTCCCCGACTGGGGAAAGGCTAAGATATGTCCTCCACCTCCACTTCTCCGCCTCACATAACGTCGCCGAGTACGAAGCCCTGCTACATGGACTGCGGCTCACAGTTTCACTCGGGATACGTCGGCTCGTCGTGAAAGGGGATTCCCAGCTGGTCATCAACCAAGTAATGGAAGACTGGTTCTGTCTAAACGACACCATGGAGGCCTACCGAAAGAAGGTCCGCAAACTTGAAGACAAGTTTGACGGACTCGAGCTATCACACGTCCTAAGACACAACAACGAAGCAGCTGACGAGTTGGCGCAATTCGGGTCCAAACGTGAAGCCGCCCCAGCAGACGTTTTCGTCGAGCACCTCTGTGAGCCAACAGTTGCGGCAAAACCAACTCCTACCGAACAAGCTGCAAACCAGGTCGCCATGATTGACGTCGACTGGAGGACACCGCTCATAAAATTTTAAACACAGCAAGAGCTGCCGGAAGACCGGGATAAGGCAGAACGTGCCTGACGTCGCTGTCAAGCTTACGTCATGGTCGACTCTGATTTATACAAGAGAAGTCCCTCCGGAGTCCTGATGAGATGCATCACACCCGAGGAAGGACGACAGCTACTCCAAGACATCCACTCGGGCATATGCGAAAGCCACGCGGCAGCACGCACCTTGGTGGGCAAAGCCTACAGACAAGGTTTGTTCTGGCTCACCGCGGTCTCCGACGCGGACAAAGTGGTACGAACCTGTGAAGGTTGCCAATTCTTTGCCCGACAGAGCCATGTTCCAGCCCAAGACCTACAAACAATCCCATTATCCTGGCCGTTTGCGGTATGGGGCTTAGACATGGTCGGCCCTTTCAAGAAGGCTCCACGAGGATTCACTCACTTATTCGTCGCAATCGACAAGTTCTCCAAGTGGATCGAAGCTAAGCCGGTTGCCACAATTACTGCTGACAAGGCACGGGACTTTATCCTCAACATCGTGCACCGCTTTGGCGTCCCAAACAGAATTATAACCGACAATGGGACTCAATTCACAGGAGGCATCTTCAAGGAATTCTGTGAAGACTTTGGGATCAAAATTTGCTATGCATTGGTCGCACATCCCAAAAGCAATGGACAAGTTGAGCGTGCCAACGGCATGATCCTTCAAGGCATCAAGACCCGCGTGTTTGACCGATTAAATCCTTACGTCGGCAAGTGGGTTCTAGAGCTCCCCTCGGTTCTATGGTCCCTACGGACCACGCCTGATCAGGCTACCGGCCAAACTCCTTTCTTTTTGGTTTATGGCGCAGAAGCCATGTTGCCAAACGAGATGGAGTATAAATCCCTCCGAGTCCACAGCTTCAACGATGAACGCTACGACCCAGACCGAGTGGATGACCTCACCCGATTGGAAGAGGCCCGAGAGGCAGCCCTCATCCAGTCGGCGAAATATCTTCAAGGACTCAGACGATACCACAGTCGCAATGTTCGAGCACGAGCTTTTATCGTTGGCGATTTGGTCCTACGCAAGGTTCAGACCACCAAGGACCGTCACAAGTTATCCCCCTTATGGGAAGGACCATACATAATTGCTGAGGTGACTCGGCCAGGTGCATATCGATTAAAGCGTGAAGACGGATCTATGATGGAGAATTCCTAGAACATCGAACACCTTCGATGATTCTATGCTTAAATGGACATAAGTTTCATGTTTCTCCTTGACTGCCAACCTCGAGCAAGATGACCTCTTGAGTTAGCAGTCGGGGGCTGTACATATGTCAATAAAGCATGATCTTTTTTCGACAACCAGTGCATACTTGGTTTATCATTGTTTAATGCTTCTTGATTCGAGTTCAATGTTTAAGGACTGAGAATTTTTTGATGAACTAATCAGGCTTAGGCTTGGTGACAGTCGGACGAAAATTACTTAAGAAAATTTTACATGAAAACTCGGGTCAAGACATTAACATAAATAAACCAAATATCTACAAAGTTTTACATCAGAAAGTTGCCTACAATGTTTACAGGACAATCAGGCCCGGAAATTGTTCACTACATCAATGGCAATCTTTTTAGCCGACTCCTGCGCATCACTAATCATGTCCAGGCTTGCTCATTCGAGGTGCCGTCGGCGAAGCCTTCCCGATCGAATTAACATCTACCCGGGTAGAGAGATTTGGTCGTGCAAGAGCAAGGCCAACCCCCATGGTAGCACCTCGGTGATGTTGGCCAAGTATTGGTCGGGGGCTCTCCGCAGCTTATCGAAGATTTCGACTGGGTCCAGTGAGCTAGCCCCGACTCCTTGATGAAATAAAGACAGCAGGATTGGTGTTGCTGCGTTGGCAACATCATCCCGGACCCGTCCGGCTTGTTTAACCCTCTCAAGCAGAACGTCGTATTGAGCTCGGGTCTTCACTTTGTAAGCTGTCACGCCCAAAAATTCACACCAGAATTTCTGCAGCTAATTTGTGCATTACACCCTCGTCCAGGCATCAGCCGATGTACACAAATCGACGTTATTGATAATACAGAATCCTCGTCTTAGAAACAATATAAAAGAGTTACACAAATGCAGCGGAAAGGAAAAAAACTGACTTAAGCTAAACTTTGACACGAGCGAAGCGGAACACCAACTCCACAGCTAAACCTTGACGAGAACAAGCCTACACCTCCTCGGAGACCTCGATCTCAACCTCTGGCACTGAAGGGGGAAAAAGAAGCAAGGCTTAGTACAACCACCGTACTCAACAAGTCACACCGAAAAGGGGACATGATGCAAGATAAATAACAAGGAAAGGTCAAGAGGTTCAATTTGCATAAACAGCGTTTGTAGAATATAATAATAATATTTGAAGACAGTAAAACAGTAGTAATGTTTAAGCAGTATTAAATAAACACTGTGCAACGCTCGAACCACGTTGCTACAGGCCCATCCATCCACCTGCACTAGTCATGCTTCAATATTTCATTCAAATAGATAAATAAGGCTAATCAAGGTGAATCTGGTCGATCGCCTGTAACCGTGGGCACGGCTATTCGAATAGTTTTTACTCTGATCAGAGGTGTATAACTGTACCCACAAGACACAATCCCACAACACGTTACCGTGCGCCGGTGCACCACCATGATGCCCCGAAAAGGAATTGTGACAGGACCCTTCACATAACCCCCTCCAATCAATCGTACCACACCAAGGTTTCGCCCCCATTCCCATCGGGCAATGGGCAGCCCTCTAGTGCCGTGGTGAATCCGAAGCCGATCAACCCTTAAACCGGGCCGACCCAACTCCATCACGCCCACCCTCTGGGATACGTCGACTAGAGACAGCTACGCTACAGACCCAGCCATTACCCATGCTGGCTTGTGGTATGCACGGCATTTCTTCCAGGGTTTCCTGAGAACCGGTCCTTAATCGTCATGAGCACGCTAACCAAAGTCCAACCATGTGCTCACGACCCACCTTTTTCATAATTCAATATTATTAAAAATAGGGTCATATTTTAACATCATCGGAAGGTCAACTTTAGTAATAAACTTGATTAGTGTGATTCCCTTAAGTGAGCTAGTTGCGCTAAGCATAACTAAGCAACCTTAAGCTATCCTCTAGTCACATTGGACCCCAAGTTATCAATGGTATAAGGCTAACAATCCTATGGTTGAGTACAATAGGTATAAACATCCCATGAAATGACATTCTAAAACATATGCAGTATTTGAATGAAAAAGAGGTATTTACATAAAATAGGTACAATATGGTCAATGTAAGGTATGACTTGCCTTGCTCGGGACGAGGAACCTCGGCGACTACTTCAAGAGAACGGGCTCGCGGAAAACTCGGGATCTACACGACAAACAAAGCACTCAACAAACACCCAAAAAAATCTACTGAAACAGCACTGAAAAGTATTTTTAATGGATTCTTGACATTTTTTTGGATTTAATGAAATTTGAATGGGCTAAAACGGAGCTTGGATTCAAAAGATATGAATTTTAGAAGATTAATTGCGATTTTTTAAACTAAACAGAAAAGACTAAATTATTTATTGCGCAATTAAGTCCCCGGTGACGTCATCAACGCGCGCTCGGGCTGACGTCGGCATGACATCATCGGCTAGCGTCCCTAGGGCCGACGCGCACACCTTGGCGGCGCACGCGGAGCCGGGCGCGGCGGCGGATTGCTCGCCACGTGGCGAGATCCGAGCGCCGGATCGGCAGCGATCGGACGGCGGGGACGAAGGCTAGGGTTAGGGTTTCACGGGCGGCGGCGGCGGCGGCGGGCGAGGGCTTTGCCCGACGACCTTGGCGGCACGGCGGCCGGGCGGCTCAGCGCGAGCGGAGCGGCGCGCGGCGGCGACGAGCCCCGACAAGCGGCGCGCGCGCACGGCGAACGCGAAAGAAAAAAAAACGGCGCTCACCGGCGGCGGGGAAGGCGACGCCGACGACGATTTTGGGGCTAAACCTAACGGGAAACAAAGGAAGCACGCGGCGGCGCGAGGGGATTTTATAGGGCGAAAAGAGATCGAAACGGGCACGGGATGGCGGGAAAACCTCGCCGTTTGTTTCGGACTCGGAGAGAGAGAGAGGATAATCGGCGGCCATTTCGGGCGGCGGCGGTTGTTGCGGCGCGCGGAAAGGCGGGCTCGGGCGGCGGCGCGGGCGGAGCCCGCGTGGGGGCCCACGCGGCGCGAGGCACGCGAAACGGCGCGAAAAGAGGTAGGCGGCGCGCCATGGCGGCGGCGATTGGGTCGGCCGGCGCGAGGAGATGGCCCCGACAGGTGGGGCCCACTGCCGGTGGCCGCGGAGCAAGGGAGGGGCGTCGGCCTTTGCGTGGGCGCGGCCACCTCTTGGGCCTTGGCCCACGGGCGAGGAGGAGGGAGGGACGGCTTGGGCGGGAGTTGGGCCGACGGGAAAGAGCGGGAAAAGGAGGGCCCAAAAGGGAAGAAAAAGAAAAAGGAGGGGGAAAAAGAGAAAAAGGAAAAAAAGGATTTAGGGACTTAATTTAATTCCGATTTCTTATTTAATTGATTAAAAATACTTAGAGTGCTCTAAAAATTCCAGTAAAAATCCTGTTAGCGTATTTTGACATGCAGAATTCAAGAAAAATCCTACCATGTCGTTTCCATTTATTAATTGCATTTAAAAAATTATTGGTTGGCTCCGGGTTAATTTGAAAATTCGATTATTTCGGGTAAATTATTTAAATGAATTAGGGAAAAATCCAGGGTGTGACAACCTACCCCTTTAAACGGAATCTCGACCCCGAGATTCGGAGGTACGCGAAAAGTTGCGGGTGCGCGGCCTTTAGCTCATCTTCTCGTTCCCAAGTAGCTTCTTCCTCGGAGTGATGAGTCCATTGAACCTTGCAAAACCTGATAACCTTGTTCCGAGTCCTTCTTTCACTGACCTCAAGAATACGTGCTGGTCTCTCTACATAGGTTAAGTCCTCTTGGATTTCGATCTGGTCTGGACTCGCCTGCTCTTCTGGTACCCTTAAACACTTGTTTAATTGGGACACATGAAACACGTCGTGAATACCAGTCATGTTGGAAGGAAGCTCCAGCTGATAGGCCACTTCTCCTCGACGTTCCCGAATCCTGTATGGTCCCACGAAACGTGGTGCCAACTTACCTATGGTTTGGAAACGATGTACTCCCCGAAGTGGTGTAACGCGAAGATACACAAAATCCCCTGCTTCAAAAGCGAGATCTCTTCGACGATTATCTGCATAGCTCTTCCGTCGGGACTGCGCAATCTTCAACCTTTCCCGAATCGCTCGGACCTTTTCCTCTGCTTCACTTATTACTTCTGTGCCAAACAACTGGCGCTCACCCGTCTGATCCCAGAATAGGGGTGTGCGGCATTTCCGTCCATACAGTGCTTCATACGGTGCCATTTGAATGCTGGCCTGATAGCTGTTGTTGTAAGAGAATTCTGCATAGGGTAAGCTTTTGTCCCACGCTTATCCAAAATCGAGCGCGCACGCTCTCGGCATGTCTTCCAAAATCTGATTCACTCTCTCGGTTGACCGTCTCTTTTGCGGATGATAGGCCGTGCTAAAATTCAAACGGTACGAGCTCTTCTTGCAACTTCTTCCGAACTTGGAAGTAAACCGACTTCCCTATCGGACACGATCTTCTTAGGCACGCCATGCAAACACATGATCCTTGCGAGATAAAGCTCTGCTAGCTTCTTCCCGAGTAGGTAGTATGTACGGTATGAAGTGGGCCACCTTGGTGAGTCGGTCCACCACGACCCAAATTGAGTCATATCCTCGACGTGGTGCGGGGTAAACCCGTGATGAAATCCATTCCAATTTCTTCCCATTTCCATTCTGGAATCTGAAGTGGTTGCAACAGTCCAGCGGGCCGTTGATGTTCTGCCTTCACCCGCCGACAAACATCACAAAGTGCAACAAACTCGGCTATCTCCCTCCTCATACCGACCCACCAAAACTTTTCTTTAAGATCTTGATACATCTTTGTACTTGCCGGGTGAATTGAGTATTGGGTTTGGTGAACTTCCGTAAGGATCATCTTTTCAAATCCTTGTCTTCCGGCACACACAATCTCTTTCCCATCCAGATTGTGCCGTGTTCGTCTTCCGTAAAACCACGAGCTTTTTCGACTCTCATGTTCTTCTTGAGTTCGGCCATCTCGGGATCTGATGCCTGAGCAGCCCGAATTTGATCAATGAGAGTGGGTTGGGCTTCCAGAGCAGCCACAAAACCAAAATCCACCACTCGTAGATTTAGATTCTCGAATTCCTGCTGCAACTGGTCACCCATTCCTTCGACACTGAGGGTGGTGCAGTAACTCTTTCGGCTTAGTGCATCCGCAACCACATTAGCTTTGCCAGGATGGTAATGTATCCCTAAATCATAATCTTTATCAGTTCCAACCATCTTCTTTGTCGGAGGTTTAAATCCGGTTGGGTGAAAATGTACTTAAGACTTTTGTGATCCGTATACACTTCACAACGATTACCAATTAGGTAGTGTCGCCAGATCTTCAGTGCATGAACCACTGCGGATAACTCCAGATCATGAATGGGGTAGTTGTTTTCGTGTGGGCGCAATTGACGAGATGCATATGCGACCACTTTGCCTTCTTGCAGCAACACACATCCCAACCCTTGGCGAGATGCATCACAATAAACTTGGAAGTCCTTTGCTGGGTAGGGCAGTATCAACACTGGTGCAGACACCAACTTTCTCTTGAGCTCTTCAAAACTCTTGTTACATTCTGCCGACCACTTAAACTTCTCATCTTTCTTCAACAGTTGAGTCATCGGCTTGGCGATTTTGGAGAAGTTCTCAATGAAGCGGCGGTAGTAACCCGCAAGTCCAAGGAAACTTCGGATCTGCGTAACCGTTTTAGGCGGGGTCCACTTGATAACCGATTCCACATTTGCTTGGATCCATGGCTACTCCTTGGGCATTCACAATGTGGCCGAGGAACTGTACCTCCTTTAACCGTAAAGCACACTTGCTAAACTTGGCGTAGAGTTGATGATCTCTCAACTTCTCGAGTACTATCCGAAGATGTTGCTCATGATCTTCCTCCGACTTAGAGTAGACCAAAATGTCATCAATGAACACCACCACAAATTTATCCAAGAACTCCATAAACACCTTGTTCATCGATTCATAAAGAAGGCAGGTGCGTTGGTTAACCCAAACGACATGACCGTACACTCGTACGAGCCATACCTGTGGTGAAAGCGGTCTTGGGAATGTCCTCTTCCCGAATTCTCAACGGTGATAGCCCGATCGCAGTCTATCTTGGAAAACACCCTGGCCCCTTTGAGTTGATCGAACAAATCATCAATCCGTGGTAGGGGATACTTGTTCTTGATAGTAACCTCATTGAGTGCGCGATAATCGACACACATTCTCTTGGTCCTTTCTTTCTTTTCCACGAAAATCACCGGAGCACCCCAAGGCGACGTGCTCGGCGAATATACCCTTTTTGCAACTGTTCATCCACTTGCTTCTTTACTTCGGCCAACTCGTTGGCTCCCATCCTATACGGCCTCTTGTGTATTGCGGCGGTCCCGGTACTAGATCAATCCGGAATTCAATTTTCCTTTTTGGCGGCATCGAGTTAAGTCTTCGGGGAAAACTTCAGGGTATTCTCGACGATGGGGATATCCTCTAACTTCACAGGGGTCTTTGCCGCCATTTCGGACGATTCCCCGGTGGAAACATGATTCAAACTTGCTACGGACTTGACTTGCATGGGGGAGCGAAAAACAATTCTTTCTCCTTTCGTATTAATTAAAGTAATGGTGCGTCTAGCGCAGTCAATTACTCCCTTATGTCTGGACAACCAATCCATCCCAAGGATGACATCTATGCCTTTGGACTGAAGGAGGATGAGGTTGGCTAGAAACATAGATCCTCGGATTTCTATAGAGACTGAGGGACAATACTAAGTGGTCTCCAAGTGGTTTCCAGGGGTTTGAACCCGCATAGGTATCTTAAGTCCCACTACTGACAACCCATGTGCCCCAACAAACTGCTTTGAGATAAATGAATGTGTAGCGCCAGAATCAAATAATACTGTGGCAGGAGTAAAGTTTACAGGAAACATACCCAGTATAACTTCAGGAGCGGTCTGTGCTTCCTCGGCGGACGCATGGTTGACTCGAGCCCGGATGAACCTTGGCCCGCGTCTTGGCTTTGGACACTTATCGCAAAATGCCCGGATCACCACGGTTGAAACAGACTCTGGCTTGCCCCCGAGTCCTTCCTTGGAGGTGGTGGCCGTGATCATTCTTGGGATGGCGCCGTTGGAGGGCGCGGGCCGGAGTACACGTTGTTGACCACCGCCACTACCGCGCTTGGAAATTCCACAGGTGATATGGTCGATGCTGACGAACAATCATGGTGGTAGGTCCACTCGACTTCCGTGCATGAAACGCGGCCTCTGCTGATTTCCCGTCTGTTGAGGAGGTCGGGACGGAATACTTTCCTCTTCTTGATCATCTTGTTGCGCCGATCTTCCTGTCGAATGGCCTTGTCAACCGCTTCTCAAAGTTAGCATACTCTCCAAAGATAAGCTTGTCCGTGAGTTCATCATCCAAACCAGCCAAAAACTTTTCCGCCTCTCTGCATTAGTGCGCACATCTTCGGGGCATAACGGGCAAGACGATTGAACTCGTGCGGATACTCGAATCGATCTGTTACCTGCTCAAGAGAACGGAACTCACGCTTTTCGTGCAACTATTCCCGCAGGAATATGTGCGGTCTGCTAACGCGACGAAACTCTTCCTGTAATACGCTCCGCCGGCGAGTAACCAAGTAGTTGTCCCACCAAGCCGCGGACCAGAATCGATGAGTGGCAAACGAGACTTTCTCCGATCCGTGCACCGCAGCAGATCTAACTTCTTCTCTATGGCATGAAGCCAATCATTAGCCTCCATGGGATTAGTGGTGCTGGAGAAGGTCGGCGGTCGGACACGAAGGAACTCGGCAACTTGGTGGGGTGGTGGGGCGGCAACCGATTGTTCTCTACCTTGCCGCATTTGTTGCAAGATCTCGCTTTGCATCCGATGGTGTTGTTGTTGCATTTGCCGCATCATTGCAGCCATCATCCGTGTCGTGAAGCGAGCACCGAGCAATGGTGGGGTTCTCGGGTGGCGGTGGAGGAGCATTGCCATTGACGTCATGAGCCTCGTTGTTGTTGGCACTGACGCCCATTGTTGTTTCGCCCCCGGTCCCGGTGTTCACCATCCGAAGGAGACGACCAACCAAAGAGAGAGAAAAGAAGAAAAACAGACAGACTTAGAACTAATCTTTATTATTTGAATTCAAATGCATTGTTCGATCTTGACTAAAAACAAGGAAAAGCACCAAACATCCTTAATTGGTCGGTCATATCACACTTGATATCAACCGCGCCTATCCCACACACAGCACCTAACACACAAAGAACTACCAAGAAGACAAACTAAGTTAAACGGTAAAACTAAGGAGGGCAACTAGAACGATCCACGAGACGAGGAGTCGAAACGCTTCCTTCGTAAGATCCCCATTCTTCCGAACGGCTCCTAGAGTCCTCGGGCGTCACCTCGACTTGGACTCTTCAATCGGTTGCGTAGCCCAACCGATCCCGCCTCTTCCCTCCGAGGAATCTCGAGTCTCTTCGAGTCCATGTCTTCAGCCGAATTCTCCGAGCTTGAATTACGGAGACGGAGATCCAACCATTACGCCACCTCCGCCTTGATTCGCCGAAGCCGGAGCAAAGGTGAGGGCGTAACCTACAGCAGGAGGGACTGGAACCGGCGCCGGAACCGGAGCGGGGAGAGCCGGAGAAGGCGGTGGAATCCGAGGTGCCACTGGATACGGACCGGCGCGGTGGTGGTCTTCCGAGGCGTAGTGCGGAGCGACACCAACCGGTGGCGGGAGTCCCTTCAACTCAGCTACCTCCTTCTTCGGACGAACCACTTCGTCCCGCATCGCGATCCTCGGCATCTTCTTGTCGTTCGGCTCTTTGGTTGCCTTGTGTAGGTCGAGTGCATCCGATCCAATCCTTTGAGCACGGTGCACATGTGACCGAAGGTAGAGTCATTCTCCTCTGCCGTAGACTTGAATGCACCGACCTCCGAGGAACTACCTCGACGGGGATGGTAGTGGTAGGAGGAGGTGCGAAGGTCGCATCATGCAGCTCCCTCATCCTGGCTAACATCGGGTAGGCGGCTTCTTGACAAGCGTGATCGACGTGCCTCCGGAAGCGTGACCTCCATGTTGGGAAGACACGTTCCCACGAACCCGTGAACCTCCAACCGAACACGGTAGGGCAACTCGCCCACCGAGAGGCGCAACGTGGTATACTCCGGTGCTTCGGGATATCCAACCGCAAGGGCCATACGCGCCGCTCGCAACGAAGCTGTCATCCCTTTTCCACGTGCGTCAGCGGGGAACCCGCCATCTATAGAAACAAAGGAGTGGGAAAATCAAAACATGCTCAAAACCCACGACCAACATCCCATTTTCGCAATTCCTAAACCCTAGACGACTCCACTTTTCAAAACACCCCTTTTTTAAAAAAACATATGCACATGAAAAGAATTAGAGGGCTCTTAAGGTTTCCAGTTGGCTTGTCCTACGTCACGGAAGGCTCGATACCAACTTGTCACGCCCGAAATTCACACCGAATTTCTGCAGCTAATTTGTGCATTACACCCTCGTCCGTGCATCGCCGAGGTACACAAATCGACGTTATTGATAATACGAATCCTCGTCTTAGAAACAATATAAAAGAGTTACACAAATGCAGCGGAAAGGAAAAAAACTGACTTAAGCTAAACTTTGACACGAGCGAAGCGGAACACCAACTCCACAGCTAAACCTTGACGAGAACAAGCCTACACCTCCTCGGAGACCTCGATCTCAACCTCTGGCACTGAAGGGGGAAAAAGAAGCAAGGCTGAGTACAACCACCGTACTCAACAAGTCACACCGGAAAAGGGGACATGATGCAAGATAAATAACAAGGAAAGGTCAAGAGGTTCAATTTGCATAAACAGCGTTTGTAGAATATAATAATAATATTTGAAGACAGTAAAACAGTAGTAATGTTTAAGCAGTATTAAATAAACACTGTGCAACGCTCGAACCACGTTGCTACAGGCCCATCCATCCACCTGCACTAGTCATGCTTCAACATTTCATTCAAATAGATAAATGAGGCTAATCAAGGTGAATCTGATCGATCGCTCGTAACCGTGGGCACGGCTATTCGAATAGTTTTTACTCTGATCAGAGGTGTACAACTGTACCCACAAGACACAATCCCACAACACGTTACCGTGCGCCGGTGCACCACCATGATGCCCCGGAAAGGAATTGTGACAGGACCCTTCACATAACCCCCTCCAATCAATCGTACCACACCAAGGTTTCGCCCCCATTCCCATCGGGCAATGGGCAGCCCCCTCTAGTGCCGTGGTGAATCCGGAAGCCGATCAACCCTTAAAACCGGGGCCGACCCAACTCCATCACGCCCACCCTCTCTCGGGATACGTCGACTAGAGACGGCTACGCTACGCACTAGTCCATTACCCATGCGGCTTGTGGTATGCACGGCATTTCTTCCGTGGTTTCCGAGAACCGGTCCTTAATCGTCATGAGCACGCTAACCAAAGTCCAACCATGTGCTCACGACCCACCTTTTTCATAATTCAATATTATTAAAAACAGGTCATATTTTAACATCATCGGAAGATCAACTTTAGTAATAAACTTGATTAGTGTGATTCCCTTAAGTGAGCTAGTTGCGCTAAGCATAACTAAGCAACCTTAAGCTATCCTCTAGTCACATTGGACCCCAAGTTATCAATGGTATAAGGCTAACAATCCTATGGTTGAGTACAATAGGTATAAACATCCCATGAAATGACATTCTAAAACATATGCAGTATTTGAATGAAAAGAGGTATTTACATAAAATAGGTACAATATGGTAAATGTAAGGTATGACTTGCCTTGCTCGTAGACCGAGGAACCTCGGCGACTACTTCGAAGAGAACGGGCTCGCCGAAAACTCGAGATCTACACGACAAACAAAGCACTCAACAAACACCCTAAAAAGTCTACTGAAATAGCACTAAAAAGTATTTTTAATGGATTCTTGACATTTTTTGGATTTAATGAAATTTGAATGGGCTAAAACAGAGCTCGGATTCAAAAGATATGAATTTTAGAAGTTTATTTATTGCGCAATTAAGTCCCTGGTGACGTCATCAACGCGCGGCTCGAGCCGACGTCGCATGACGTCATCGGCCGGCGTCAGCCTAGGGCCGACGCCAGCACACCGGGCCGGCGCACGCGGAGCCGGGGCGCGGCGGCGATTGCCGCCACGTGGCAAGATCCGAGCGGCCGGATCGGCGGCGATCGGACGGCGGGGACGAAGGCTAGGGTTAGGGTTTCACGGGCGGCGGCGGCGGCGGCGGCGAGGCTTTGCCCGACGACCTTGGCGGCATGGCGGCCGGGCGGCTCGCGAGCGGAGCGGCGGCGCAGCGGCGACGAGCCCCCGAGCGGCGGGCGCGGCACGGCGAACGCAAAAGAAAAAGAAACGGCGCTCACGGCGGCGGGGATGAAGGCGACGCCGACGATGATTTTGGGGCTAAACCTAACGGGAAACAAAGGAAGCACGCGGCGGCGCGAGAGGATTTTATAGTGCGAAAAGAGATCAAAACGGGCACGGGATGGCGGGAAAACCTCGCCGTTTGTTTCGGACTCGAGAGAGAGAGGGGATAATCGGCGGCCGTTTCGGGCGGCGGCGGTTGTTGCGCGCGTGGGAAAGGCGGGCACGGGGGCGACGGCGCGGGCGGAGCCGGCGTGGGCCCACGCGGCGCAGGCGCGCGGAAACGGCGCGAAAAGAGGTAGGGCGGCGCGGCCATGGCGGCGGCGGCGATTGGGTCGGCCGGGCGCGAGGAGATGGCCCCGACAGTGGGGCCCACCTATCGGTGGCCCGCGGAGCAAGGGAGGGGCACCGGACTTTGCGTGGCGCGGCCGCTCTTGGGCCTTGGCCCACGCCGAGAGGAGGGGGACGGCTTGGGCGGACTTGGGCCGACGGGAAAGAGCGGGAAAAGGACGGCCCAAAAGGGAAGAAAAAGAAAAAAGGAGGGGGAAAAAGAGAAAAAGGAAAAAGGATTTAGGGACTTAATTTAATTCCCGATTTCTTATTTAATTGATTAAAAATACTTAGAGTGCTCTAAAAATTCCAAAAAATCCTGTTAGCGTATTTTGACATGCGAGAATTCAAGAAAAATCCTACCATGTCGTTTCCATTTATTAATTGCATTTAAAAATTATTGGTTGGCTCCGTGTTAATTTCGTAAATTCCGATTATTTCGGGGTAAATTATTTAAATGAATTAGGGAAAAACCTAGGGTGTGACAACCTACCCCTTTAAACGGAATCTCGACCCCGAGATTCGGAGGTATGGCGAAAAGTTGCGGGTGCGCGGCCTTTAGCTCATCTTCTCGTTCCCAAGTAGCTTCTTCCTCGGAGTGATGAGTCCATTGAACCTTGCAAAACCTGATAACCTTGTTCCGAGTCCTTCTTTCACTGACCTCAAGAATACGTGCTGGTCTCTCTACATAGGTTAAGTCCTCTTGGATTTCGATCTGGTCTGGACTCGCCTGCTCTTCTGGTACCCTTAAACACTTCTTTAATTGGGACACATGAAACACGTCGTGAATACCAGTCATGTTGGAAGGAAGCTCCAGCTGATAGGCCACTTCTCCTCGACGTTCCCGAATCCTGTATGGTCCCACGAAACGTGGTGCCAACTTACCTATGGTTTGGAAACGGTGTACTCCCCGGAGTGCTGTAACGCGAAGACATATGATTACACAAAGCTTTCGGAGACAAAGCAGTCCAACGAACGTTGTTTTGAAGGAGCTCACCTTCGAACTCGGCCTCCAGCTCGGTCTTGCCGAGGCTGATTGCCTCCAGCTGGACCTGGAGCGAGTGGACCTCCGACGAATTTTCTATAAATAAAGAAGGCTATCGCAACCGGGATCAACACGAAACCATAAAAAGACGGGAGGTTAAGCTTACTCCCGATCGAACCCCGGAGGTCGAGGTTTTCTTCCGGAGTTCGGCTATTTCCCTCCTCGGGCTGCCTCCTCGACGCGGCCTGTTCCCAAGTGGTCTTCAACTTTTGCTGGACGTCCTCCAGAGAGTTTAGATGCGGGACCAACTTCTCGAGCGCCTCAGATTTGGCCATTGATCGGCAATATTCCTTCTGCACGCGAGAACAGAAGTTGGCCGAAAGGAAATGATGATGCAACAATAGAAAAGGACCAAGGCTTACGTTGAGTTGCTGAGTTGCCTCATTCAGGCTATTGACAAGGGCATCCCTTTCCTCGCTTTCCGCTTGCTTATCTAGGATGATGCCTTGCCTCTGGCCTTCTGAGTCTCGCCACTCGATCTTGATCAGGGGCACTCAGGTTTCAGAAGATTGCAACCTGGTGATCTCCTCTATTGTGGCTGATGGATCAGGAGGAACAGATGAAGACACTAGAGAGTTAAACTGAAGATTAAAGACGAAATTTCAATTCAAGACTTACCGGTTTTGGTGGCCGAGTCCTTAACTCGAGCAGCCCGACTGGTCTTTTCCTTCTGGCTTTTGACCTACTGGTCTTCAGTCGGGGCCTTCTGAGCTGCAGCCGGGGGCTTCTCCGCGGCCGACTGGTTTCTAGTCGGGGTGACTCGGCTGGCGGTCTGGGGCTCCCTCCTTTGGATATCTTTGCTTGGAGGCAAGGGCTTTCTACCCGGAGCACTCTCGCTCGGGAGAGGGCTCCGGGGTTTTGGTTCCGCAGGCTTGGATGCCTCGGACGTAGCAGCTGGAATTGACCCTTCACTCTTCCCGGTAAGGTCTATATCTTGGGGCCTCCTGCCAAACGAACGACGCGCTCAGTCGGAATGAAGACAAAGAAATTTTCAACAAAATGCCTAACATCAGTCATAAGACGTACCTGGATGACCGACGGATCTTCGGCGCCGCTTTCGGTGACGGCCTTGGAGGGGTTGCTTCGGCTGGAGGGGCTGGGACATCATCGTCCGAGTCATCGATGATGAGCCTCCTTTTGCTCGCCCGTTTGCTGATGTCCTCACTCAGGGCCGCCCTTTTCCCGACTGGATCGCTCTGGATCTTCACTCCACCGGTCGGCTTCTTGGCAAGGCGAAGCGGCACGTCATCATGAGGAACTTTGTATGGTTTTGAAATAATGGAGGCATTTTCCTGCAAGAAAAATTCTCACAACACTAAGAGGTATGACATCAAGATTGCAAGACAGTAAAAAAAGTTCAGTCGGCTTTCAAGGGAAGAGAAAAGTACTCCTTGCGGAGGGATCCGCGGAGTTGGAAACCTGCCCCACCAACAACGCAGGGCTGGTCCTTATTCGGATGTGGCTTAAGGTAAAACATGCGACGAAAGAGTTGGAAGTGGGGAAGAATGCCAAGGAAGGCTTCACACACGTGGATGAAAAGAGCGATGTGAAGCATGGAGTTAGGGTTCAGATGATAGAGCCGAAGACCATAATAATCAAGAAGCCCCCTAAAGAATTCGGAGGTGGGGAGGCTGAAGCCACAGTAAAAGAAAGAAGTGAAGACGACGAGCTCACCGGTGTTCGGGGTAGGAAATTCCTCACCCGTCGCCGGGCGCCAGCCCACGATCTCCTTGGGAAGAAGCACTCCGTGCTTCACCATCTCCTTGAGGGTGGATTCCCTCACATCCGAAGTGGCCCACTGCTCAAAGGGGATTTTCCTATCGTCTGCCATGAGTGTGGTTTGGATGAGGGGCAGATCTCGCTAAAAGGATGGGGATTTGAGAAGGAGATCTTGGGAGCTGGATGCGAAGGTTAGTTTGTGGCGAAGGGCGAGCTCCTGGATCGACGGATTTGGGTGCGCGCAAGTCTAGGGTTTTCCGCAGAGAACTGGTGAACAGTGCTGCGAAAAGAGGAAATTTTTGGGGAGACGAAGTGGCGGAGATGACCTCGAGGCTTTGTAGAAGATTTGAGGGTTGCGCTAGGTTTTCTCATGATTGGGCCGAGCCCATGAAAGACCTGCGGCCCAGCTAAGGTCTGGCTTGACGCGTGTCCTTAGGGACTTAAGTGGATGAACTTAAGCAGATTTGCCTTGGCAATATGCACGTGCCTGAGTGCCCTATACCTTTGGAAATCCTTTCATACCACAGTTTGCTTGACTTCGTGAGAAGTTAGCACGATGCAATTTGAGAGGTGACCAACAACTAAGCTTTTTATAGCTGCCTTGATGACAAGGGCTGTTTGGTTTTCTAGCATTTGATTAAATGATTATATCAATGCTACTTCTCCACCTTGGTGAAGATCTTTATAGATTGAGACCAGTATTATGGCAAGAGCTATTTAATAATTTGGTCATATTTTTCAGATGATAGAAAAACCTGTTTACCCATGAGGGATGAATAAAATATTTGCTCCGAGATGACTCGGGTAGCTTCACTCGGATAAGCATGAGTTTACCGAGTGCTTTTTCACCCACGAGGGTTGATTGAGTTATTTGTTCTGAGATGACTCGGGAAAATTCATTCGGACAAGTGTGAGCTTGCCGAGTAATGGGATTTTTTATAATTGCTTTAGCATGAGCTAAGCATTTATATGAGTATGATTCTTTATAGTTCTTGGCTGTATGTTTGGTCTGTTTTTGGCCAATCACACAGTGGGGGGCTACAACTAATTAGGTGCGTCAAGAGGTGCACCTAGATATTTATTTTTTAGAATTTTTGGATGTTTTCCAGCCCTTCACAGTCTTTGGAGCCACTCGGGAGATTCAGGCAGAGATGATGGATTCACTCGGCGCCAGAAGCACTCGGCCAAAGAGGTTTTTGGCTGTATACTGTCTTGGTTTGAAGGTGAGTTGTCTCGTCGACTGAAAAGGACTCGGGGGCTATTGTGGAGATTATGGTAATCGGATATCCACGTGGCAAGCTTATCCGACTGGAGATAGGGATATGTTGCGCTTGCCAAATGTGTAAACCAACTATGAGTTGGGTGTTACGTTGCCAATTGAGATAAGACAACGGCCCATAGTCATGGTTTGGTAAGATTGAGGAAACCGACTTAGAGTAAGATAGGGTTTTCGATCTGTAAGCCCGCCTCCCAAGACTATATAAGGGGTAAGGGGCGTCCCTTGAGGGATATCAGATTTCATAAGCAAGAGCTTTAGACTTCAGAAGTTAGATCAGCTTTCAGCTTTAGATACACAAGATTACGAGATCAATAAAGACACTTGACGGATCGAATCCCCGAAACAGGAGTAGGGTATTACCTCACGAGAGAGCCTGAACCTGTCTAATTTCTGTTTTCCATCTAACTCATCGAGCTTGGCGATCTTGACTGCACCCCCAAAATTCTATTGCCGAAACCGAGTTTTGACAATTGGCAAAGAGATCGATGAATGCCACACAAAATAACCTGTGAACAGATAAAGGTTTCGAAAACTAAATCGGAAAAGAATGGTCTTTCCTATATCGATGCGCATCGAAATCAAAATAGTGCATATGCACTATTTAGTCTTATCGAGTGCACGGTAGTCTTAATCGTATTCATGTGTGAGAGAAGTGACATGTATCCATGTGTGAGAGAAGTGACACAGGTACAACAAGCTCAAGATTTATTTTATTAAGTCATGCATGTATTTTTTTGTTCTTCTTATAAATTTTTCTTAAATTCCTTATTCAATTTATGATCCGGTTACATCGTTATATTTGTTGCAATAAAATCTATATAACAAGATCTCACATGATCATATTATGATGAAAGAAATATATATGTTAGAAAATACTTTTATTATTAAGTTACTTTTTAGACATTTATGAAAGTAATTTTAATAAAGCTTAATTACTTAACACGATGTATTGTTGCTTTATTTCAATAACAACGATGTTAAGTAAAGCTTATCAACGGATTTAATTTCAATAAAGCTTTATTGACATAATCATACAAGTAACTTAACACCAAATGAAAGTAAATTGTCACGGCATCAAAACTAAATCTGTTGTGGCGGTAAAAACACAAGCTTACCTAAAATTTAAAGTTAATCAGGACAAGTTATAGAACTAACTAAAAGCAACAATACAAGTAAAAAACTCACAACATTACCAATGTCTAAGAAGTAACTTAATCAAATCTAAAAACAATTTACTTATATGATAAAATAATTTGTATATATAATAAAAGTAATTTATAATATATATACTTTTTCATATAATTCTGTAAGATCTGGTTATAAAGATTTAATTATAACGAATATAATAGTATAATTGAATTATAGAATGGATAAGTAAATTGAAAGAAAATTTTATTTCAAGCTTAGCTATTAGAAATTTTTTTTTTGATGTTACATATTTGGATACTCCAACGTGGAAAACAGATAGTTGCTATTTTTTTGTTATTTGATAGCTGGTTAAAATTAACTTTTTTGTTATTTGGTAGCTGGTTAAGACTAACGAGTACACATGCATTATTTAGTCATGGCCCATGGAAAAAGGGACCAGATACAGTTTGTTCACGTATCACGTGAGTGCATGACCTCACTCCACGAGTACTTGGCTCGTCGGCTTGTTTCCCAGTGTGCTGGTGCCCGGTGGTCAGGTCTTGCCGTCTTGGAGTGAAGTGAGGCGAAGGAAATAGGGCCGTCAAATCCGTGAATGGAAAAAAAAAACTGTCAAATTTGAGCTAGCCAGCTAAGCGTCCGGGCAGGGCGCCGTGGCGCACGCTTCTTTAAATCCGTATCGCCTCGCCCAATTCTCGTGTAGAAAAGCGAAGCAACAGCAAAGCAGGCCGCGGAGCGAGAGAGGCCATGGCGAGCGAGAGCCACGGTCACCACTCGGGCGGCGAGGCTCGCGCGGAGAACGGCGGGTTCAAGATGCCGGAGATCAGGTACACCAAGCTGTTCATCAACGGGCGCTTCGTCGACGCGGCCTCCGGTATGAACGTGTGCCCGCGCGCTGGCAGCTATACGCCCAGCTCACCTGTTGTTCATTCTTGCTTTCTTCTGTTAATTTCCCGGCAGGCTTCATGTTAACTAGTAAATATATACCTCTTTTCCAAATCATTGTTCCGTACGTTGCTCTCTTCTGTTCCGTTTGTTCCAAATCCTAAGTAATGAAATTCTTTACCAGTCGGTGTACAGTTCCTTAACGATTCTCTCAGGTCCCCACAATTAGTCCCACCCAGTGTCGATTCTAAAACAATTCTCCATAGTTCATAGTCCATAGTAGTTGGGGATGCTAGTTATATTAATTATGGTTACTAGGTCTCAAGGGAGAGCAACTTTCGACGTTAAATTACCTTGCAAGGTTAGTATATGCTTGCAAGTACTCTCATGGTGTGATCTCGGAGAGAGTGTGTCGTATAGACTCGATCTTCTCAACGTAGAGCACTGCTCACACTTCCAATGCAGTAACTCGGCATGCCAAGCTACTTTTCAAGCTGAGACTCCCGTACTTTTGACATGGCATGCACGTCTCCCCACGATTGCATTCTGTTGATTGGGGTGGTGGCTCGGCTCCGACGTGGAGACTCGAGGCCCACTCGGTATGTCACTCATCGTAAATGCCTTACAACAAACTTTCAGGACAACCGGTTGGCACATGAACCCCTCGTGCTATATGAGGTTCTGGTTTTTCAAGCTTTTTTTTTTCTGGAAGCTTTGGACAGATCACAGATCAATACTTCAATAGGTTCATCTTGTGATCATCATACTGTCATCTGGGTACTCACGTGTCTCCAATCAGTGCTTCTTTTTTATGTCGTGGAGTGTTTGTAGACAAAATGGTATCACTAATTCTAAACAGATAGAGTGTACATTATTTATCTGATATATGAAAACAGTATGTTAAAATTCTCATAAAAATAATACTATCATAGTATTACAGTATTTACGCTCGATGTATACTTCTCTGCACAAAACCACTCAATATTTAGCAACTGAAAAATAATATTATGAGAATTTATTTTTCAGATTATGTGGTTTAATACTCAAAGTGACATATTATTTTTCTTAAGGGCCCCCTTTAATTTGTAGAAAAATATAGAAATTTTGAAAGATTTCAATCCTATGAAAAAAAATTATGAATGCCTTTGAAACAAGCGAATTGAATCCTATCCTATTCTTTAAAATTTTTTATGAAATGAGTAATCCTATAAAAATTTTAGAGAAAAATTAGCAAGAGATCTAACACCTTTAAATCTATTTCTCTTATCCGATTTTTTCGGTTTTTCTATGATCCAATTAAACAGTCATTTCTGTATTTTACAATACTCTATTTTATATTTATATTAATATTAAAATGTGTTTTTATATTTTCTTTTTTATTTCTTAAATTTTTTATATTTTTCCTTTTTATTTCTTCGATTTAAAGATACCTAAAAGAGCTTTTTAGAGCCAAACTTGTGGTGCTCCTAGCCATAGGTGATGGCAAGATGAGATCATGGGAAACGGATGGGCAGTTCGCCATGTACTGTAGTAACACGACAACAAAGCATGAGCGTGCCTGCAGTTTCTGTCTCTGCTACCTCTGGCATCTTCCCACCGCCCCGTGTCTGCTCTATGATTATGCGTTTTCCATGTGCTTCGCGGCCCGGCTATTATTTATCATTTCTCACATGTTTTTATTTTTTACGATTTAACTATTTCAAGTTTTCTAAATAACTACTCAAATCATTATGAGGCTGTAGCAGAGTAGCAGATTTTGATCGATTGCAACGTTTCTGAATTTTCAGAAGAAAAAAGGTTTCCGTACTAGAGATCCTCCTCAATACTTTTTGTGGACCTTTGTACTTCTTCCGTGCTATAAAGAAAAATCAAAATAGTCTTAAAAAGAAAAAAAATTATATTCGAGGTTTATCTTATTAACATGTACTAATACCATCTAAGTAATAATACCATTTTAAAATATTGTTACTTATTGAATAAAATATATCGTAGTATTGTGAATTTGAGCATTAGGTAGCAATATTTTAGGTAGTAATATTTTAGGACGAAGATAATAGGACCATAGAAAAACCAATTTTTATTAAAAAAATATAATTTTAACTTCACATTCTGATCACTGAGGTTCGTTGTGCTCCGTGCTGCTTCTTCAGGTAGCAAGACATTCGGCGCCGCCTTCCCATTCTGAATTTCTGATCACTGAGGTTCGTTGTCCTGTGTTTCTTCCTCAGGTAGGACGTTCGAGACCAGAGATCCCCGCACCGGCGACGTGATCGCCGGCGTCGCCGAGGGTGACGAGGAGGATGTCGACCTGGCGGTGAAGGCGGCGAGGGAAGCATTCGACCACGGCAAATGGCCTCGCATGTCGGGATCAGTACGGCATCTTCTTCCTCCATCGTGCAAAAAAATGGCTTATTCCCGATGGAACAAGAGCTCGACCGTGACCGATCAATGGCGTATTGTCATGCAGGAGAGAGGGAGGGTCATGGGGAAGTACGCGGACCTGGTGGAGCAGCACGCGGAGGAGCTGGCTGTGCTGGAGAGCCTTGACGCTGGCAAGCCGCTCACCGCCGCCAGGGCTGTCGACGTCCGCAACTCCCTCGACAGCCTGCGCTACTTCGCCGGCGCCGCCGACAAGATCCACGGCGAGACGCTCAAGATGTCGAGGCAGCTCCAGGGCTACACCCTTTGCGAGCCCGTCGGCGTCGCGGGGCTCATCGTCCCCTGGAACTTCCCTGCAGTCATGTTCTTCTCCAAGGTCTCCCCCGCGCTCGCCGCCGGCTGCACCGTGGTCGTCAAGCCCGCCGAGCAGACGCCCCTCAGCGCCCTGTTCCTCGCCCACCTCGCAAAGCAGGTAAGAACAAAATGGCACAAACAATCCAGTAGTAGCAGCTCTATCTGTTCTTGCATCTACCATTTCTGCTGTCATTGCTGGTAGTCTGAATTCTGAAACTCTGAATTGAATCTCTCAACCTTTTTGGATTGTGATCTGCAGGCAGGAGTACCGGATGGGGTGATCAACGTGGTGACAGGATTTGGTCCAACAGCAGGAGCTGCAATTGCGTCTCACATGGATATCGACGTGGTAAGATAACATACATCTGTCAATTAGCACATGAACATTGATCGGTTTCTTGCAACTGAAATGTCGCCGTTTCCAAAATTTCCAGGTGGCTTTCACGGGATCTACAGAGGTTGGGCGGCTCATAATGGAGGCCTCCGCGAAGAGCAACCTGAAGCCGGTGGCGCTCGAGCTCGGCGGCAAGTCGCCGCTCATCATCTTCGACGACGCCGACCTGGACAAGGCCGTCGAGCTCGCCATCAGCGGGAACTTCTTCAACAAGGTGAACACATCTGGGTTAACGGAGAGCCATAATCATAATCTGATCAACGCTCACCATCAGCTGATGCACGTACGCGGACGGCGCCTGAAATCAACTGATTTGCAGGGAGAAGCCTGCGTCGCCGGGAGCCGCGTGTTCGTGCAGGAAGGCATCTACGACCGGTTCGAGCAGAGGCTAGTGAACACAACGAAGAACTGGGTCGTCGGCGACCCCTTCGACCCTCGCGTCAATCAAGGACCTCAGGTGAGTGAATCTGAAATTTCTGAATTTTTAATCTATATCATCATCCAACGGACATTTTTCTTGTCTATTTCAATAATTCAGTGAAGATGATTCGGGCCTGATTAACTAACTGGACCAGAGACTGATCACCGTACTGTGTTGCTCTGCTCCTATGTTCATACAGGTGGACAAGGCTCAGTACGAGAGGGTGCTCAGCTACATCGAGCACGGCAAGGCCGAAGGAGCTACTGTTCTTACAGGAGGGAAGCCCTGCGGCAAGAAAGGGTACTACATCGAGCCCACCATTTTCACCAATGTGAAGGTAAGATAAAAATAAAATTAACCTTAAGAATTTACCACGGACAGACCATGTGTCTTTGCAGTCTGATGATTCGCATGAGACTCTGAACGATAGGACGACATGGTCATCGCGAGGGAGGAGATCTTCGGCCCCGTCATGTGCTTGATGAAGTTCAAGTAAACCCAGCTATCATATCAATCAAAATGTTAACCAAGAAACTAGTGTAGTAAGTGAGATTAATTTTGGTCCAGGACGGTGGAGGAGGCGATCGAGAGGACGAACGAGACGAGGTACGGGCTGGCGGCGGGGGTGGTGACGAGGGACATCGACGTGGCGAACCGGATGGTGCGGGCGATCCGGGCCGGGGTGGTGTGGGTGAACTGCTACTTCGCCATGGAGAGCACCTGCCCGTTCGGAGGACGCAAGATGAGCGGGTTCGGCAAGGACGACAGCATGCACGCGCTCGACAAGTTCCTCGCCGTCAAGGCCGTCGTCACCCCCGTCCACGGCTCCCCCTGGTTCTGATTTGTTTCTGATCTTGTCATCGTCGAGTCCGCCTGAATGACCGGTACCCGCTAGGGTAAATATAACGTGTTAAAAATCTTTCCTATATACTTGTTAAAAAATTATTTCTCAAGAAAATCTTTTAGATTGTAGTTATTGCCCCAACTAAATTTAGAAGAAGGTTGAAAAAATTTAATAAAATTATGCTAGTTCGAGGATTTTAACCTCTCAAAATAAAAATACAACCGTGAAATTTAAATTGTAAGAATTTAAATAGCATAAATTTAAATTACAAGAGAATAAATTGCATGAAATAAATTTATATTGCCCAACTCAAAACATCTCGATTACAAAAGGGATAAAAAAACACTCAACCAAACACCTTCACAAGTTCAAATTTAAACTCTCAAAAAGCTATAAAGGTCATTTCTCACAAAAGATACAAAAGACACACAAACCCTAGCCTCTATCCCATTTTTTATAGAGTTCAAATGACTAGAAATCACCTCTTGCGAAATCTACGAAGAGCCCTCGAAACTTGATCCTTACTCAAGATCTTCTCGGTTATCAGATCTGGAATCAACGCTTTAGATTGAGGCCCCATTTGGTACGGATTCTTCTCCCTGATTCTTAACAGAATCAGTAGAATCCCTGCTAAACGGGTTATTTTGTAACTGATTTTGATAAGAATCATTTCAAGTGATTCAACAGTTTTACATAGGGAGTGAGAATCACCTAAAATCAGTTTCTCTCCAAAATCACCTGAAACCAGTTTATCTCAAGAATCACCTGAAAATCACCTTAAATATTTTTCTAATTATTACTTTATTATATCGATTCTGATTCTCTTCAGAATCTCATTCAGGAGAATTAAAATCTAGAATCAGATAATCATAGGCTTCGTTTGGTAGGGATTTTCTTTCCTGATTCTCAACAGAATCAGTAGAATCTCTGCTAAACAGGTTATTTTGTAACTAATTCTGAGAAGAATCAATTCAAGTGATTCAGTAATTTTACATAGACCTGAAAATCAGTTTCTTCCCATAATCACCTGAAACCAGTTTCTCCCAAGAATCACCTGAAAATTACCTGAAACATTATTTTACTTATTACTTTATTGTACCGATTCGATTCTCTCTAGAATCGATTTAGGAGAATCGAATTTAGAATCACGTAATCGGAGCCCTATCAAACGGGCCCTTAGCCACGTCTCCGCCACACCAGAATTCGCCAAATCACGTGCTACCACAGATGATCCAAGCACCACACGTGCGCCTTGGGATCGCACCATCCTACCGGGCCCGCTTGCCAGTGAGGGAAACCAGCGTCCTCCCGCGCGCATTTTTTCGTGGGCCCCGTGATCCGTGCAACTGCTTCCTCGGCCAATCTACGCGCGTCGCAAGGAGCCATCGATCCGTGTCGTCGTCGTTCCACCCAAACGGATGGCACCACGGAGACCGCATCCGTCCCACTTCTCGCTACTCCATCCACAAACCAACTAGAGACCGAAGCATGCCCTCGGCGCTGTACGATCTCCCTCGCGAGAAAACGCGCCCATGGGTTTTCTCCGCATCGTCCAATTGCGAGGAGCCGTGTCGCCCTGGAAATAGAGGTGACCAGATGGGTTGGGCCGAGGAGTGCCGGCCCGGGCACGACGACACTGTTCACTGGCTCGGCCCGGCCCAGCACGGGAGTCGGTGGGCTGTGCCGGCATGGCTCTGTGGCGCGTGCCGTGCCTGGGCCACCGCCCGAGCCCATGGGCCGACACAGCATGGCATGGGTCCTGTACCGTGCTGGCCCGGGTATGGCACGACCCATGGGCCAACACGGAGGGGGCAAGGCTGGCGACGGACAGGCGAGCGACATCGGCGTGGTCGGGCAGCATTGGCGCGGCGGCGCATATTAGGTTATCGCAGGCGGCACTGACCAGGCTGGGGGAGTGGTTTTGGCCCATGGGCCGATTTTCGGTCACCCGCCAAGAAAACCTATCTAGTAATCCTCATGAGATTTGATCAATCTCTCGTTCGGGAAGAAGAAAGAGAGGAGGACTGACCAACAATCTTCCCTCGTTGTCAGAGGAAGAGGAACAAGGAAGCCTGGCTATTCTCGGTGTCCTCCCATGTTTGGGCGCTGCAACGCCATCCCACTCCCACTTGGCCACCGCCGCGGGGTTGTCGCTGTCCCTTCCCACTGACAACGAGCTGCGTGCCCTCACCGACGTCGACGACGAGGTGGCGTAGGCGCAGCGGGTGACACGGTCGAACCGTGGTAGCCCCCCTCCCCCGCCTCCTCCTAGCCCGTGGTGCGAAGGGGGCTGGCGGTGGCGGCGGCGCGGAGAGGGCCAGGGCGACGCAGAGGGAGGGGAGGCAAGGGGGTCGAGGCGGCGAGGAGGGAGGGGGCTGGGGCGGCGCGGAGGGAGGGGAGGCGAGAGGGTCGAGGCGGCGTGGAGAAAGGGGAGGCGAGGAGGCTGGGGCGGCGCGGAGGGGGGGCCGGGGCGGCGAGGAGGGAGGCTAATCAATAGGATATATGGGCTGGCCGGGTGGCCGCCGATTGGGAATCAATTTTTTCGGGGGATAGGTTTTCATACATCAAAAACCAAAGCCACACCGAATTATTCGGTTTATGCAACACCATAAACCAAAAAGAAGACAAAAACCGAAAAAACACAAACTTTGGTTCGGCTCGATGTGGTTCATTTTTTTGGTATTCGGTACTAAACTACCCAACCCTACGCCTTGGCCCATTTATGTGGCCCAAGTAGCAGTGTGAAGCCCTTCTGTTTGTGGAAAGGGGAAAAACAGAGGCGCTCTAGATTCATTCGCCAGCTTGCCGCCGACACGCTTGAAGAAGATGGCCGCCGGCCAAGTTTTTTTGCTCGCCGTCTCCCTCGGCCAGGTGAGTACACCCCTGAGACAACATCCTCCGCCGACATCGCTGGATCTGTCGTCATCATTCCTATTCCTCGGCCCCGCGAAGGGGACGTGCTTCAAGATGGTCGTCAGCTGATTGCTGCTTGTCGTCGTCGTCCTTGGCGTAGCTGTGCTAGCGTAGGTGAGCAACCCTTGAGAAAGCGAGGGATAACGAGGGAAGAGTGGCCGCTACTGCCAAGCCTGCAACACGATGGAACGAGGGGCACCACACACTGCTCGGGAGGAGAGCAACAACGGCAGGTTGACTGTTGAGAAGCCAAAAGTTCAGAGTAGCAGTAGACAGATAGTTGAGTCAATTGAAAATGTAAAATGATGTGAATTGAGATTATAGCTCTGTATTGGTTGTGATGATGGAATGTTTGTCAATTTGAGTCCCTGGACCTTGTCATTTTGAAACTTCAGTGTTGTTTTGATAATTGTGTCGATTGAGAACTCTGAATGCAAAAGAGTTTCAGATTTTGTACCCAAGTAGCACATAACTAATATGTGGCAAAAGGAAGTTGTATATACATCTTCATGCCCCAGATGACTAATATCTGGCAGGTCACTTATATGCTGCCAACAAAATCTGAACATATATACATATACATCTTCATGCCCCCAACTAACTGATATATGGCATACAGTCCTCCATGCCCTCAAATATTACTCCCTTTCATAACAGGAATATTTCACCAAAATCTAGTTAGAAGATCATCCGTCATAGGTCCCTGCATTAAATAAATTAGTGTTTTAAAAAAGACTAGTAATATGCCCGTGCTAACGCTACGGTGTCACAATATTTGCTTAATAAACTATTAAAACTTTATTTCATATAATTTGAATTAAAGCAGATCCCACCCCCGCATGGGCCCAGCGTGGGGCGCACCTAACCAGTGCTAATTTTAAGCGAAGTGGGGTGGGGAGGTTGCAGATTGCTAATTGCTAATTACAGGATGGTGTGATGAAAGTGATACATTTTATATTACTAGTAACTAGTAATATGCCCGTGCTAACGCTACGGTGTCACGATATTAATAAACTATTAAAACTTTATTTCATATAATTGGAAATAACTTTTGTGGAATCTGTCCATTTGAGCTTTAATTCAATCGAACGTGGGGCCCACCTAACCAGCGCTAATTTTAAGCGAAGTGGGATGGGGAGGTTGCAAATTGCTAATTGCAGAATGATGTGATGAAACTGTACATTTTATATTAGTCTAGATTAAAAATATTATCATCTCTACATTTGTAAATTAACTTATATGAGCATATTACACCTTGTGCTAACTTGTGCTTGTGTTCCACCTTATGCTTGGGCTTGTGCACCACCTGAATTAGAGGGTTCAAAAAACAATGAGACCAAAGCAATTTGTCCTTCTGCTTGTGCACCACCTGAAGTCGAGGCTTGAGGAAATAATGGACAGATTGCACCACCACTACCTGCCTCTTGTGCATATGCAACATTGTGGGGGGGTGCCATCTCGGGGGTAGCCCAAGCCAAAGAAAGGAGGCGAGCAGACATGATCGGACATCTTTGGACGGGAGTCAGGAGCCCGACCCCGGGCATGGTCGGCAAGTCCGACCATGGCCCCCAGGCCCGGCCTCGACTCCTTAGCCCGACCTCCACGCGTGGCCTCGACTAGGATAGAGGTCGGTGTTGATGAGAATTCTGATTCCCACTCACTGGCCTGGGAGATCTGCTTAGCTCCAGTGCAGGTCCAAGTTGGTCGCCTTTGGTGAATTTAGGGTGTGCCAGTTGGTTTGATCCTATAATCAACAAGAACAAGAAATAGACATTAAGTTCGAATTAGATCCTACTGGATCAGCTGAAGACATCAATAAACACATAATTGCTATCCCAAAGCACATTTATACTAAGTGATTGGGATAGATCGGTAGTATACCAAGACAGTATAAATCACTTAGACTAAAGGAATATTAGGATAATAATTATCTGTATTGATAACCTAGCCGATACTGCAGGCCTAATGTGAATCAGCTAATACTCCGATACATTTTATAAAAAGATATTAATCTAATCTAAATGCGCTAAACCTAGATCAATCGGCATCAACGTAACTTGAAAGATTGATACGGCTTAGGGCATTTAAACAGATTGAGATCTTAATATAAAAGGCGGTTTTAATATATCTAATAGCAATTAAGACTAAAAGATAACTAAAACAGATAAGGCCGGCTGAAACCCCGACGCTGTCTCTTATGATAAACATTAAACTAAACAGATCTTGATAGTTCTAAATGCAACTTAATAGTTTGATTAGATGTAGCATTAAGTACAAAAAGAAATATTACATCTGTATAAGCTAATGAAAACCCCTAGAGACAGTAGACACGACATGTAATCTAATTCAACCCCTGGATCTAGCCTTATCGGCTGCTGTCTTCAGAGAGAAACCAGCCGATTGCAGGATAGATCTACGGATTGCTCTAGATTATAAGCCGCGTATGATAGATTGCGTAGTTTTGTAACATCAAAAATAGAGTATCATGTTGATGGAAGCACTACTCCGGACGATACAAACCACTGGTAACAAGGAATTACCTTGTTTGGAGATCGAAGCCGATGCAGCCCGAGCAAGAGCAAGAACTCGTCGAAAATAAAAGGGTGGTGTTGCGTCGAAGTTGATTGATTGTGTGTTGGTTGTTCTTTACAAAGAGTCTTCGGGTCTTATTTATACCCAGGCATAACGACATCCGTGTGGGACACTGTTTCTACCTTATTTACTATTTACAATACAACAATATTTTGGGACGCAGTCCCATGCCGCATTACAAAAGGAATATCTAATGACTTCCTAATTTACAGATACAACTGCCGTTACAGGACCTTATTCATAGATGGCAATATCTTTAATGCACAATTTGGAGACCGAATCCAATACTTTATCTTCAAGTTTTCTTCTGGGACTGGCTCGATCTCTATCTTCACGTGGAATTGGCTATCGGCTATCCTGGTTCGACTCGAACTCAGCCGACTTACTCCATAGCCGATTCGGATTCAGCCGACGTGGCCTTTGTTTCTCCGCAGGTCGCACATCTTCTCCGATTCTGTCTCGATTTCTGCTTCAAACCTAGGGATTTGGTTACCAAATTTGGTCGTTAACACATGGCCCCCAAGTCCGCATATGAAAATGTTGCGGATTTTGTACAATCCGAATTCCAAGCGCAACTCTAGGTCAACTCTTTTTCGGCCGTTATGAGAACTCCTTAAATAACACCCGCCGCCCGTCGAACAACTCACGCCGTCAACAGCTAACCACTCCAGCGAACGTTTCGAGTCATCCGGCGTCCTCAAGCTCATGGCGGCTATTTCTTCCTCCAGCGACCCCAGCGCATCCCAATGGCGTCTTCTGCTCTCCATCGGCCGTGTCCCTTGCCGAGTTTCCTGAGGTATGCCCTAATCGGCTAGAACTCCCTTTTTCGCTCATTTCCCTTTATAGATCCAAATTCTAGGGTTTATGATTCTGAAATCCGCATCTTTCCGATTGTAGCACCTTGCTCACCAAGTGCAATCCCCAGCCTTCTACAGAATGACAGCTATTTCCTAGGGTCGATCGGCAACAAGGACCCCATAGAGTTCATAATAGCCGAAACCAATAGAATGCCCTATAGGATGAAGAACCCAAGTCTTAGCCACTGGGCAGGCACCTTCAAGTCTTGGCCATCAATGGACAAGTCTTGGCTGGCATGGTACAAGAGAATGGAGCCGACCAAGCGCAGCCACTGGGAGGAAATTGGGATAGCCCAATGCTTAGCCCTGTCTGTAGCCTATATGGCAAAAGACAAACCACTAATGTCGGCTGCAGTCTATTTCTAGAACAATACCTGGAATGCTTTCATCTTCCAACAGGACCCAATGACCATCACCTTAGCCGATGTAGTAATGATAACTGGATTAGATGTCCTGTCATCGGCTAACCCCAACAATCTGGAAGGCAAAGGCCAATTTCAATTCAAGACTAAGGCCATAGGGGGTTGGAACGGCTTCGTGGCCACAAACATGTAGGAAGGGCCGATCAGTGCTAGGGAGCATGCCGCTTTTCTGATGATGTGGCTAGAAAAATTCTATTTCTGCGATCTAGCTACGGGCCGACGGCAAACTAGCAAGTAATAGCCGAAGCCTTAGTGGACAAGAAGAAAATCCCATTAGGAAAGTTCTTGCTCGGCTACTTGTACCAAACTTTGAACCAAGCCATTTCCAAGATCGCCTCCAACGCCAACATTAATATCGGGGGCCCCTGGTGGTTTCTCCAACTGTGGCTGGTGTTGTTTACAGAGAAGATAGCCGGTCGACCACAACTGACTGAGGCCCGCTTCTCCTTGTTAGAGCCGATTGAAGATGATGAAGGGAAGGCAATAACCACCAGGAGATGTCTTAGCTACGGCGAAGCAGCGACCACACATACTAGATACAAGCAGTCAGCCGAACTGCTAGCCAAATGGTTCATGTCCTTATATGACGGTTTCGCAGAGGACAACCGATGCTGGTACTTTTATAGGGACAAAACACTCTTTGAGCTGCCAATCGAGTTAACTTTGAAGAGGTCAATTCGAAAGATTACCCCAAATGCCGAGAGATCTTCGCCACAGTGCTTGTGCCATGCATCCTGCCGATAGGAATCCACCAGGGCCGGAATGTAGTGAAAACATACGAGTTCTATTATCCAATTTTGGCAGCTGGCTATTTGGTCTTGGGAACTGCCCATCGGCTGCTTCTTTGCCGATAAGATTGAGACTCGAGGGGTGGTGACCAAGAGGCTGATTATGAACAAGTTAATGGAAATAAACGGCCCACCCCTCGGCAGCATCGACATCTTGGGGCTGTCTTACAAAAAGAGAACGACATATGATAGATGGTGGGTAGAGATCAAGAAACACTTGTTCCATCAACGATACTCCTACTACATCACCTCCCTGCTGCCTGACGAGATCCCCTCGGTAAGCTTTAAACTTTAAACATTTTCCCTTCTTTGAATGATCGGCTGATCTGGCTTGCTAACACTTGAATCTTTTTCCCCCTTTGCTGATGACAGAAACGGATCCGTCGAAGGTGAGCAATTCCGAGATCACCATCGAATACCGCCTAGGCATTCTTCCGGGTGGCTGTGGATTAGCTCCTTCAGCGATCGGCTGGGAAGCACCAAAGCTAAAGACTTTGTTGCATAGGCGAACGCGCGAGCCGCTGCACAGAAGAAGAGGGCTGCCCCTACTACAAAGCCGTCGGCTACACCTGTCAAGCAGCGAAAGAAGAAGAATAAGCCGACCACACTAGCTGACAGCCTCCCATCCGTCGACCCAAGCATCGACCAGGCCCTCAACGAGGAAATCATGGATGAAGAACTGTCTCAAGCCGTCAAGGAGGCACTGAATCAAGTGATTCGAGCCACGACCGAGTGAGCCCACCACCGACGACCCGTCTCCTCCAAACCCTCTTGCCAAGAAACGGCCGATAAGTCCTTCTCTCGTCAAATCTGGCCCACGAACCTTGATCACCTTAATCCTTAACCAAACTTTCCTCTGTAGTTCAAAAGGCTAGCTGGTCGCCCTTCATGTCCTGCTTCACCAGTAAACCTCTAACCTTGTCTTTTCTTTGCTTTGCTTTCCTTGGCCGATATGAACTAACACTTTGTCTCTCGTGTAGCCTCCTCGGTCTCCATCGGCTGCCCCCCACATCTCCAGCGAGCACACTCAATCGGCTGCGGGCAGCCACAACGTCGAAGATGTCGCTGGGCTGATCAACGAACACACTGAGAAGGTGGCCACGTAGGCCAATGATCACGATGAGGAGGCCGTTGCTCCAACCAGTCCGGCCACCGAAGAAGCGGTTGCTTCAGTCCCTGCAATAAGAGTAAGCCTTGTTCCTTTCCTCTTTTTAGTCCTTGAATAATCGGCTGCTTTCTGACTTGTGACCCTCTTCTCCATCTCTTTTGCAGACCCTGGCAGATTTGTTGTCCTTTGACATCAATGAGTTCCTTGGTGATGAAGAAGGCGAAGCAACCAGTCCGGACAAAACTGTAGCCGATGAACTTAAGAGCAAACTCCAAGACATCCGCAATCGGCTAGATATTGATGTGGACCACCTGGTTGTGGAATGCGGATCGGCCAGGTCACGGTTCTTCGAGATTGAGAACCAACTCCCGGAAGATCTGGCCACCAAAATTTTGGAAGCCGTCTACATCGACTTGCATCGGCCTAAGTTAGGGCGCGCAATGCAAAGGATGATAGAGAGAGCCGCCCAGGTCGATGTAACAGCTCGGATCGAAGAAACGGTTAAGAATGTGGAAGCCGAAAAGGCGAAGTTAAACGAACTGACGGCCGGTCCATCAACCTCACAAGCCCGGATTGCCGATCTCAAGCTCGAAGAAGCCGGTTTGTTGTTGCAGTTGGAACAATGACGAGCGAAGATCGCTGCCGAAGAACAACTGCTAGCCGATCTGCCCAAAGCCGCCGAAGACCAAAAAAGCAGATTGACGGCCACGATCAAGCATTTGAAGGAGCTGCATAAGACGGCTAAAGTGGTCCCTGGCTTCGATGCAGAAGATCTGGTTGTGGTTGACAAAGTGAACACCATCAAGACTTCAGCGATCTCGGCCATAGATGCGTTCCTAGGCATGTAATAGGACTTAGCTCTCGAAACTTGTATTAACTTTGTTTATACAATCTTTTGTAATCGGCTCATTGACCTTAATCTCATGCCTTCTGCCGATCTAAGCTTTGAATGCCTTGAAAAATTTTGAAAACATGCTAAGTCTAATTCCTGATGTTGTATATGTATATTCCCCCCTAGTTTTGTCGATGATGACTGCAACATTGATAAAATTAGTATTCTGAACAAACCAAGGCCTGTCGGTTGTATCGAGCCGATTTAGAAAAACCAAAGGGGAAAATCTTAGAAAAACGGTCTGAAGGCGATGTGCGCATTGACACGACACATCGGCTAGCATGGATCAGCGTCCTGAGCCGATTCACGAGTTGATCCAGACGCTGGGATAATACTTTTTCAGATACTTGCCATTGAGAGCCCTTCCAAATACTTCTCCGTCCAATCCTTTTAACATGTAGGCTCCCTTAGAGACGTATTTGTGGATCTTGAAAGGCCCTTCCACTACACCACAACACCGAAATACCAACTGACTTCGGTCGGTAAATATACGACATCATCGTCAAACAGTCAGTTGGTAAAGCATCATGACTTACCATCAGTCGGTAAATTTATTTTTGCTAAACGTGTGTCAGTCGGTAAAAATACCTTCCGAATATCAGTTGGTGAATACAAATTTTATGCCTGAAGATCAGTCGGTATATATGGACTGCTCCATGGCGGGATCGACCAAAAAAAGCCCACGCGCGGCCACCCCAAAAATTAGCATATACCACACACAAAAATTCACCGCCGACATCCTCTCGCCGGCCCACCCTCGGCCCGCGCGACATCCTCCGCCTCCACCGCCGCACCCGCCCGCCCGCCGCCATCCCCGCCTCCACCGCCGCAACGCCCACCCCTCCCATCCGGCGTGTCGCGCGCCCTCCCCGCGTGGAACCGCCGAATCCCCTTCCCACCGCTGCACTCCCTCCTCCGCCGGTGGACCGCCGCACCCGCCCACCCGCCGCCATCCCGCCTCCACCACCGCACCCGCCCGCCCCTCCCATCCGCGCGCCGCGTGCCCTCCCTACCGGTGGAACCGCCAAATCCCCTCTCCCACCGCCGCACTCCCTTCTCCGCCGGTGGACCGCCGCACCTGCCCGCCCCTCCCATGTCGGCGTGCCGCGCGCCTCCCTGCCGGTGGAACCGCCGCGAATCCCCTATCCCGCCACCGCACCCCCTCCTCCGCCAGCCAGGAGACGATCTTCGGAGTCCCTTGGTGTCCGCTGCCAGCCTTCCTCGATCCCCATCTGCTCTCCTCTGTCTAGCCCTACCGTCCGTGCGTCGCCGTCCCTTTCCTCCTCCCTTCACCTCCAGTGCACCATAGGAGACGGCCCCCAATCTCCTCGCAGTGTGCCGCCCCTGTCTGTTGGCGTCTTCCCCACCTTCGGCACGCTAGGAGGCCGTGTGAATCCTCCGTCTTGCTGTCAGCCGTTCTCGGCCCCAACCCTGTCCGCCAGAGCAGTAGGTGTTCTACCTACCTTTATTTTCCTTGCATAGTTTGCCATTTTCATCTTTACATCATGAGATAAACATTTATTTAAATTTACATGAGGCTTTTTAATCAGGACATTCAGAATTGACAATCATCTTGTTTGTGTGTAGAGAATTTCCATTCTTCCTGAGAGTTTGTCTATAGATTGTTAGCCTTTTCAGATGCAGCGAGTCATGCTAATTATTTTGCAAATTCCAATTGCGTTATCTATATATATGTTTGGTCCTTGAGTTGTCTGGTTAGTGGATCGATGCAGTGGTAGATGATGAATGCAGATAGACGCATTATCAATTTGCTTTAGTGGGAAGGTCTTTGCTGTTTTGACCCATATTAATTTAACTGCTCAACTCTTTTTCCCTCGCATTGACATATGCATGGTCAATGCCACCCACTAAGAAGACTTGATGAATCGGCCCCAACCGATCGTGCATAGGCAACCTTCTCTGATTGAGCTGTACGGCCCTGGGGATGAACCGGATGGGACTTTGTATTGGGGAATCCCTGTACTCGTCCTCTCGAAATCCGCTACACGCCGGGTGTCGAAACTTGGTTTCGGCAATATATTTTATGGGGTCGCAGTCAAGATCGCCAAGCACAATGGGTTAGGAGAAGAAGAAGATTTAGACAGGTTCAGGCCCTCTCGTGAGGTAATACCCTACTCCTGTTTCGGTGGATTCGATCCGCCGAGTGTCTTTATTGATCTCGTGATCTAAAGCTCTTGCTTATGAAGTTGTATCTCAGATCTAGTGTTGGAATATCCCTCAAGAGACGCCCCTTACCCCCCTTATATAGTCTTGGGAGGAAGGGTTTACAAGTCGGAAACCCTATCTTACTCTAAGTAGGTCTCCTCAATCTTACCAAACCGTGACTATAGGCCGATTGCCTTATCTCTATCGGCAACCGTAACACCTAAGTCAAGTTCGGCTTACAGATATAGCAGGCGCAACCTATCCCTACCTCCAGTCGGATAAGCTTGCCATGTGGATACCCGATTGTCACAATCTCCACAGTAGCCCCCGAGTCCTTTTCAGTCGACGAGACAACTCAGCTCCAGACCAAAGCAGCACTCAACCAAAAAATCTCTTTGACCGAGTGCTTTTGGCGCCGAGTGATTCCATCATCTCTGCCTGAATCCTCCCGAGTGGCTCCAAAGACTGTGAAGGGCTGGATAAAATATAAAAAATTCTCAAAAATAAATATCTAGGTGCATCTCCTGATGCACCTAATTATAGGTGTAGCCCCCGACTATGTGGTTAGTCAAAAATAGACTAAGCATATAGTCAAGAACTATATAAAAAATTATTCTCATGTAGATGCCTAGCTCATGCTAAAGCAATCATAGAAATCTTATTACTCAGCAAGTTCATACTCAACTGAGTGGATTTGCCCGAGTCATCTCAGAACAAATAACTCAATCATCCCTCATGGGTAAAAAGCACTCGGTTAACTCTTGCTCAACCGAGTAGATTTGCCCGAGTAATCCCGGAATAATAACTCAATTAACCCTAGCGGGTAAAAAGCACTCGGTAAGCTCATGCTTATCCGAGTGGATCTGCCCGAGTCATCCCGGAACAAATACTTTAATCATCCCTCATGGGAAAATAAGTTCTTTCAATCATATGAAAAATATGACCAAGTTATTAAACAGCTTTTGCCATAATACTGGTCTCAATCTTATAAAGATCTTCACCAAGGTGGAAAACAAACAGCATCGGTAAGATTACCCGACCAAATGCTGAAAAACCAAACAGCCCTTGTTCACCAAGGTGGCTATAAAAACTCTGCGTTGGTCACCTTCCAAATTGCATCGTGTCGCTTCTCATGAAGTCGGACAAACCGCGGTATGGAAGGATCTTTAAAGGTATTGGGCACTCGGACACGCGCATATTGCCAGGGGCAAATCTGCTTAAGCTCATCCGCTTAAGTCCCTAAGGACACGTATCGGACCACACCTTAGTTGGGCCGTAGATTTTCTTATGGGCTCGGCCCACTCACCGAAAACCTAGCGCAACCCTCAAATCTTTCTTTATAAAGACACGAGGTCGTCCCCGCCTCTTCATCTTCCAAAAATTCCCCTTCTCGCAATACTGTTCATCAGTTCATTGCGGAGAACTCTAGGCTTGCGCGCTCCTCAGTCCATCCGCCAAGAAGCTTGCTCGCCGCGACAACTAGCTCCTGCAGCCAAAACTCCCACATCTATCGGCCAAGATCCAACCTTTCTCAGCCAGATCCGCTCCTCAACAACCTCGCTCTCATGGAAGAAAAGAGGATTCCGTTCGACCAATGGGCCACCTCAGACGTGAGGGAGTACACCCTCAAGGAGATGGTGAAGCACGGCGTGCTTCCGCCCAAGGAACTTGTGGGATGGCGCCCGGCGGCGGGGGAGGACTTCCCGACCCCAAACACCGGTGAGCTCGTTGTCTTTACCTCCTTTTTCTATTGCGGATTCAGTCTTCCCACCTCCGAATTCTTTCGGGGGCTTTTGGACTATTATGGTCTTCAAATATACCATCTGAACCCCAACTCGATGCTTCACATTGCACTCTTTATTCATGTGTGTGAGGCCTTCCTTGGCATTCTTCCTCACTTCAATCTATTTCGTCGTATGTTCTACCTGAAACCCCATCCGAACAAGGACCATCCTTGTGTCGTTGGCGGGGCAGGCTTCCAGCTTCGCGGATCTCTCCGCAAAGACTACTTCTCTCTCCCCTTGAAATCCTCGAACAAAGGCTGGCACTCGAACTGGTTCTACATCAGCAATCTTGAACCCAGCCTCCCTTCCTTTGTCGGTCTTCCTCCTGTCCCCAAACCATCTTGGAGCACCGTCCCGGTAGCCCAAGAATGGGATGAGGCCAACGATCTGCTCGCGAAGATCCTGGCGATGAAGAAGAGGAACCTTCGCGGGGAACAAATCACTCGGCACTTCATCAGGTGCCGACTGGCGCCAATCAGGGAGCGGTCGAAACCGGCCTTCGAGTACGAAGGCGGAACAGTTGACCGGGAGGACCCGGATCCGCTCACATACGAGATCCCGAAGATCCGGATGTACAAGCTCTTCTCATCCGGGATCTCGGTCGAGCGAGCCCTCATACTACCGGTCCTTCCATTCAGCATACATCGACCTCCTCCTCCGGTAAGCCGATTGATTGCTTTATAGTATCTTTCGATCTTAATGTCTTGTCGCTTAACGTTGCGCCTTCCTTCTTCGCGGAGAACGCCTCTATCATTTCCAAGCCGTATAAGATGGCTCATGATGACGCGCAGCATCGTCCCGCTAAGAAGCCGACGGCGGGATAAAAATCCAAGCGATCCGTCGGGAAGCGGGCGGCGCCGAGTGAGGACTCGAACAAGCGCGCAAGCAAAAGGCGGGCGATCATCGAGGACTCGGATGATGACGTCCCGGCTCCTCCGGTCGAGACTCCGCCTCTAAGGCGATCGCCGCGGACGCACCGAAGATCCGGCGATCTACCGGTAAGCTCGAAACCAAAGTCCCGAGCTCTTTCATAGAAGACTTTTCTTTATCTTCGCCGTATTTACTTGTGCAGAAGCCGCAGGATATAGATCCCGTCGGAGGGATGAAGAAGGGCCGACCCCGCCGCTGCTCCCGAAGCGCCAAGGCCGTCGAGCCAAAACCCCGAGCCCGCAACCAAGTGCGAGCGTTCGGAGAAGCACCCTTCTCCTCGAAGGAGAGCGCCCCGGGAAGAGCCCCGACCCGCGTGGGATATCCCGACCGAAACCGCCGCTGCGGAAGCCCGCGATCGCGGCCCGAGCGCCCGACCGAGGGTCACTCGGCACGAGCCCGATGAAGAAGAAGGGCCCGCTGCCCCACCTAGGCAGCAGCCGAAACCGGTGAGACTTGCTTCGGAAATTTCCTTTGTTCTTTCAATTTTGAACCTTTCATGTCTTCATTGGTTTTTCTTGTTTGCCGCCACGGTAGAAGAGATTCCCGTGCTACGCCTTCGAGACCGGTTCCTCCAATCGAATCGAGTGGCGGGACTCGGAAGGCGAGAGACAAGGCATCATCCTCGACCGGCGGCTGAAAAGGATGAAAGGGATGCCCTCGTCGAGAGCCCGAACGAGGCTACCCGACGCTCAACGTAAGCCTTCATCTTTCTTTTGATTATATCTTCGTTATCCTTCGCCGATCACCCTTCGCCTCGCGTGCGAAAGAATATTGCCGTTCAATGGCAAAATCCGAGGCGCTGGAAAAGCGGTGCCTCACTTAAACTCCTTGGAGGACGTTCGGCGCAGTGAAGGTCACTCGGGAGGAGGCCGCTTCGAGGAGGCCGCTTTGAGGAGGGAGATCTCGGAGCTTCGGAAGCGAACCTCGACCTCCGCGGATCAATCGGAAGTAAGCCCGCCTCTCCCAGCTTCATCATGATTCTTTTTGTTGTTCTTGTCAATTGATAATCCTCTTTCGTTGTAGAAAATTCTTCGGAGGTCCACTCGCTGGTCCAACGGAAGCGGTCAACCTTGACAAGGCCGAAGTGGAGGCCGAATTTGAAGGTAACCTTCTTTGAAGTTGGATTTCATGTGCTTCTTCATTCCCGAGTGCCTTGACTGATCTAGGACTCCTTGCAGCTTATAAGATAAAGACCCGAGCCCGAATGACGTCTTACTCGGGCGGATCAAATCCAGCGACGAGATACGGGAAGAGGTCGCCAATGCCGCCGCACCAATTTTGGCAGCCTTGTTTGATCAAGGGGTTGGGGCCGGCTCGCTGGAGCCAATCGAGATCTTCGACAAGCTCCGCCGGCTCCCGAGCAAGTTCGAAGAACATTACCGAAGCGGCCAACATGGGGGCTGGTCCGGCTCTTGCACGAGACCAAGTCCCTCTACCCCGAGTGGATATTCATTCAATCGGGGAGGGCTTCGCGAGGGGACAACAGACGAGCAGGCCTTAGATATGCTCGCGAGGCGCAGGAGGCGGCGAAGAAGATCTCTTTAGATGTAGTAAACAATTTTAAACTCGAACGTATTTTGATGTCGTGTAATCGCAACACTCTTGTCATGAAATCTCTGTGCTTATTTTTAGTTTATTTATGTCAATGCCTTGATTCGAGCCTTTGCGTGAAATTTCTTAAGTAGTTTTCGTCTTTGTCACCAAGCCTAGGCTTGATTAGGTCATCGGAAAACTCTCGGTCCTTAGACACCGAGCTCGAGTCGAAGGACATTAAACAATGATAAACCAAATTATGCACAAAAATTTGACGAGGAAAATTCGAACTTTATTGATATGTGTATCACCCCGATTGCTAGCTCAAGAAGTCATCTTGCTTGAGGTTGGCATCAAGGAAAACATGAGGCCTTAGCGATTAGGCGTAAAACCGCCGAAGATGTTCAATGTTCCAGGAGTTCTCCACCATAGACCCGTCCTCGCGCTTTGCCGGTAGGCACCGGCCGAGTCACTTCGGCGATTATATAGGGTCCTTCCCATAAGGGAGATAACTTGTGTCGGTCTTTGGTGGTCTGGATCTTACGTAGGACCAGGTCGCCAACAATGAAAGCTCGTGCTCGCACGTTGCGACTGTGGTATCTTCCGAGCCCTTGAAGGTATTTGGCCGACGGATGAGGGCTGCCTCGCGGGCCTCTTCCAATCGGGTGAGGTCATCCACTCGGTCGATGTCGTAGCGTTCATCGTTGAAGCTGCGGACCCGGAGGGATTCAAACTCCATCTCATTTGGCAACATGGCTTCTGCGCCATAGACCAGAAAGAAAGGAGTTTGGCCGGTGGCCCGATTGGGTGTTGTTCGCAGCGACCATAGAACCGAGGGAAGTTCTTGGACCCACTTGCCAGCGTAAGGGCTTAGCCGGTCGAAGACGCGAGCCTTGATGCCTTGAAGAACCATGCCGTTTGCTCGCTCGACTTGCCCATTGCTTTTGGGGTGAGCTACGATGCGTAGCGATCTTGATTCCGAAGTCTTCGCAAATCCTTGAAGATGCCTCCTGTGAATTGAGTCCCATTATCGGTTATGATTCTGTTTGGGACGCCGAAGCGGTGCACGATGTTGAGGAAAAAATCCCGTGCTTTGTCAGCAGTGATTGTGGCAACCGGCTTGGCTTCAATCCACTTGGAGAACTTGTCGATTGCGACGAAGAGGTGTGTGAAACCTCCTGGAGCTTTTTTGAAAGGACCAACCATGTCCAGCCCCCATACCGCGAACGGCCAGGAAAGTGGGATTGTTTGAAGCTCTGGGCTGGAACATGGCTTTGCGCGAAAACGGCAGCCTTCGCAGTTCTTACGACTTTATCCGCGTCGGAGACCGCGGTAAGCGAAAAACCCTTGTCTGTAAGCTTTGCCGACTAGAGTGCGTGCCGCCGCGTGGCTTCCGCATATGCCCGAGTGGATATCTTGGAGTAATTGTTTCCCTTCTTCGGGTGTGATGCACCTCATTAGAATTCCAGAGGGGCTTCTCTTGTATAGATCGGAGTTGACCATGACGTATGCTTGGCAACGACGCCGGACGCGTTCTGCTTCATCCCGGTCATCCGGCAGCTCTTGCTGAGTTAAGAATTTGATGAGCGGCGTCCTCCAGTCGGTGTCGATCATGGTGACTTCGTTCGTGGTTTGCTCGTTGGGAGCTGTCTTTGCCGTGACGGTTGGCTCGTAGAGATGTTCGACAAGGACATCTGTCGGAGCGGCTTCGCGCTTAGATCCGAACTGTGCTAGCTCATCGGCGGCTTCGTTGTTATGTCTCAGGACATGTGAGAGTTCGAGTCCGTCAAACTTGTCCTCAAGCTTGCGGACCTCTTGTCGGTAGGCCTCCATAGTGTCGTTTAAGCAAGACCAGTCTTTCATCACTTGATTGACGACCAGCTGGGAGTCGCCTTTCACAATAAGTCGACGAATCCCGAGTGAGACTGCAAGGCGCAGATCCATGTAAGAGAGCTTCGTATTCGGCGACGTTGTGTGAGGCGGAGAAGTGGAGGTGAAGGGCATATCTTAGCCTTTCCCCGTCGGGAGATCAGCACAACTCCCGCTCCCAAGCCGGTGATCCTCTTGGATCCGTCGAAGTGCATGGTCCAGTGTTGGAGGTCTTCCCGAGGTACGTGCTCTTGCCGTTCGCCACTCGGCCGGGAAGTCCGCTAAGGCTTGTGACTTAACGGACGTCCCGGGCTTAAAAGTTAAGTCCGGCGGCATCGGTTCCGTGGCCCACTTGGCGATGCGCCGGTTGCCTCGCGGTTGTGGATGACGTCGCCGAGTGGAAAAGAGGTGATGACGTTGACCGAGTGACCACGAAAGTAGTGTGCCAATTTCCTCGCGGTTATTAGAACACCATAAAGCAATTTTTGTACCAGGGGTATCGGATTTTGGCTCCTGCCAATACTTCGCCGACAAAGTAAATTGGTCTTTGGATCTTCGGGCCCGTCCTTCTTCTTCTCGTTCAACCACAAGGACCGTGCCGACCACTTGGTGAGTGGCTGAAACGTGCTGCAAGAGGGGTTCCTGGGCCGAGGTGAAGCTAGGACGGGTGGCGTGGTAAGGAACTTTTTGAAGTCTTCAAAGGCCTTGTCGGCTTCGTGGTCCACTGGAAGTCGTCTGTCTTTTAGTCGAAGAAGGGCATGCCTCGTTCGCCGAGTCGGGATATGAAACGGCTTAGCGCCGCCATGCAGCCAGTGAGCTTTTGGACGTCTTTCGATTACTCGGGGCTTCATGTTTAAGATGGCGTTGATCTTCTCTCGGGTTTGCTTCAATGCCGCGATGTGATACCATGAAGCCGAGCGGTTGCCCGATGGGACGCCGAAGGTGCACTTCTTCGGGTTCAACTTCATTCGAAGGCCCGGATGTTTGCAAAGGTTTCTTCTAAGTCGGCGATCGGTCTTCTTTCGCTTGGTCTTGATGACAACATCGTCGACATAAGCTTCAACGTTTTTGCCGATCTGCGTTTGGAAGCATCTTTGGATCATGCGTTGGTATGTAGCTCCGGCGTTCTTCGGCCGAAAGGCATGGTGATGTAGCAGAGGCCCCGAACGGCGTGATGAAAGATGTCTTCAGCGGTCGGATTCTTTCAAACTGATTCGGTGATAGCCCGAGTAACAATCCAAGAAACTCGGAAGTTCGCAGCCGGTGTTGAGTCGACGACTTGGTCGATGCGAGGCAGCCCGAATGGATCTTTGGGGCAGGCCTTGTTGAGGTCGGTGTAATCGACGCACATGCGCCACGCCCGTCTTCTTGCGGACCAAGACTGGATTGGCTAGCCGGTCGGGATGAAGGACTTCTTTAATGAAGCCGGCAGCCAAGAGCTTTGCGAGTTCTTCTTTGATCGCGTCTTTTCGATCCCGTGCGAACTGCGTAATCGTTGTTTAATTGGTTTGGCGTCATCTTTGACGTTTAGAGAGTGCTCGATCACCTCCCTAGGAATTCCGGGCATATCGGATGGTTTCCAAGCAAAAACATCTTTATTATTTTGGAGGAAGGTGACGAGCGCGCTTTCCTATTTAGGATCTAGGTCGGCGCCGATTACGGCAGTTTTGGAGGGATCGGACGAATCAAGCGAGATCTTTTGGTCTTGGCGTCGCCGGATCCTGATTTGGCTATCTTCTTCGCGGGGACTTCGCCCTCGCCGAAGTAGATGCAGCCAATCGGACTTCTTGTTGGCCACGTAATCTCTCTCGAGATTGGGCCATGTCGCAGCTCTCCTTGTCGCAGGTGAAGGCTTGCTTCACATCGCTGCGAAGAGTGATGACGCCGTTGGGACCCGGCATCTTCATGCAAAGATAAGTGTAGTGAGGGATCGCCATGAACTTGGCAAGCGCATGCCTTCCGATGATGGCATGATATGCCGTTTGAAGTCGGCCACCTCAAGGTGACGTTCTCCGTTCGGAAATTCTCTCGGGCTCCGAAGGTGACTGGGAGAGAGATATGCCCGAGTGGTGTTGAAGACAGCCCGGATAACTCCGTGGAAGGGGCTGAGCTTGCTTTGAGTTCGGCCCTCGGGATCTCGCATTTCATCCATAGTCTTGGCAAACGGGATGTTGAGGGCGCTGCCCGTCGATGAGGACGCGCTTAAGCTCGATGTTGCGGACTACGGGGTCCGGGACGAGTGGATAGCGTCCCGGTGGACCACTCGGTCGGGATGATCCGAGCGGTCAAAGGTGATGGCCACCTCCGACCATCGCAGATATTGAGGGACTTCGAGTTGAGCCGCGTTGACCTCCCGGTCGGTTAGCTTCGTTTCCTCTTGGATTCATAAGCTAACGGGCCCCGAAGATGTGGTTGAGCTCCCCCGGATCTTGAAAAGGTTCGGCATTCTCGGCGCGTTGTTCTTCTTGGCGCCGGACGGGCCAGCCTCGTCGCGGACTTCTTGTTGAGCTGCGCCAGCGTCTTCAGCGAACTGCTTGTAGATAAAGCGATCCTTTGCCGCGTGCTTGTGATTCGGATGGTGGGTGCACCGGGCGTTCATGATGGCGTCGTAGGCGGCGACTCGGGGACGGCGTTGAGTATTGGAGGTTGTGGCCACCGGGTCTTGAGATCGGCGCTTGCGATCTTTCGGGCCCTGGTTGCCGTTGTTGCCGCCATCCTTCTTAGGATTTCGGCTTCCTCCCGCTTGCTTGTCCTCTCTTCGTCGGGCCGATCTTGACGGGCGGCCTTGATGGCGTCGTTTGATTTGGCGTATGAATTCGCCGTCTCAAACATCTCGCTTCACCGTCTTCGGTGGCTTGCGTCCGAACTTGCCGATAAGCGGCTCATCACGGACTCCCTTCCGGAAGGCGGCGATGATGATGTCATCGGTGATGTTCGGGATCTTGTTGCGCTTCTCGGAGAAGCGACGAATGTAATCCTTCGAGGCTCGTCCGGCCTGGATGACATTGTAAAGGTCGAAGTGCGTGCCGGGCCTCTCGAAGGTGCCTTGGAAGTTGGCGATGAAGTGGTCCCTCGGCTCGCTCCACGAGCCGATTGAGCCTCTTGGCGGTGGTGAGCCAATTTCGGCCGAGTTTGCGAGGGCCACGGGCGAGTAGTTCGCCATGGCTTTGTTGTCGCCACCGCAGCTCGGATGGCAAGGGTATATACGGTTAACCAAGATTCGGGGTCGGTTTTGCCATCGTACCTTTCTATCCCGGTGGGCTTAAAGCCACTCGGCCAATGCACTCGGCGAGCTCCCGAGTGAAGGCGGTACTCCATCGTCGCCGCTATCGGGTGATCCCCTCCGATCTTCCCGAGTGCGACGGTCGCGCTCTTGGTAGCGGCGGTCGAGGACTTCCCGCGAGATCACTCGGCGGGGTCTTCGTTGTGTGGTTGGGTAGCCGGAACCTTGCGGTGGACTCGGTGGTGGACGGGTGGACGTCCATGTCGTTTGCGGCGGAGTCGGCCGTCCGCTCTTGGTGCCTCGGCATGGACTCGGGAGGCGGGCCTCTCGGCCTAGTTGACGACCGAGCGGTTCGGGCCTCCTATAGTCTCCCGACCTTAGGGGTGGGAGCCGGCTTTTGTCGGCGTTTCGCCACGGATTCGCGGCCTTCTTGCCGAAGTGGTGGGAGGGCCGTTAGCCGTGGCAGCAACGATGGTCTTGATCTTATCCAAGTATAGGAGTCACGTTGGCGGAGCCGTCTCCATGACGGTATCCAAGAGCGTGAGTGCGGCGCGCACGTTACGCTGTGGCGTGCCGGAAGACATTGGTGTTGCGAACCCGTGTTTGGAGGATGGCCTCGGGCGGATCGTCCAGTGCACGCAGATCCGCTTCCTTTTATCGGCCTCGTCTTTGCGTTGTTTGTCTTCTTCTGTCTTGCGTTCGAGCTCCACTGCGCTCGCTCTTCTTCGGCAAGCCTTCGGCCAAGGCTGAGTCGGACTCATCCGGCTCGGCCATGAGGACGTCGGAGCACTTCGGCTCGCATCCATATGGCGGTCGGAGTTGTCGGCTCCGTCGAAGGGATGCCGTAGAGATTGTTGAAGCCGGCGGAGCCGAGGTATCCGTTGAGCTCGAAGATGGACGGGAGCCAAAGGACGGGAGGATGACAGCGACCTCCCTTGATCTGGGTAACCCGGATCCGGATCGTTCCGTCCGAGTCGGAGGTTGGGGGATCGGGCTCTTCGAGTGGATCCTCGCCAACTCGGGGAGAGCATTGGATCAGATCTTGGCGACATTTGGTAACCCAAACGGCACCGAAAGGTCTTCACCGAGTAGATTGCTTCCGTCGGGAGGCAAGAAGATTGGCGCAGATCTCGGCGGCATTCGGTAATCCGAATGGCGCCGAGTGAAGTCCGTCGTCGGAGAAGGTGGATCGCATCTTGGTCTTCAAGATGTTGTCGAAGATCTCGGGCTGTTGGAGAGCCCGAACGGCGCCGAGTGGGTTGTTCCCTCCGACCGGTTCGAATCCGAGTCGAGGAGGAGTCGCCGACGGTTGGCGGCGAAGTCGCCGAGTCTTGAAGGAGATCCCATCACGCTTGTCGGCGAGATTGTTGAAGAAGTCTCGACGCGCGGCCCCCTACCTGGCGCGCCAACTGTCGAAACTTGGTTTCGGCAATATATTTTATGGGGTCGCAGTCAAGATCGCCAAGCACAATGGGTTAGGAGAAGAAGAAGATTTAGACAGGTTCAGGCCCTCTCGTGAGGTAATACCCTACTCCTGTTTCGGTGGATTCGATCCGCCGAGTGTCTTTATTGATCTCGTGATCTAAAGCTCTTGCTTATGAAGTTGTATCTCAGATCTAGTGTTGGAATATCCCTCAAGAGACGCCCCTTACCCCCCTTATATAGTCTTGGGAGGAAGGGTTTACAAGTCGGAAACCCTATCTTACTCTAAGTAGGTCTCCTCAATCTTACCAAACCGTGACTATAGGCCGATTGCCTTATCTCTATCGGCAACCGTAACACCTAAGTCAAGTTCGGCTTACAGATATAGCAGGCGCAACCTATCCCTACCTCCAGTCGGATAAGCTTGCCATGTGGATACCCGATTGTCACAATCTCCACACCGGGCAGTCTTCGATAGTGGGCAGCCTCATGCCCGATTCCCAGCAGAATCGGAAGAATTCGCAGCGCCAATGCAGGTCGCAGTCGCTGTGGCATCAGACATATCGCAATCCTACCCGCTCAGGTTCTCTTTGGTACGGCCTGCAGCGCCGGTCTTCTTCTTCTTGTTGCACTCGCAGTTGAAACCGATGTTGGCTATCCATTCGTATCGGCCGACAACCAGCTGATCAGCCAGTGGTATGCACCATGTTGACTGGTGCAGCTTTGTCCCCAGTTGGCTTCGGCTCGGCCTTGACTGATTTTAAGGTTTCGGCTAAGCTGTACGTCACTCTGTGATGCCGATCAGCTCGCCTGTGGCCGGCCTGGACCATGTTCACCAGGAAAGGATTGCCATCAACTTTCATCGGCTTAGCCGATTCTGCGAACTTTATTTTCTCGGCTTCAATGGCCGACTGGATCTGCTGCCTGAACACCTTGTAGTCGTTGGTGCTGTGAGAGGTGGTGTTATGCCATTTATAGTACTTCTTCTTGTTGAGTTCTTCAACCGATGGGATGACATGGTTGGCCGGAACTGAATTTGTTTTTCCTTCAGCAACAGGTCGAAGATCCGATTGGCTTTTGTTATGTCGAAGTCATACTTCTCCTCCTTGGCCGTTTTCAAAAGCCATTGGCAAACTACCTCAGCGTCGCTATCGCTTCTATTCGAATCTGTTTCGCAGACGATGTGAGCAACCTTCTTGATGACCTTCCTTGATTCTTGAAATCTTTGCTCGTGGGCCGTCACCTTCTGGGCCAAGTGGGCCAGACTGTCGAAGTCTTGAGCCAAAAACCTTTCACGGATCGGTGGCAAAAGCCCGTGAAAAGCTAGATCGGCTAGCTTGGAGTCTGACAATACTAGACTGTAGAATCGGTTCCTCATTTCTCTGAAACGTTGGATGTAGTCTTGGACCGATTCCTCATGCTTTTGGCTGATGATGGTTAAGTTCAACAGCTTCATCTCGTGGTTGCCGGAGTAGAAATAGCTATGGAATTGTTTCTCAAGATCGGCCCAGCTCTGTATCGAGTTGTACGATAGCGATGAAAACTAGGTAAAGGCTGATCCTGATAACGACAGTGGGAATAGGCGAACTCTGAGTGCGTCTGTAGCCGATGCCTCCCCGCATTGAGCCAGGAATCGGCTGACGTGTTCGTAGGTAGACACATTGTCTTGCCCAGAGAATTTGGAGAAGTCTGGCACTTTATACCGGTTTGGTAGTGGTACCCTCTCGAATTGCTCTGGATACGGGTACCGGTACATATGGCCGGAATCCTTTGGCTTGAGGCCGAACTGATCCCGCATCACATCGGCAATCAGATCGGCCCAAGGTCTGTTGTCTTGAGCTTGAGGTATCTGCTCGTATTGTTCATACGACATGGGTGCTAACCGATACTGAAGAGGTGGTGGCGTCTGCGGCCGATACTGCTGATCATATTGGCCTCCCGGATGTTGATACTGGAAATGATTCGCAGCGGGAGGTGGCCGAGACACGATCTGCGGTGATTGCTCAGGAAGTAGCCAATTGCCAACATGATTATGATGTGGCGCCGGGGGAATACTGCCAATCGGCTCATTGGGCATGATTGGCCGCCGATTGGTGTTGAACATGTTATGCACGTGCTCCTGCGTCACTGTCGGGGCAGCACAACCCTGATGTTGAGGCTGCTATCAGACTAGGACCCTGGGATGTGGCTCTAAAGTTGATACCTACGCGTTTGGTTGAATCAGAGCTCCCCCTTGAGGATTCGGCTGTTCCGGTGACGGGATTGGCAAGCCTTGTGTTGACAGCGTCCTGTAACTCGAGAATTGGCCGTCAGTGAAATATGTCAGCCCCCTTGGCAGTTACTCGACTATCTTCGAGTCGACCACAGTGGCTATCATGTTGTTGAGGGTATTGACCAGTATGCCACTTTGGTTGATGAGAGTGTGGTGCACAGCCGAGTCGATTCAGTCCTGTAGAGTGTGAAGTCCCGAATCATCTTTTTTTGTTTAATGTCCTCCATTTTCTTCTTCCCTTTCCTGTCCTCCACGGAGGACGTGTTGAGGTCTTCGAGCTTGAATTTGAACTTCTGGAGGACTGCCCCAGATCTGGTCTGGGTAAAGGATTGCAGGTAATTGGCCTGCAGGTGCTCAACCATTTGTTTATAGTCAGCTAGTTGTTCAGCCGACAGTTGTTCGATTGTTACCGGGATGACATTTTCCTCATTGACTTATGAGTTCTTGAAGCCAGACATTGTGTCAATCTTGGAAGTGTGCAAATGGGTCCCATTGGGCATGCCAAAAGTGTGTTGATGAGAATTCTGATTCCCAGGCACTGGCCTGGGAGATCTGCTTAGCTTCAGTGCAGGTCCAAGTTGGTCTGCTTTGGTGAATTTAGGGCGTGCTAGTTGGTTTGATCCTGTAACCAACAAGAACAAGAAATAGACATTAAGTTCGAATTAGATCCTATCGGATCGGCTGAAGACATCAATAAACACATAATTGCTATCCCAAAGCACATTTATACTAAGTGATTGGGATAGATCGGTAGTATACCGAGATAGTATAAATTACTTAGACTAAAGGCACATTAGGATAATAATTATCTGCACTGATAACCTAGCCGATACTGCAGGCCTAATGTGAATCGGCTAGTACTCTGATATGTTTTATAAAAAGATATTAAGCTAATCTAAATGCGCTAAACCTAGATCAATTGGCTGTCAGCGTAACTTGACAGATTGATAGTGGCTTAGGGCATTTAAACAGATCGAGATCTTAATATAAAAGGTTGTTTTAATATATCTAATAGCAATTAAGACTAAAACATAACTAAAACAGGTAAGGCCGGCTGAAACCCCGGCGCTGTCTCTAATGCTAAATAAAACAGATCTTGATAGTTCTAAATGCGACTTAATAGTTTGATTAGAAGTAACATTAAGTACAAAAAGAAATATGTGGAGATTATGACAATCGGATATCCACATGGCAAGCTTATCCGACTGGAGATAGGGATAGGTTGCGCCTGCCAAATATGTAAACCAACTATGACTTAGGTATTACGTTGCCGATTAGATAAGGCAACGGCTCATAGTCATGGTTTGGTAAGATTGAGAAAACCGACTTAGAGTAAGATAGGGTTTCCGATCTGTAAGCCCGCCTCCCAAGACTATATAAGTGGGGTAAGGGGCGTCCCTTAAGGGATATCAGAGTTTAGATATCAGAAGTCATACCATCTATTGGCTTTAGATTCATAAGCTACAGATCTTGAGATCAATATACACTCGGCAGATCGAATCCCCGAAACAGGAGTAGGGTATTACCTCACGAGAGGGCCTGAACCTGTCTAATCCTTGTTTTCCATCCAACTCATTGTGCTTGGCGATCTTGACTGCACCCCCAATTTTCTATTGCCGAAACCGAGTTTTGACAGTTGACGCGCCAGGTAGGGTTCTCCGCTGCAAAGCTGATGAACAGTGTTGCGATTGGGGAATTTTTCTGGGAAGACGAAGTGGCGGTGATGACCTCGAGGCTTTGTAAGAGATTTGAGGGTTGCGCTAGGTTTTCTCGTGATTGGGCCGAGCCTATGGGAGACCTACGGCCCAACTAAGGTGTGGTCTGACGCGTATCCTTAGGGACTTAAGAGGATGAACTTAAGCAGATTTGCTTTGGCAATATGCACGTGTCTGAGTGCGCTGTACCTTTGGAAATCCTTTCATACCGCGGTTTGCTCAACTTCATGAGGAGTTGACACGATGCAATTTGAGAGGTGACAAACAGTGAAGCTTTTCATGGCTGCCTTGATGACAGGGACTGGTTGATTTTTAAGCATTTGATTAAATAATTACGAGATGACTCGGGCAAATTCACTCGGACGAGCGTGAGCTTGCCAAGTAATGAGATTTTTTATGATTGCTTTAGCATGAGCTAAGCATTTATATGAGTATGATTCTTTATAGTTCTTGACTGTATGTTTGGTCTGTTTTTTGGCTAATCACACAGTCGGGGGCTACATCTAATTAGGTGTATCAAGAGATGCATCTAGGTATTTATTTTTTGGATATTTTTCAGCCCTTCACAGTCTTTGGAGCCACTCGGAAGATTCAAGCAGAGGTGATGGAATCACTCGGCGCCAGAAGCACTCGATCAAAGAGTTGTTTGGCTGCATGCTATTTTGGTTCGAGGTTGAGTTATCTCGTCGACTGCAAAGGACTCGGGGGCTACTGTGGAGATTATGACAATCGGATATCCACGTGGCAAGCTTATCCGACTGGAGATAGGGATAGGTTGCGTCTGCCAAATATGTAAACCAACTATGACTTGGGTATTACGTTGCCGATTAGATAAAGCAACGACTCATAGTCACGATTTGGTAAGATTGAGGAAACCGACTTAGAGTAAGATAGGGTTTCCGATCTGTAAGCCCGCCTCCCAAGACTATATAAGGGGGGTAAGGGGCGTCCCTTAAGGGATATCAGAGTTTAGATATCAGAAGTCATATCAGCTATTGGCTTTAGATTCGTAAGCTATAGATCTTGAGATCAATATACACTCAGCGGATCGAATCCCCGAAACAGGAGTAGGGTATTACCTCACGAGAGGGCCTGAACCTGTCTAATCCTTGTTTTCCATCCAACCCATTGTGCTTGGCGATCTTGACTGCACCCCCAATTTTCTATTGCCGAAACCGAGTTTCGACAAAATATTACATCTGTATAAGCTAATGAAAACCCCTTGAGATGGTAGACACGACATATAATCTAATTCAACCCCTAGATCTAGCCTCATCGGTTGCTGTCTTCAGAGAGAAACCAACCAATTGCAGGATAGATCTAGGGATTGCTCTAGATTATAGGCCGCGTATGATAGATTGCGTAGTTTTATAACATCAAAAATAGAGTATCATGACAATGGAAGCACTACACCCGACGATACAAACCACTGGTAACAAGGAATTACCTTGTTCGGAGATCGAAGTCGATGCAGCCCGAGAAAGAGCAATAACTCGTCGAAAATAAAAGGGTGGCGATGCGCCGAAGTTGATTGATTGTGTGTTGGTTGTTCTTTACAAAGAGCCTTCAGGTCTTATTTACACCTAGGCATAACGACATCTGTGTGGGACACGGTTTCTACCTTATTTACTATTTATAGCACGACAATATTTTGGGACGCAGTCCCATGCCACATTACAAAAGGAATATCTAATAACTTCCTAATTTATAGATACAACTGCCGTTATAGGACCTCATCCATAGATGGCAATATCTTTAACGCACAATTTGGAGACCGAATCCAATACTTTATCTTCAAGTTTTCTTCCGGGACTGGCTCCATCTCTATCTTCACGCGGAATCGGCTATCGGCTATCCTGGTCCGACTCGGACTCAGCCGACTGACTCCGTAGCCGATTTAGATTCAGCCGACACGGCCTCTGTTTCTCCGCAGGTCGCGCATCTTCTCCGATTCCGTCTCAATTTCTGCTTCAAACCTAGGGATTTGGTTACCAAATTTGGTCGTTAACAGTCAGCCGCCCCTCCTCAGGAAGCAGGCTTCCATCGCAAGCCTCGCAAACAAGACAAAACAGGGCACAAGCCGAAAGAAGACGACATCACCCGACTAGACTGCGCACAAGGTACCTGCCATGGCAGATCCCGAGGCAGGACTGCACACAATACGCCCACGACGAACGAATCCCAAGGCGATTTCTGTTTGGCTTTTCAGCTTTAGCCTGTACTTGCTTTGTACTTTAGAGCCAAAATTTCTTGCGCGCCAAGTCCATTGTAACTGCCCCCCCTTCGACTATAAAATGGGAGGACAGGGGTGCGCGCAAGGGGGGTTAGACTCTCTCTGGCTCTAGCCTTGTCCATTGTACTCAAACTCTATTCATACACCACTCCAACAAAGAACACATGACGTAGGCTTGTTATCCTTCGGGAGGGCCGAACCTATCTAAAAAACCTTGGCTCGCATTGTTCTTGAGTCGACCATCAGATCCGTTGGTGAGACGCCCAGACCACTCTTTCGCCTCCTCGGGTAGCCCCCTTGGAGGACTGTCGACCCACATGTCGACAGTTGGCATGCCAGGTAGGGGGTGGCTTCATCATCTCGTGCGGTTTTGATGGCAGAATCCTTCTTCCCCGACTTCACAGCGCCTGTGGGTACGACGTTCATATTCGGGAGCCTGGTCTTCCACGCCGATGACTTCAGCGGCCTCACCCTCTCCTAGGAGTCCTCTGGCGCGCTGGAGCGCGCTGTCACCTAGCGGCACGAGACAGCGATGGCGAGGCGTGCGGCTCCGTGCCTTGCGCCCTCCTCACCAACGGTTCGCCTGGCCTCGAAGGTCTGGCGGCCCAAGCCCCTGACTGCCCGCACAGCGGTCTTGAGGGCAGATCCTACGTGGATGGAGATCGAGCGTACTGAGAGGCACCACACCGTGTGTCCGGCCTCTCTGCCATGGGAGGATATTTCGCCTACCTTCTCCTCTGCTGGACGCGTCTCCATCCGCTCCGGGTTGGAGAGCTCCAAGAAGCCTCCTCGGGTGCGCTCCTCCTCACCCTGCGGTGCTGGCCAAGAGGTTGTGTTGTGCGGAGTTCGTTCTGTGCAACCGTTGGCCGACCAACTTCGTCATGATGGTGGAGGTAGTATCGGACGATAAGGCCATGGGCTCCCAGGAGTCCTACGCCCATCGCAATGCCCACCGATGTCACAATGACGGCCAGGTCATGCAGCGTGAGCAAGCCCATCCAACTCACGCCCAGCCCCGGAAACCTGGAGCCCGACTTCACCATGAAGTTCGAGGGGCACCAGGTGTTCTGAACGCCGACGACCAACCTGGTGGCCATCGAGCGTGCGCTCGTCACCCTTACCGACTCCCCAGAGGTGCGGAAGGTAATAACCATGACCCAGGCGGCCACCGCCTAGCTCAATGCTCTAGGCCCGTCCGAGTGCACCCCCGGGGGCACCCATCGACCGCGGTCACGGTGGCAGCCGAGCGCTGGCCAATCTGCTTCGCCACGCAACACCCAGGGCCGCGCGGCAAGGTCCTAGACCGCCCCTATTGTCTCGGGTGGGCAGAAAGAAGCCCCGTCCCAGGAGCAGCAGGGTAGTTCTTACACTGGAGATGCACGTGACTTTATTGCATAGAGGAAAGACGCCAAAACTTCATCATGCGCCATGGCGCCGACTGTCGATGCCAAGAGCTGCTACGCCGCGAGGCCTACGACCGGGAGTATGGTGCCCTCAAGGGCGACGTCGGCCCCGAGATCCCAACCTGGCACAACAGGTTCCTGGCCTTCACCGCCAACCTCAGACGAGTCATGTGGCCTAAGGGGTTCCGTCTGACCGGCATTGAGCCCTACTATGGCAAGACCAATCCCTCCATGTGGCTTCGACTGTACTGCATGGCCGTCTGGGCGGCCAGCAATGATGCCCACGTGATGGCAAACTATCTCCCCATCATGCTAGCACCAACTACCATCAACTGGCTCGCCGGGCTCCCCGAGAACTCAATCGACATGTGGGACGAGCTCTTCGACGCCTTCATCACCAACTACCAGGGCACCTGGCAGCGCCCGGCTTCCCGTTACAATCTTCGGCAAGTTCGACAGGGGGTCGATGAGTCGATCTGAAACTACATCCGTCGTTTCTCCGAGCACCGCAACACCGTTGCGAGCATCTTTGACAACTCCATCGAGGGCCTAAGTCGCTAAGGCATGATGGTCAGACATGCAGCAAATTGAAGACAAAAAATTTTAGTATAGTCTAAAATCTATTCTCCAAACATGGCAAAAAGTCGAAACCTTACTGCAAAAATGACGAAGTTTCGCATTATCCCACTCTAACCATGTTTACATTACCATTCTAGGTACTCGGCTCTCTATTTTATAGGGACATGGTGGAGACTATTTTCTCGGCCAACGGCTCGACCTCGGCATATACGCCTTCGACGTCAGCCTCGACAATGCTGACTGGCCAGTCCTCGGTGACTGCCTCGACCTCGACGCGTGGGTACAGTTTGTGCACCACACCGAGGACATGCGTCTGTTGACGCCAATTTCATACCGCCGCAAGATGTGTTGACGTCGAATCACACGCTGGCCTGGGAGATCTGCTTAGCTCCAGTACAGGTCCTAAAATTGATGAAGCGCGGGCGTGCCAGTCAGTTTGATCCTGCCACTGACAAGATATGCAAAATAGCAGAGCATAAATCATATCGGCCGATGTGTCGATAATCAAAACAGCCGATCTGTTGACAGTCGATTGTGTGATTCCAGCCGATGCCGATGTCTAGATAACTCGTCGGCTAAAACCCCGACGAAACCCTTATTGGCAGCCACCAGGCAGGCTAGAGACTATGGTTCTAACCATGACTTAGTAGATCAAACTGAACTGATGCAGCACTAAGTATGAAAAGAAACGCAATATCTAGACAATCAAGCCCTTGACTAATTTTCAGTGTGGTAGATGTCTAAACTAATCTAATCTAATATAACGATTTAGCCGATATCGGCAGAAACCCTAAAACGAGAGACAACCGATAGAGCTAAATTAAGATACTAGTACTAGATTAATAGAGACATATATAAGACCGGCTAACCCTCGGGGTCAAACATTAGCATGAACCTATCGACTTAACAAGACTTAGATTATCGATAAAAATCTAGTAGATTGGACCTAACCGATGCAGCACGAGATTGCACATGGCAATCTAATACTCAATGAGCCGATAGATCTGTCTAATGTGATGGATATAAAAAATATATCTAAAGTGACATTATGTTTAAAGAAACATCAACTTGATCAGAATATCGTACCTAACCGAGAAAGTCCTAACTAAGTCGATGCGACTATAAACAGTAATGAAACTGAAGATAGAGACGAGATACCAGATAGGCAACGCTTTGACTTACCCCTTCGCCGGAGATCGAACCAAACCAATGCAGCCCTTCGCCGGGTGCCAAGTCTCGCCGAATGATGAACAAAGTGGAAAAGGTAAAAGGTGGCGATGCATCGAATTGTATTGATCGTAGAGCATTGATTACATGAACCCCGAGCTTACATATTTATACCCATGGGCTAACATAGATCCTAACAGATTACAAATCCAAACTTTCCTAAAGATAAAAGGAAACAAACCGAATCCTTACCGGATACTAACACACTTTCCTAAAGATAAAATAGAAAGCTAACAAACTTATCCTAATTAATAGATACAAGCCGTATCCTTCTTGAACTCGGTGTCTTCTGGATAAGATCTTTCCAAACCGAATCTATCTAGAATCCGATGCTGAAAATATTGATCCTCCATTGGATGATGCAGAACTCTCAGCCGATTTTGCTTTGAGCCGATATGAACACTTAGCCGATGGAGACTCCAAGGCTTACCAAATTTTGGCGTTAACAGCGTCGTCGCCGTCTTTGCCACCTCCCGGATAAAGGCTTGGAGGCACTTTGTCCACTCGAGTAGATGCCCCATGAGTGCATCCTCGGTTTCATCGGTAAGCGCTGGCTCCGAGTCGGCCTCGGTGAGCAACGCTCAAGCAGCCTCCCGATATCGCACCAACCGGCCCTCGAGCGCCTCCATGCGGCCTTTGAGGGTGCTGATCTGGTGGTGAAAGATCGTCAGGTGACCTGCTCCAAGAAAGGTCGATCAGTAAAAAAAGGGGGGCAAAGGAGAGAGAAGGTTGTCGACACCGACACTTACGCTCCGCCTCAGCCCTCCCCGACTCCGACGTCACTAGCTTGGCCTCGACATCGGCTTTCGCCATCCCCGTGTTGGCCCGTGCCGCCTCCGAGGCCGCCAGTTTCTCCTCGGCCTCCCGCCAAACGGTGTCCGAGACCTTGAGTAGCCTCTGGGCACCATCTAGCTACGCATGAGCTTCTCGACCGTTAAATTAACCTCCTTGGTGATCACCTGGACCCTCTCGGCATTGGCTCTCGCTTTGCTGGCCTTTGCACAACGAAACACATAAGCTAGAAGCCTAAAAAAAGAGGAGCCCTCGATGAGCTGGGAAGAAGGCTCACCTCGGGAAGCAGCGGCATGGAGTTCCTCAAGATCAGCCACCCTCCCCTCCAATCGACAGGCCGCCTCAGCAGGCCGCGACTATCGGATAGCCTCATGTGAATACAAGACATTACACGCAAGTCTGAGGAAAAGAAGAAGAAGAGGTGTTGGCAGACGTGGCGAAGAGCTCGGTCGAACTCTTCCGCGCCCCCAGCCTCGCTATCAGGGGCTTCCCCGACCGTCGACCACCGTCCGGGGCAGGCCCTTCCTTGGCACCGGCACCAATGGCCACCCCAGTTTTCGAGGCACGTAGGTCCTCGGCCACCTCCCTGGCTGATCCCAGCTCGAGGGTTCCCCCAATGCCGACAACAATGATGGGGAGGGAGAGCAGGTCCCAGTTGAGTGTCGGGACCCCTTCCCCGCCCGGCGGCCCCTTCCACCCCAGCCCCATCATTGTTGCCCCCTCGAGCCCCGTCGCCGTCGTCGCTGTCGAAACCACCTCGACAGCTGCCGTGGTCCTCCCTTCGGCCACCGCCACTGTCACAACCTCCGCCCGACCTGAGTAGACAAGTCGGCCGCTGTGGCGACTCCTCGGCACAGAGGTCGGTGTCCATCGCATATTTGCCTAATGTGGTCTGTTAGCGGCCGACACAAAAACAACAACAAAAAACACAGCCAAGCTCGGCATGCACCTGCTCGACGACTTGTACTCGACGACAACGCGCCGGGGCTTCTTCTTCCAAGGCTCCAACGCCTCCGGCCGCAGCGCCCCACTCGATCCCAACGATGGCATCAAGGGCCGTGCGTCGACCTCCCTTGGTACCTCCTCATCGGACGAGATTACAAGTTTACGCTTCACACCGGGAAGCTTCTGACTCCTGGCGTTGCCCTTCGCACCTCCGCCTTTTACCGGGGGACCTCGGGCTTCTTCCCTTTCGCTTCCGGTGTCTACCGGGGGGCCTGATCCTTGGCACATCCTACTTTGCCACCGCGACCTCAGAGATCGGCGACAGTGACACATAGACGTCCATTCTCTGTCAAGCCAACACCTGGATGATGAGATGTCGAACAAAAAAATAAACAACAAGACAAAAACACACAAATAGATGGACGAAGCAAGGAAGAGATCGAGCTTACCTTTGGCCGAGGGTTCAAGAGGCTGAAGGCTAGCGCCCCTTGCTGAAGTTAGTCAAGCTAGAGAAGAAAGTCCCCAGCCACTCCCGCATATGATCAAGGGAGACCGGTGCCTCCCGTGTTGAGTCTTGACTACCCGAGTACTCAAAGGCCGCTGTCACCCTCTCTTTGCAAGGCTGCAGGTCTCGGAGGGTGAAGTTGAAGGCCACCGGTGTGTCGGTTGGGCCATGATCCCGGAGGCCCTCAATCTTGGCGACCTGCTCGGCCACCTGCTTAAGGCTAGAGTCAGGGCAGGGAGCCGACCAGGTGCTCACCAGGGTCGGCTCTCAGTAGATCTCCAGGGAGATTGTTGGCTCGTGGTTTCTGATATAGAACCACTCGGCGTGCCATCCTTTGTTGGAGGATGTCACGTCGATGCAGATGTAGTGTCGGGCCATCTTGTCCCGGAATTGGATCTCGGCCCCGTCGACCACATCGCCGCCTGTCCATCGGAGACAGAAATAATGGCAGAAGAGATCGAAGTGCATGTCTATCCCAAGATAGGACTCGCAGAGGTGGATGAAGAGATAAATTTGAAGAATAAAATTTGGGTTGAGATTACAAAGGGTGATGTCATAGTAGTACAGTAGGCCCCGAACAAAGGGGTAGGCCAAGACTCCAAATCCACGGAGGAGGAAGGAAGAAAAGATAACCAACTCGCCAGAATCGTGGGTCGAAAATGGTTCCCCTCGGGCTGGGCGCCATAGCGCGATGTCCCATGGCGGAAGGACGCCGGCCCGCGTCAGCTCCCCCAACATCTCACCCCCGACGCGCGAGGGGATGAAGGCCGAGCTCCGCTCGGTGTCGCCACTGCCTGCAGTTGAGGAATTTCCTCCCTTCTTCAATGTTTTCTTGACGGGCACCATCGGCTTCAACTAGAAGAGTCGTCGGCCCTTGCGATAGCAGACCATGCAGCGGCAATGGAGATGGTGACTGGGAGCGCTGGAGCGGTGTGGAGCCAAGAGGAAGGTGCAAAAGCAAAAGGGTGCGAAGGCCTTGAGAAATTTTTCGGGAAAAAACATGAGGAAGAAGACGACAAAACCATGATGGGTTTTAAGAGGAGGCAATGATGGGTTTGGTGGTGCAGTTCTCAAAAGACGTGTGACGTTATAAACGGTGCATGCGTTGCATCCGAAGCGCCCCGGTCTGTCTGCCTCCTAGGCCGCCACGTCATCCCAAGAATGAATCTGGGCCGTCGATCCTGAATAGTGGTTAATGACACGCGTGACATGCATTACACGCCCCGAAAAACTCGCCTCAGGGCCAGCCACGCCGCTTGAGCGATGAATCCTGGCCAATGGTTCTGCAAGCCGTTGATGTGGGTGGGACCCCGACATTTGACGGGACGTAACAAGTGCTCTGTTCAAATTGTTAGGGGCCCACATGCGTGGCACGCGCACACACGAATCCAGATGTCAGAGCACCGACCGACCCTCGAGGTTCCTCTCCAACCTCGGTGACCGCCATCAGCCTACGGGCTATGGTCCCTTCGACTTCGCTGACCGCCATCAGCCTTCGAGCTATGGCCTCTCTGACCTTGCTAGCCATCGTCAGCCTCTGGGCTATGGATTTTCCCCACACCACTAAACACCACTTGCCTTCGAGCAGCGTTTTCTCTGATCTCACCGGCCGCCATCGGCTAACAGGCTAGGGTTTGTTATGCCTGCTGGCCATCACCGAGCCGACTATGCAGTCGGACTGCTACCAAGGGATGGTGCATGATGCTTGACCCTAGGCCTGAATGTACCATCCAGCCCCAGGCTCGGGGGCTACGCCTGGTAGGTGTATCTGTCCGGTGCCCTTGCCCCAAGCACACCATACAATCTAGCAACCACCAGGGATTGACGCATGATGCATGACCCTAGGCTCAAATATGCCATCCGACTGTATTTTTTTGCTTTTTGGCAAATTTTTGCAAAGATTGTCACAAATAGACCCCTGGTAGTTTTCATTCCAGGAATGGATCCTAAGCTCGACGCCAATAATGATGGCGCCAAGATTGCACTACTCAGCGCCAATACAATTGGTGCCGAGATCTGTGCGCCATGTCGGCGCCAAGGCTGACGTGGTGCTGATCTCGGCGTCGTGTATATTGGCACCGAGCTCGGTGCCAGTTAGTATGGCGCCCAGCTGGGCGCCAGCGACGACAGTGCCGAGCTCGGCGCCGAGATCGGCACCTTCCTTACATCGCCGAGCCCTTACAGGTGGACCCGTCTTTCTGGCACCAATGAGGATGGCACCAAGCTTCAGCTCTACTTCTGTTTCTCTTCAGCTCTCTCCTTTTCAACTCTCTCCAGTGTTTTCTTTCCCCTTTGCCCTTCCTCACTAATCGGCATGACCGTGGAAAATTGAGTTTGATCAGTGGATCTACAGTCTATCATAAAAATTGTTGTGTAGATTAGGGCTTCGTAATGTGTCGCCCGCTGCTTACCCCTCCATGCTTTACCGTAAGTTATCTCATACCCCTAGTAAATCTCCCTAACTGTCCTGATAATTGTCCTAACCTTCATGTTGGGCTCTCCCTGCAATATTCCCATCAAGCGCTTGGCAATGAGGGTAGATGTTAACTGTCGATGCTTCGTGTTTAGTTCAAGTGAGGCACAAGTGTGTGGCCCAACAACTCTTGTTATCTTCCACTTTCCGCTGACCTTTTGCTTCCTTTCACAAACCTTCCATGGGCAGTGTTCTTGGTCACAAACAACCGTGTACCGCCGCTCCGCATAGGAGTGCACAACCTTGTAAGGCCTCTTGTGTATCACTGCAAAAGCCTGCAACCACCTCTTCAATGCAGGCAGGTCATTGAAAACCCTGTCCTTGTCAATTTCCATGCTAGGACCCGCCTCTTGAGCTTCCAGCAGCTCATCATCACGGCCATCGGCAAACGCCTGATCGGAATGAGTAAGATCACTGAACTCATTCACTCTAGGATCATGACGGCTGATCTTGGAATCTACCACGGTGCTGATAATATTGTTTAAGGTGTTGACCAGTATCCCAGACTGGTTGACGAGAGCGTGGTGGACAACCGAGTCGATTCTGTCCTGTAGAATGTGGAGTTCCGAGCCGTCTTCATCCCGTTTGACATCCTCAATCTTTTCCTTCCCCTTGCTCTTGCTGGAGGTGGCTCCAAAGTTGAATTCTTCGGGGATCACGAACTTGTACTTCTGAACGATTGTCCCAGACCTAGTCTAGGTAAAGGACTACAAATAGTGAGATTGCAATCGTTCTATCATGTGCCGATATTCAGCTTTTTGTTCGGCACTAAGCTTGTCCATCGTGATGGGGATGATGTTTTCCTGGTCCACGTCAGTAGACTTGACTTCAACCATCGTGTCGGACTTGGAAGTTGCAGAGGTCCCACCGAGCGTGCCAAAAGCGTGGTGATGAGAAATTTTCCCACTGTTGATGAGAAATATCTCTCACGCGCTGGCCTGGGAGATCTGCTTGACTCCAGTGCAGGTCCTTCTCGGCTGCCTACAACGTGCAGGGCGTGCCAGTTGATTTGATCTACCAATCAACAAGAAAAACAAGAAAATACGCGTTAAGTGTTAGGTTAGATCCCCACAGGATCGGCTAAGGAAATCCATGAATGTATATATGCTATTCTAGACCACATTTGGGCCAAGTGACTGGAATGGATCGGCTACACCGAGACAGCATCAGCCGCTCAATCCAAATATAGTGAAGAATAACAAATATACAAATTGATAACCTAACCAATACTGGAAAGCTAACAAAGAATCGGCTAGTACTCCGACGAATCTTATGTGAAGATAATATTCCTGAATCAAACAAACAGTCCAGAAATTGGCCATCAGCTGCCCAGAGAAGGCCGATTTCATTAGGAAACGTCCGACAGAAGCACGATCTTAACATAAGAGGCAGTCCTAATACAAATCTAATACAAACATATTAAAAGAAACATATTAAGGCAGGTAAGGCCGGCTTAAACCCCGACACTGTCTCTAAATAATACAAATCTCAGATGAACAGATCACTGATAGTTCTAAGGACGACTTAATAGTTCGAACCCGATGCAGCATTAAGTATGAAAAGAAACATCTGATCTGTTAAAGCCGATTTGTACCCTTCGAGACGGTAGATACCGCACATGAACCAGCTAACCTTTAGATCTAGCCCTATTGACTACATGTTCTCGATAGAACGAGCCAATGACAAGATAGATATAAACATTGATCTAATTCATACGCGTTATATGATATATAACGCAGTAAAATCACTAATTCTAATGTATCATTGCGATGGAAGCACTAGAAACAGAGAATCATACCACTAATGACAAACATTTACCTGGATTTGGGGATCGAGACGATGCAGCCCAGAGCCAAACAAAGTGCTCGTCTAAAGAAAAGGTTGGCGATGCGCCGAAGATTGGATTGATTGAATAATGATTCTAGATACAGGGGGTCTCGGGTCCTATTTATACCCAAGATATAACTATCTGTAACAACCCTAAATTCTATCTAAACTACTGTTTAAAACACCATATTATCCCTTGCGGGACCCAATACCGTGTTACAACTAACAGTTTAACAAATCTCTAGATTACAGATACAATTGCCGTTATAGGACTCTATCCATAAGTGGCAATATCTTTTAACGCGCAATTAGCAACCGAATCTTCTATTTATCTTCAAGTTTCTGCACTAGACACGGTTTTATCTCTTCCGGACTCAAAATCGGCTATCGGCTGCTCCCATTCGATCCATCCTCAGCCGATTAACCCTGCAGCCGATCACTCTTTTAGCCGATACGATTCCTGTCTTCGGCCGATCCGATTCCGCTTTTCCTTTACAGACTTAGGAACTCAATTACCAAATTTTAGTGTTAACACATGCCCCCCAAGTCCGTAATACGAAGTGTTGCGGATTTGCTCGCCTACCCAAACTCTTGCTTCCTTCTTGACCTAAACCGCCTCGGCTTCTCCCCAAGTGCTCTTTAAATATCCACTTCCCTTGGCCGAACCGCCTACGCCTCCAACGCGTACTCGGCCTTCTTCACGAACAAGCCTCCTGCTCTCTCTCTCTCTCCTCCGACGACTTCATCGGCGCTCGTCGACCTTCCTCACGTTCTTCAGACTCATCTTCGTCCCCGAGCATCCCGATGGCCTCCGCCGCTGCATCAAGCACCTCCATCTCGCCGGCCACCGCCGTCACGTCGGCCGCGACCACTGAGCCATCCGCTGCTGCGAGGGCAGGTGTGTCAGCCGATTGCGCAGAAGAGAAAGGCGGCACCACCACCGCGATCGTCGGCCGCGCTTGCCCCCAAGAGGGTAAAAAAGACAAAATCAACAGCGTCAGCAGACAGCCTCCCCCCTGGATCCGGCCGTCGCGCAATTCCTCGATACCACCGTCAACGAGGAAGCGCCAGCGACTGTCAGGGCGGCGGCCGAACCTGGGATTCCGAGACCTGAGTCAGTCAATGCCCCAGCCGACGTTCCGCCAGCCCCAAGTCTGCCAACCAAACGTCAGCCGGTAAGCTTTTATTCCACCGGGCTTGGCTTCACGATGATCACTTGCATCTGATCAGATCATTGCTCACATGTCAAGAGATTGGCCAGTCGCACTCCTCACCCCGCGCCATCGGTAATCATCTTCTGCTACCTTATTTGTGATAACCGATCGGCTCGTCTGTTAATCCTTTCTTCTCCAGCCTTCGCGGTCTCCATCGGCTGCCCCCCAGGCGTCCGGCGAGCGTACTGCGCCCATTGGGAACATTGGCGACGACGCTGGTGAAGAGGATCCGACGGCCATGGGCGACGATTCAGCCGAACCAATAGCCTCGACACCGATGCCGACGGTAAGCCAACTAATTCCAACGATTGACTTTGTCGGCCCAGCATACCCGTGATCATTTCTCTCTTTACTGCAGAACGTAGCCGACCTTCTCAACTTTGATTTGTCAGAGTTCGAGGAGCCCCGTGACACTGGTGAGGAAGCGCTTGCGACGCCGGCTGAGGGTCTGAGGGCCACTTTAGCCGACATCGGCAATCGGCTGGAAGCCTCGTTGGACGCGCTGGTGGTCAACAACGGCTCAATACGCGTGCGATTCAGAGATATCCAAGATCAGCAGCCGGACGCCGTAGCCAAAGCCATCGTGCCGGCGACCTTCATGGAGGCCTATCAATTCAAGTACGAGCGAGCCCGACAACGCATAATTGATCGCCGCGAGAGTCAAGCGCGGTCGGCCACCATCCAGTCGACCAAGGATGCTATTGAGAGCCGAAAGGCCGAGCAGAGCCGGCGGCCAAGCTTGAGCAACTCCGTGCCCGTCGGGATCAGCTGATAGCCGATCTTGTTCAAGTTACGAATGAGATCGATGTCCATGAGGAGTACATGGCTGGCCTGCCGGCCAAGATTGAAGTCGAGCGCTAAGGCATCAGGGCGGCTGTGGCGCACTTGCACGACTTGGTGAGGAGCACCCGATCGGTGGCGGGGTCGGAGGCCGACGACGTCAGGGCCATCGGAGAAATCGACCAAATTAGGCGGACGGCGTTGTCGGCCATAGCCGATTTCCTGAAAAAATGAGACTGTAACTTGTCCGACCTTTCGAGGTCGGCTCATATTTCTGTACCATACTTGTCATGTTTCTGCAATGTGACCGGGTAATCCTTATTACTCGTGCTTATACTCGGGTTCAACTCACGTGTCATGATTTATCGATTTTATGCCGCAGCGCTCGTAGATATAATCGGCTGCATTTGTAGACAAGATTGTCCCTCGGCTGTGTGTGGAGCCTCGACTTGTTCGAGTCAAAATCGGCCCCGACCCCGAGGTCACGCCACGACCTATAGTGTTATCCTTCGAACACCTGTCTTGTTGGCTATCGACCGGTAATACCCGAGTGCACTGCCGATTTGGTTTCGTAGCCCGACTCATCCGAATCTGTACTTCAAGAACCCGAGAGTCCTGGACGATAGGTATCCAATCTTGCACAGTCGCCAGCCATTGAACGATTCCCGACGCCTTTAATGATGACCTCTTCAACTCTCGCGTCGGCAACGACCTTTCACATCTGAAAGCCACATCTTTTCTTTCTATAAATGGGCTCCTTCGGTCCTTCCTGAATAACTCACGGCCGAAGAAGACACTCAATCTCCAGGAGTACAACGTCCAGACTTCCAAGTCTTCGGCAGGGCTTCCCATGGCTTCCTCGAGTTCATCGGTAAACCAGGTGATTTCCTAACTCATCTATTCTCACCATTTCCTCCCCTTAAGTACTCAAGAACGAACTTTCTCGCAGCCGCCTCATCCCCTTCGGGTGATCCTTGAGATCATGGACACGCCATACGAACTGACGGTCAGCCAAGACCGACGAGTGAGGGCCAACCTAAAGCGCCTCAGGGAGTTGGAGGCTCGTCTCCCGGCACCCAGGCCTCCCATCAACCTTGGTAGCATTCCGGCTGCTTCCCCCGTGGCGTCTTCGACGCTCGCGAGCCTCGACCGGCTGGAAGGAAGGCAAACCCAACTTGCCAACGGACTATTGACCATGACCACCGACATAAGGGTCACTCGACTAGAGTATCTGATCTTGGATGCTTTAGAGATGGAGACTGCGAAGCCTATCGAACGAGCCCTGGCGGCCATCAGGGATTATCTAGGGAACATGTAATCAAAGACGGCTTCGCACCGATTCTGAATAAAGCTCGTTGAATGTTCTAGCCTGATTTTTGTGTTGCAATCGGCTTGTTTTTTCAACTTCTAGCCTGAATGTTCTAGCCTGATCTTTGCGTTGCAATCGGCTTGGTTTTTCGGTTGACTTGTGTATGTGTATGCCCCCCAAGTTTTGTTGATAGCTTCGGTGTCGACAAAGTTGTGAGTTCGAGTCGCTCGCGCATTCTGGTCGTTCTTGTTGGGCAATCATGAGCCGATCGTGGAGCACTTTGTAAAAAGTGATGTGTGAAAATGCCTAAAGGTGATGCCTCGTAAGACATCGGCTATCGTAGATCGGCCGAAGTGACTATAGCCGACTCACGAATTGATCCACACGGTCGGGTAATATTTCTTTAAATTTTTTCCATTAAGGGCCCTTCCGAATATCTCTCCATCCAATCCTTTTAGCATGTAAGCTACTTTAGAGACGCATTCGTGGATCTTGAAAGGCCCTTCCCAATTTGGTGACCATTTGCCAAACTTGTTGTCTCTACATCCGATCGGCAGTATAAGTTTCCAAACGAGTTCGCCATTCACAAAAGTTTTAGGCACAACCTTTTTATTGTAATGTCTGGCTACTCGTTCTTTATCTTTTGTTACTTTTTCTAAGGCCGTCATCCTGGACAAAACGAGATCCTCCGACTCGTCTACCATTAGGTGATAATAATCCTCGGCTGTGAGTTGGTCCTGTAGCTGAATGCGCCTTGAGCCGACGACACTTTCCCATGGTAGCACTGCCTCGTGTCCATAGACCAGTTTGTACGGGGGGACTTGGATTGACCCGTGGCATGCCATCCGATACGCTCACAATGACTCGGCCAATCGGGTGTGCCATTGCTTAGGATGCTCAGAGATCTTTCTTTTAATGAACTTTATCAAGCTTTTGTTTGAGGCCTCGGCTTCCCCGTTGGCTTGCGCGTAATATGGTGAAGAGTTAAGTAGCTTGATCCCCATGCCATCGGAAAACTGAACAAATTCGTTTGACACAAAGATAGATCCCTGGTCGGTCGTTATTGTTTGTGGAACGCCAAATCGGTAGATGATGTGTTCTTTGACGAACTCAATTGCGTCCTTAGAATCCACTTTTCTGAGGGGGATCGCCTCCACCCATTTTGTGAAATAATCCGTGGCCACCAGGATGAATTTGTGTCCTTTGCTTGAGGGCGGATTGATCAGGCCGATCATATCGATGCCCCATCCTCTAAACGGCCACGGCTTGATGATCGGGTTCATGGCCGATGCCGGTGCTCGTTGTATAGCGCAGAACTTCTGGCAGTCCTGGCACCCCTTATAGTACTTGAAGCAATCCTCTAGCATTGTCGGCCAAAAGTACCCGGCTCAGCGAAGTAGCCATTTCATTTTGTGGGCCGATTGATGTGTGCCACAGATTCCTTCGTGAACCTCCCCGATGGCTACTGCAGCTTGATCAGCTCCCAAACACTTGAGTAGTACGCCGTCAATCGTTCGATAGTATAGGTCTTCGTCGAGCGTATCGTAATGCCTTGTATCGTAGTTTCCTTGTGGCCGATTGAGAAGGGTTTTTGAGATAGTTGTGAATGTCAAATCTCCAATCGTCGGCCGTGATGGCGGCCACGTCTACGTCTACTTCCTTCGGCATCGGCCGATAGCCTGATGCCCCTTGAGCCAAGTCATTGGCCTCTGTATTCTACTCTCTGGGGATATGCTTCAAAGTGACTAGCCGAAAACCATCCATGAATTCCCGGCATTGTCGGTAATAGACCATCAGCACATCGTTTTGGCACTCATATTCTCCTGATAATTGGCTGATGACGAGCAATGAATCTCCCATTATCTTGACTATGTCGGCTTCCACCTCCTTGAGTAGAGTCAACCCCTTGAGAACGGCTTCATACTCAGCTTGGTTATTCATAGCGTGGGGATCAATGGCGAAGGCAAACTCGAAGCTTGCCCCCTTGGGCGAAATAAGGACTAAGCCGATGCCGCAGCCATAGGTGCATACCGAGCCATCAAATGTCAAAGTCCAAGGCATAATTTCCACTGAGCCGATTGAATCGTTTATGTGTTCCACAATGAAATCGTCTATGGCTTGCCCCTTGACTGCCCTTGGTGCCTGATACCTTAAATCGAACTCTGTTAGTGCAAAGATCCACTTACCGATTCTTCCTTTGAGCACTGGAGCCGATAGCATATACTTGACTACATCGGCTTTGCAAGTTACCGTGCACTCATTGGACAGCAGATAGTGCCTTAACTTTGTACATGAGAAATAGAGGCATAGGCATAACTTCTCCATGGGTGAATACCTTGTCTCTACGTCTAGCAGCCGTCGGCTGAGATAGAAAATGGCTTTCTCTTTGTCGTCGACCTCTTGGATTAGGACGGAGCCGATTGATTTGTCGTCGGCCGACAGGTACAGCTTGAACGGTGTTCCCTTTTGTGGAGGCATCAGAACTGGAGGAGAGCTTAGATAATCTTTTATGTTGTCTAACGCTTTCTGCTGCTCTACCCCCCATGTGAAGGTCTGATCGGCTTTCAGTCGGAGCAATGGTGTGAACGGCTCCATCTTTTTTGAGAGATTAGATATGAACCGTCTGATGCAGTTTATCTTTCCGATCAACGACTGAAGCTGCTTTTTACCTTTCGGGGGTTGAATTGTCTTAATAGCATTAATGCTCCTTGGTGTGACTTCAATCCCTCTTTCATGGACGAGAAATCCCAAGAATTGTTCGGCTGACACGCCGAACGCGCACTTAAACGAGTTTAGTTGGATGGCTGTGGGAACGAGCCGAGCTGGACTTGCAGGCGACAAGCTTCCGTGTCCGTCGTCACGGCGATCGTTACATGCTGGGCAATCATCTAATGTTGGTAGCCTCATGCCGGATTCCCAGCAGTACCTGAAAAAATCAGAATGCCAATGTGGATCGGCATTGTCATGGTTTACCTTGTATCGTTGGCTCCGAGTATCTGGCTCGCGTCGACGAGGTGCCTCATCGTAAATTTCTTGATGCCGAGACCGGTATTGATGACGATATTGGCTTTATTCATGGATCGGCTGTCGACCAGCCGATCTGATGACTGGGCACACCATATTAATTCGCGTGGCGTGGCATCCACCTGGTTGTCTTCGCCTTGGCCCCGATCGATGTATTGGCTAAGCCGTGCGCCATTCTCGTTCGTCGATCAGCTCGCCCGGGCCGACCTGGACCGTGTTGACCGGGAAGGGATTGCCATCTACTTTCATCGATCGATTTGAGTCAGCGAACTTTAGCTTCCCGGCCTCGATTGCCGACTGGATGTGCTGCCTGAAGACTTTGCAATCATTGGTGACGTGAGATGTGGAGTTGTGCCACTTGCAATATTTTTCTTCTTCAATTCTTCGCCGACGGGATCACATGATTTTCGGGTAGCTGAATTTGTCTCTCCTTGAGTAGAAAATCGAAAATCTTGTTGGCCTTAGTGATGTCGAAGTCGTATCTTTCCTCCTTAGTCGTCTTCGGCAGCCATTGGCAGACGATGGCCTTTTTGTTCTTAGCCCATTCGGCTACTGCAACCTCTGTTTCATCATCGTCAGATCCTTGGTCTGAATCGACGATGACCTGGGTTATGTTCTTGACGGCCTTCCTGGTGTCTTGGAAACGCTATTCGTGGGCCGTCACTTTCTGCGCCAAGTGGGCTAGGCTATCGAAGTCCTGTGCAGAGAATCGCTCTCTGATTGGTGCGATCAGACCATGGAAGGCCAGGTCGGCCAGCTGAGCGTCCGATAGCACCAGGCTGTAACATCGGTTTCTTGTCTCCCTGAAGCGTTGGATGTAGTCTTGGACCGACTCGTTGTGTTTCTGCCTGACGCTGGTGAGGTCTGACAACTTCATCTCATGGTTGCCGGAGTAAAAATAGCTGTGGAACTGTTTCTCAAGATCGGCTCAACTCTGGATTGAGTTGTAAGGCAATGAGGAGAACCAAGTAAAGGCCAATCCTGAAAGAGAAAGGGGGAATAACCGAACTCTCAAAGGGTCCATAGCCGATGCTTCACCGCATTGTGCCAAGAATCGACTGACGTGCTCATAGGTAGAAACGTTGTCTTGCCCTGAGAATTTCGAGAAGTCTGGGATCTTGTATCGGTTGGGCAGCGGGATTCTTTCGAAATGTTCTGGATAGGGATACCGATACATATTCCCTGAATCTTTCGGTTTGAGGCCGAACTGATCGCGCATGACATCTGCAATTAGATCGGCCCATGCTCGGTTGTCTTGCTGTATCGGCTCGTATGGGTCATACGGCACGGGTGCTTGCCGATACAGCTGTGGTGGTGTTTGGGGCCTGTAATGGTGGTCCTGACGGCCCCCTTGGTACTGGTAGCGATGGTCAGCGGGAGGTGGCCGATGCGCTGGTTGTGGCGTTGGTGGATCTGGGAACAACTGTCGGCCACCGGCGTTGTGTCGCCTGCCTAGATCAATCGGCTCTGGTTGCCGATTGTCATTGAATATGCTGTCGAGTTGACCCTAAGGCAACGGCTATTGTCGGTTTAGTATAGTAACCGCTGGTCTTATAGCCGTTTCGCGCGGATTCGGCTGACCGACTCCTCCTGGAGGGCTTGGTTGTGCTATCAGTGGAAGCGGCCGATCCTGGGTGACTAGCGTCCTGTAACCAGGAAATTGGCCATCTGCGAAATACGTGGGTCCCCGTTGCAACTGTTCGGCTACCTTGGCATCGACCACATGAGAGAACATATTATTGAGGGTATTGACCAAGATGCTACTTTGATTGACCAGTGCGTAGTGAACGGCCGAGTCAATTCGATCTTGTAGGGAGTATATGGCCGGATCATCTTGCTCCTGGGTCGGCTTTTCCACCTTTTGTTTGCCTTTTGCATCACCCGAGGAAGATGCATAGGTATCGTTCAGGCTGAACTTGTACGTTTTGTGCACAGCTCCAGATCTTGTTTGGGTGAAAGATTGCAAATAATTAGCCTGGAGTTCTTCCATCATCTTCTTATATTCGGCTTGCTATTCAGCCGATAGTTGTTCCATCTTTACAGGGACGACGTTATCCTGCGTGATGCCAGGGTTCTTGGAATCGACCATCTTGCCGGCAGAATCTATTCGTCCGAGTCGAGCCGACAAAGACAGCCCCACTCGGGCGTGCCAAGAAGCGTGTTGATGAGAAATCTCTCTCACGCGCCGGCTCGGGAGATCCGCTTGACTCCAGCAGTGTCCTTCTCCGCCTACAATGTGCAGGGCGTGCGAGTTGATTTGATCTGCCAATCAACAAGAAAAACAAGAAAATACGCGTTAAGTGTTAGGTTAGATCCCCACAGGATCGGCTAAGGAAATCCATGAATGTATATATGCTATTCTAGACCACATTTGGGCCAAGTGACTGGAATGGATCGGCTACACCGAGACAGCATCAGCCGCTCAATCCAAATATAGTGAAGAATAACAAATATACAAATTGATAACCTAAGCGATACTGGAAAGCTAACAAAGAATCGGCTAGTACTCCGACGAATCTTATGTGAAGATAATATTCCTGAATCAAACGTACCCGTCAAAATCGGCCATCGGCTACCCAGAAAGGCTGATTTCATTAGGCAACGTCCGACGTAAGCACGATCTTAACATAAGAGGCAGTCCTAATACAAATCTAATAATAAACATATTAAAAGAAACATATTAAGGCAGGTAAAGCCGGCTGAAACCCCGACATTGTCTCTAAATAATACAAATCTCAGATGAACAGATCACTGATAGTTCTAAGGACGACATAATAGTTCGAACCCGATGGAGCATTAAGTATGAAAAGAAACATCCGATCTGTTACAGCCGATTTATACCCTTCAAGACAGTAGATACCGCACATGAACCAGCTAACCTTTAGATCTAGCCCTATTGACTGCAAGTTCTCGATAGAACGAGCCAATGACAAGATAGATCTAAACATTGATCTAATTCATACGCATTATATGATATATAACGCAGTAAAATCACTGATTCTAATGTATCATTGCGATGGAAGCACTAGAAACAAAGAATCATACCACTAAGGACAAACATTTACCTGGATTTGGGGATCGAGACGATGCAGCCCAGAGCCAAACAAAGTGCTCGTCTAAAGAAAAGGTTGGCAATGCGCCGAAAATTGGATTGATTGAATAATGATTCTAGATACAGGGGGTCTCGGGTCCTATTTATACCCAAGATATAACTATCTGTAACAACCCTGAACTCTATCTAAACTACTGTTTAAAACACCATATTATCCCTAGCGAGACCCATACCATGTTACAACTAACAGTTTAACAAATCTCTAGATTACAGATACAATTGTTGTTATAGGACTCTATCCATAAGTGGCAATATCTTTTAACGCGCAATTAGCAACCGAATCTTCTATTTATCTTCATGTTTCTGCACTAGACATGGTTTTATCTCTTCCGGACTCAGAATCGGCTGTCGGCTGCTCCCATTCGATCCATCCTCAGCCGATTAACCTTGCAGCCGATCACTCTTTTAGCCGATACGATTCCTGTCTTCAGCCGATCCGATTCCGCTTTGCCTTTACAGACTTAGGAACTCAATTACCAAATTTCAGTGTTAACACCCACGCACTGGCCTGAGAGATTTGCTTAGCTCTAGTGCAGGTCCAAATTGGATTGCCTTCAGTGTGTAGGGCGTGCCAGTTGGTTTGATCCTGTAACCAACAAGAAAACAAAGAATAGGCAATTAAACTGTGATTAGATCCTACTCGATCGGCTATAGATGTCCATAATACATAATTACCATTCCAAAGCACATTTAGACTAAGTGATTGGGATAGATCGGTAGTATACCGAGACAATATAAATCACTTATATCTAAAACACATAATAATAATAATTATATATATTTATAACTTAACCAATGTCATAGATCTAATGTGTATCAGCTAGTACTCCGATACAGTTTTATACCAAGATATTATTCTAAGCTAAATATACTAAACAAGGATCAATCAGCTGTTAATATGGCTTAACAGATTGATACCAGGCTTAGCAGATTTAACTAGAATAAGATCTTAATATAAAAGGCAGCTTTAACACATCTAGCAGTAATAAAACATATAAGATGGCCAAAACATGTAAGATCGGCTAAAACCCCGATACTATCTCTAATAACAACCATTGAGCTGAATAGATCTGTATGATTCTAAGAGCAACTTAATAGATCAAATTGATGCAACATTAAGTACAAAAAGAATCACGAGATCTATATAAGCTAATGAAGACCTTTCGAGATGGCAGATACGCCATATAACCTAAATCGACCTCTAGATCTAGCTCTGTCGGCTGTTATCTTCGAAGAGACGCTAGCCAATTGTGAGATGGATCTAAACATTGATCTAGATTATATGTCATATATAATAAGTTAAGCAATTTGCAACAATAGGATCAGAGTATCATGACGATGAAAGCAATAAACCCGATAGCACAAACTGCTTGTAACAAAGAATTACCTCGCTTGGAGATCGGAACCCGATGCAGCCCAAAGACGAGGCAAGAACTTGTCGAGATTGAAAGTAAAAAACAAAAGGTGGTGATGTGCCGAGATTGTACTGAGTTGTGTTGTTAATTACATGGTTTCGGGTCATATTTATACCCGGATATACAATGAGTCCGTAACGGACACGATTCCTATTACAGATTGGACTACAAATATTCTAAACTGACATTATCTATAAGGAAACTATACAAAATATCCTAATTTAAAAATACAATTGCTGTTGTAGGATGTTATCCGTAGATGGCAATATCTTCAAAGCACTTAAAAACTGAATCCAATGATTATCTTCATGCTTTCCCTCCGGGATTGGTCTCATCTGCTTTTCCTAATCGGAATCCACTATCCTGTCCGACTCGAACTCAATCGACTGGCTCCTTAGCCAATTCGGACTCAGCCGATGCAGCTTCTGTTTCCGAGGATCAAACGCTCCCTTGATTCCGCTTCAATCCTTGCTTCAAACTTGGAGATTTGCTTACCAAATTTGGTCGTTAACACATGCCTCCCAAGTCCGCAATATTGATAATGTTGCGGATTTTGTGCAATCCCATCCTCGGAGAAAACCTAAGTCGATTTTGTTTCAGCCGTTATGATAACTCTTTAAATAGTGCCCCTTCGGCACCGAACAAACTCATGCCGTCACCTATGCAATCCAAAAAGCCCTAGCTAGAAACGCTCTCGAGCTCTCCGGCGATTTCCTCGGCGCTCTCAACCCCATCGCAGCGATCCCCTTCCTCTGGCGACCAGAATCAAGCTAATTGATGCCTCCGCTGCTCCCTCCAGTTCTGCTCCTGCCGAGTTCGCTGAGGTATGTCCCATCGACTAAATCCTTCCTTTTTCTACTCATAATTGTAGATATGAATTTTAGGCTTCATGAATCTTGATTTTGCCCACTTTTTCCATTTGTAGCATCTTGCCCACCAAATAGTCATTCCGAGTCTGATTAGCGACGAGAGATACTACCTAGGGCCTATCGGCTATAAGGACCCAACTGACATTATCATTGTCGAAACCAATAGGATGCCCTATAGAATATCAAACCTAGCCTAGGCCACTGGAATGGTACCTTCAAGTCTTGGCCTTCGACTGACAAATCCTGGCCCTCTTGGTATAAGAGAATGGAGGCCAGCATGCACAACCATTGGGAAGAAGTAGGCATGGCCCAATGTTTAGCTCTCTCTGTAGCCGATATGCCTAAAGATGAACCATCCATATTAGCTGCGTGCTATTTCTGGAACAATACCTTCAATGCCTTTCTTTTTCAACAAGGCCCAATGACCCCAACGTTAGCTGACGTATTTATGATAACTGGATTGGACATACTATCGTCGGCTAACCCAAATTGGTTGGACAGCAAAGGCCAGTTCTCCTTCAAGACCAAATCTATTGGAGGCTGGAACGGTTATGCTAATATGAATATGGGAACTGGGTCCATCAGCCCTAGAGAGCACGCCGCATTCCTTATGATGTGGTTAGAAAAATTCTTCTTCTGCGGCTCCAATTGCGGCCCAACAGCAAATTGGCAGGTGGTAGCCGAAGCCCTAGTCGACAACACAAAAATCCCCTTGGGCAAGTTCCTCTTGGGTTACCTTTATCAGACCTTGAACCAGGCATCAGCTAAGATAGTAGCCGATGTAACAATAGGCACTGGAGGCCCTTGGTGGTTTCTGCAGTTGTGGTTAGTGTTGTTGACTCAGAAGATTTTTGGATGGCCACGGCTAGCCGATGCACAATTCCCCTTAGTAGAGCCGGTTGAAGATGATGAAGAGGAAGAAGTAACCACCCGAAGATGCTTATCTTTCGAAGAGGCTGCTGCTGTTCACACTGGATCCAAGTTGACAGATGAGTTGCTAGCCGACTGGTTCACATCCTTTTACGATGGCTTTGTCAAAAACAATCGTACTTGGTTCTTTTATGAAGACTGTGCCGAATTTGCACTGCCGATTGAATTGAACTTTGACGAAGTGAACTTAGACGAATATCCCAAGTGCAGAGAACTTTTCACCATAGCACTCACTCCATGCATTCTGCCGACTGGGATCCATCAAGGCCACAATATCACAAAGTCATATGAATTTTACTATCCCATGTCGGCTGGTAGGCAACTTGGCCTTGGAAAACTGCCAATCGGCTTCTATTATGCCGATAGAATCGAAACGAGAGGAGAGATCAGCTCAAAGATCATGATGGATCGGCTAATGAATATGGAGAGCCCCCCTCTCGGCAACATTGGGATACTGGAGCTAGCCCACAAGAGAAGTGCAGCCTACGACAAATGGTGGACTAAGCTTAAAAGACATATCTTCCATCAGCACGCCTCCATGTACCTCACCACTCTGCAGCCAGAATCGATCCCTGTTGTAAGTACTCAATACCTTCGTGCACTTTTCTTTTTAAACAATCGGCTGTCGTCATCATCTAATACTTAACCGATTTCTTCCTTGCAGATGACAGACTCAGATCCTCCTATGGTGAGCAACTCAGGAGTTGAAATCAACTACCGCCGAGGCTGATTCCAAACGGTGGAGGATACGCTCCATCGCTCATCAGCTTCAAAGCGCCGAAAGTCAAGACTTTGCTTCATGGCTAGACTCGTGAAGCTGTGTCAAGGAAGAAGAGGCCAGCCTCATCAACTGCAAGTCCATCGGCTACACCAACCAAGAAACAAAAGAAATCGAAGCCCGCCGCACCAGCCGATAGCCTGCCCTCCCTTGATCCAAGTATAGAAGAAGCCCTTGACAAAGAGGTCATGGAAGAAGAAATTTCTTGGATCATCGAAGAAGCAGCCAAAACAAACAGCTCAAGCCATAGTGCATCAAGACCGTCGACCGACGACCAACCCCAGCAGACACCATCACCTCCTAGACGCCATGCTCGCCGTTGGTATGTATCTAATACCAAATGATAATCATTTGATCCCTAACTGAACTCCTTCTTACACTAGAAAAGATTGGGAAATCGACCTCCACGTCTAGCTTCTCCAGTAATTTCTAACTCTCACTACTGGAGAAAGCCACACTAGTCCCGGTTCGTAACCCCTCAGTAGTCCCGGTTGTCAAACCGGGACTACGAATCCGGGACTAGAGATGGACGACCTCTAGTCCTGGTTAAATAACCGGGACTAGAGATGCATCTTTAGTCCCCGTTGAAGCCACCAACCGGGACTAAAGATTTTTTAATTTTTTTAATTTGCCCTTTCTCCAGCAGTACTGTTATATATATATTACACACAAATATTATACTACACATAAATATATAATTTACACACATTTAAACGAACTTAAGAAAGAAAATATACATATATTACCAAAATATGTACACTATTCATACATGTTTCCTAGCTAGCTTATAAAAAATTGTCTCTAATCTACTTTGATGTGGTTTAGCTACTAAAACTAATGAAGAACTCCCCGCGGGATCAACGACCGCTCGTTAATAAATCCCATCAAATCTTCCTGAGCGGCTTGTATGAAAGTCTCGTGGGGGAGGTCGTCTCTTACTCGCATAAGCTGTCATTAATTACAATAAATGAGAAATAAATATATAAAGTGAATAAGAAATCGAGACGTAATGTATGAATTGGTGTTATACGTACATCTAGATCATCGACGCTTTTAACTTCGGTCACAAAGCGGTGAATGTAGTCGCAGATGTAATATCCACATAGATTGGTGCCCTGCGACTGTTTTGCACGCTAAAAGAGAAACGACGACATATTTAATATGCATATCATATTTTCGAACATAATAATGATTCAACTCAAATTAGGAGCAGGCATGTTACTCACTAGAAACTTCATCTGCACAGAGAGCTTATCTTTCTAATTTCCGCGAACATTACCCCAAAATCGTTCCAATGCCCTACGTACAGTTGAAAGTTAGCACGTAATTATCCGAGAACCGCATATATGCAATAGAAAGTAAGATGGCATTACCTGTTAAACAGTTCAAATATGTGGGAGTACGTGGACTCTGGTTTATCCATTGAGTCAAAGACATGGATCTTTGACTGACCCATGTCAAGTACTAATAGAATCTAGTGGAATCTGTAAATTGGTTTAGATGACACATATGAAACTTTATGTATGCACGGGATTGAAATTGGTTCGGAAAGAAAGAAAAAACTTACACAGTATTATAGGGCATAAGGATGAAGGACCGGAAGGGTTGCTTCACAAGCGTGTTGTATATGTTGTCCACTATGTCATTAGGAAATTGATCAACCAATGGGCCGTTGATTTTCCGTGGATCCATGAATCCATGCTTGGTGCATTCGTGCTTGTTGCAGTACTGGATAGCCATTCTACAACGGTTAAAAAGAATTTTAGTCAGCTAAATTCATGGAGGTAAGAAACAAAATAACCAGGCAATACTTACAAAACCCGCGCGGTTAGAAGTGAGACGTCGAGGGCATCACATTGGTACAGGTCGAATATATCTTCGAATCGGATATAAAGGTAGTCATCTCCATCGAAGAAGTAGTCAGTTGAATATTTGCATGTTATCATGTCTTCACCCTTGCTAGATCGTTGCATGTACCACTAATGGAAGCGGTACATCTGAGTTGGAAGCCTTTTCACGAGATCCGGCTTGACGAGAGGCTTTCCAAGGTTGAACTTGTATTTAAGCGAAGCCTTCGCCAGAGTGCACGCCCGTGTAATTGATCCATATTAATTCCAGCTTCTTGAATGAATTGTCTTAAATCAGGTCTAATATTTGGGATCGTGCCGAACTCCATAGGCTTCGTGGCTGCATGCCAAGCCGGGTACATCTTTGCCCGCTTTCTTCGCCCGCTTGAGGCCGACCGCTTTGGTGCGGGTGGCGGCGTCTTCTCAATTCTCACGAGTCTTCCTTGGACGACCGCTTGATATTGACGGCGCGCTCTTGGATGATGACCTTTTAGGAGTCGGTGCTCGTTGTGGCGACGGAGGAGAGTTGGAAGGCGGTGGAGTTGGAGACGGCCGTTTAGGAGTCGGTGCTCGTGGAGGCGACGCAGGAGGCGGAGGAGGCGGAGGCGGCGAAGGAGGCGGAGGAGACGGCCCACGTGGAGGCGAGGGCGGTGGAACGATAGGAGACGCTGTTCGTCTGGGGAATTTTATGTAGATCTTCCTCCAGAGAAATATTCCATGAGTCGTTTCTCCTAGCGTCGTCTCCCCGTCTCCTCCGGGGATATCCAGCTTCAGATCTTCATAGCCGCGTTCCACCTGTTCAATTTCAACCTTTGAGTACGAAGGTGGAACGGGTCGGGAGTGGTAGGTGCCATCTCGGGCTACTGGAATAGCCATGCCCGACGCGACCTATTCGAAAAGATTGCTTATTAGTTAATAATGAACGTTGATTGACAAGTTATTCAAAAAAATATACGTACAACATAAAAGAACGAACATACCTTTATTGTTATGTTTTTCAGCGAGATGTGCAGATCACACGGGGTCCGCTGTGTGATGTCATCCACGGGGCATGGCGGACTCGGTTGAGCTTGTGGGGCCAGCTTGCCTTCATTTTCGATGACGCGCAGCCGCTTCTGCCGTTGTTGGAGTTGTGCGGTTGTTCTTGATCCATTGTTGGCTAACCCACGCTCTGCTCCTCGGCCAACCTTACGACCACCCTTTCGTCGACAATCGATCGATCTGCGAGAGCCTCATTTCCATCTCGGTGAATCTAGCATCATTCTCTCGCTTTGACCTCATTCGGCTCCCGTATGTGTCGATGTCGGCTTGGAACCCGTATTTCCGGGGACGACGCCTTTTCCTCGCGTATGCCCCGGGTGCTCTGGGTTTTGGAGGCTGAGCATTAGCTCGTCCTTCTCTCTATCGGGCCTGAACGAGCTCGAGGAACTGGCCTGCACCGCCTCCTCTAACCTCCGTCCGGCTTCTAGAATTTCATCACCAAAGATCACTGTGCCATCGACGGGATTTAGTGAGCCGCCGTGAGCATAGAACCAGTTTTTTTGATTGTTCCGGCCAGTTCACTGTGCCTGGAACGATATCCCGTGCTTCTAGGTCGGCTTCCATTTTTTCCCATTTCTCCATTGCTTTTTTATAGCCGCCTGACCCAAGCCTGTGATGGTATTTCTTTTTTTGCGTTGGCCTTGTTCTTTTCTATGATAGATTGCGCTTCTTCACGGTCTTGTGCTCAACAAAAGCATCCCAATGATCTCGAGCTTTGGAAACTTGTCAAAGTCTCGGTGTCCGGCCCTTCAGATATATTTCTTGTGTAATCGTGTTTCTTGTAGTTCTGAAGAGCTCGCCATTTTCTTCAACGTCCATTCCTTGACCCTTGCCTTATCGAGTGCAGGATAGTGAATGTCCGGATTGTCGTCCACGACATCTCTTTCTCGAGTCCGGGAGATAGCTCTGCTCCTCTCCTCCTTTGGTAGACCGCCTCCGTTGGCAACGCTTATGGGCACGTCATCCCTCACCACCCATCCGTTGTGCGCCACAAACTTCCTTGCGGCGTCCTTCCGGGCAATATGGTCGACCGTCAGGTGCCACCTTCGTTATGACATGTCAACCCTCTATTTTCTTGCTCAGGCCGCGTGGCCTCTTCATCCGTCCGAAGGCGGAGGAGCGAGCCCTCATTCCTCTCCTCATTCCTCTCGCTCGTCTTTGCCCTCGTTCCCCTCCTTGTTCAGTCGATCTGGATCTTCGTGTCCCTCCTCGTTGTAAAACTCGTTCCTCGTGCGATCTCATCAAGGAGAAACTGCTCGTCACGATCCGCCATTTGATTGATGTGGGTTGAGGACTTAATCAAAGAATTCTGAAAAAATTATTGTCGGTTAATACATGTAGCAATTATTTAGGAATATCATGTATGTCTACGTAAAAAAAAGTTAGAAAAGAAGAAGATGGAAAAAATAGATAAAATCCGATAGACACCAGATCCAATTGTGCACATCCACAATGGTGATATTTTTTTTAGAAGTCACTTCCTGGATTACATCTACACCGAAAACGACCGAACGACAAAACGACCGACAGAACGACCGACCATTCATTCAATTTATCGTTCACGTCTCCGTCCTGTCGTTCGTTCGTTCACCCTCAACCCTAAACCCTAAACCCTAAACCCTAAATGCAGTTCCCTAAACCCATCCCTAACCCTAACCTATCGTTCGTTCACGTCCATTCGTTCGGACCCTTAACCCTAACCCAAACCCAAATCCTAAACTATCGTCCGTTCGTTCTAACGTTCGTTGACGTCTGTGAGTACGATCATCTGGAGGAGAGGAGAGAAAGAGATGATCATGTATGTGAGGGAGATAAGGTCGAGAGGAGAGGAAGTGGAGTGGAGAGGACAGAGAGGACGTTGCATGCCTATGTACGTTGTAATGACCGAACGACCGACCGACCGACCAAACGAACGAATGACCGAACAAATGACCGAACGAACAAACGAACGCACGACCAACCGACCGACCGAACGAGTGTTCGTTCGTGCGTCCGTCCGTTCGTCCATGTCCGTACGGCTGTCCGTCCATTCGTCCGTCCACATCCGTTTGTTGATTTTATCGTTCTCGTTCGTTGAAAAATACAAACTTCACAAGTCACATACACATTCAAATTTAAATCTATTCATGCATTTAAATTTAAATACACATTCAAAATTCTAAATTCACAATATTCATGCATTAAAATTTAAATAAACAGTCCATTTACATATAAAGTCCATACAAATTTACACATACACATCGAAATCAGATTCACAAATTTACACATACACATCAAAATCATATTCAAATCCTCCTCATTCATTCACATTCACAAAATTCAGAAAATTTACAAAATTCATTCACATTCATATTCATTAAACATATAGTGTCGAAACTTGGTTTCGGCAATATAATTTCTGGGGTCGCAGTCGAGATCGCCAAGCACAATGGGTTAGAAGAAGAAGAAGATTTAGACAGGTTCAGGCCCTCTCGTGAGGTAATACCCTACTCCTGTTTCGGTGGATTCGATCCGCCGAGTGTCTTTATTGATCTCGTATGTCTAAAGCTCTTGCTTATGAAATCTGATCTAGTATAGGATGTCTGATATCCCTCAAGGGACGCCCCTTACCCTCTTATATAGTCTTGGGAGGAGGGCTTACAAATCGGAAACCCTATCTTACTCTAAGTTGGTTTCCTCAATCTTACCAAACCGTGACTATAGGCCGATTGCCTTATCTCTATCGGCAATCGTAACACCCAAGTCATGTTCGGCTTATAGATATGGCAGGCACAATCTATCCCTACCTCCAGTCGGATAAGCTTGCCATGTAGATACCCCATTGCCATAATCTCCACAGTAGCCCCCGAGTCCTTTTCAGTCGACGAGACAGCTCAACTTCAGACCAAAAAACCTCTTTTACCGAGTGCTTTTGGCGCCGAGTGATTCCATCATCTCTGCCTGAATCTTCCCGAGTGGCTCCAAAGACTGTGAAGGGCTGGAAAATATCTAAAAAATTCTCAAAAATAAATATCTAGGCGCATCTCCTGATGCACCTAATTAGGTGTAGCCCCCGACTATGTGGTTAATCAAAAACAGACTAAGCATATAGTCAAGAACTATAAAAAAATCATTCTTATGTAGATGCTTAGCTCAAGCTAAAGCAACCTCATCACTCGGCAAGCTCGTGCTCATCCGAGTGAATTTGCCCGAGTCATCTCAGAACAAATAATTCAATCAACCCTCATGGGTAAAAAGTACTCGGTAAGCTCATGCTTATCCGAGTGGATCTGCCCGAGTCATCCCGGAACAAATACTTTAATCATCCCTCATGGGAAAATGAGTTTTTTCATTTGTATGAAAAATATGACCAAGTTATTAAATAGCTTTTGCCATAACACTGGTCTCAATCTATAAAGATCTTCACCAAGATGAAAAATAGATAGCATTGGTAAAATTACTTAATCAAATGCCAAAAAACCAAACAGCCCTTGTCATCAAGGCAGCTATAAAAACTTAGCTGTTGGTCACCTTCCAAGTTGCATCGTGCCAGCTTCTCATGAAGTCAAGCAAACCGCGGTATGGAAGGATTTTCAAAGGTACAGGGCATTCGGACACGTGCATATTGACAGGGCAAATCTGCTTAAGCTCATCCGCTTAAGTCCCTAAGGACACACGTCGGGCCACACCTTAACTGGGCCGCAGATTCTCTTATGGGCTCGGCCCAATCACAAGAAAACCTAGCGCAACCCTCAAATCTTTTTATAAAGGCTCGAGGTCGTCCCCACCTCTTCATCTTCCAAAAGATTCCTCTTTTCGCAGCACTGTTCACCAGTTCCCTGCGGAGAACCCTAGACACGCGCGCTCCCAAATCCATCCATCCAGGAACTCGGTCTTTGCAACAACCAGCTTCCGCAGCCAAATCTCCCAAGTGCCCTCTTCAAAATCCCCACTTTTTCCAACCAGATCCACTTCCCATCAACACCACACTCATGGCGGAGGAAAAGAGGATTCCGTTTGACCAATGGGCCACATCGGATGTGAGGGAATCTACCCTCAAGGAGATGGTGAAGCATGGCGTGCTTCCCCCAAAGGAAATCGTGGGCTCGCGCCCGGCGGCGGGTGAGGACTTCCCAACCCCGAACACCGGTGAGCTCGTCGTTTTTACTTCTTTCTTCTATTGCGGGTTCAGCCTTCCCACCTCCGAGTTCTTCCGGGGGCTCTTAGATTACTATGGTCTTCAGCTTTACCATCTGAACCCCAACTCCATGCTTCACATCGCTCTTTTTATTCACGTATGTGAAGCATTCCTTGGCATCCTCCCCCACTTCCAACTCTTCCGCCGTATGTTTTATCTTAAACCTCATCCGAATAAAGACCACCCATGCGTCGTTGGCGGGGCAGGTTTCCAACTCCGCAGATCTCTACGCAAGGAGTACATCTCTCTTCCCTTAAAATCTTCCAATAAGAGATGGCACGCAGGCTGGTTCTATATTAGCAACCCCGAACCCAGCCTGCCAGCCTTCGTCGGTCTTCCTCCTGTCCCCAGGCCAACTTGGAGCACTGTTCCAGTAGCCCAAGATTGGGACGAGGCCAATAAGCTGCTTGCGAAGATCCTGGTGATGAAACAGAAGGGTCTTCGCGGCGAGCAGATCACTCGGCACTTCATCCGGTGCCGACTGGCTCCTATCAAGGAGAGGTCAAAGCCAGCCTTATAGTACGAAGGCGGGAAGAACCCCAATCGGGAAGATCCAGATCCACTCAGCTACAAGATCCTGAAGATCCGGATGTACAAGATCTTCTCGTCTGGAATCGCAGTTGAGCGTGCCCTCATTCTGCGGTTCTCCCCTTCAGCATCCACCGGCCTCCTCCTCCGGTAAGCCGACTGGCTGCTTCATAATGTCTTTCAATCTTGATATCTTGTCTCTTAGTGTTGTACGAACTTCTCTTGCAGGAAAATGCTTCTGTTACCTCCAAGCCGTACAAGGTGTCCCACGATGACGCGCCGCGTCGCCCCGCCAAGAAGCCGGCTGGCGGGATCAAGATTCAAAGTGATCCAGTCGGAAAGCGAGCGGCCCCGAGTGAGGCCACAAACAAGCGGGCGAGCAAGAGGAGGCTAATCATCGAGGATTCGGATGACGACGTCCCGACTCCTCCAGTCGAGACCCCTCCTCCAAGGCGGTCGCCGAGGACGGCACCGAAGATCCGCCGGTCGTCCAGGTATGCTTTATAACTGAAGTCCGAACTTTTTCGTTGAAGCTTTCTTTGTCTTTACCCCAGCTGTATTCATCATCGCACGAGGCCCCAGGACATAGATCCTGCCAGGGAGGGTGAGAGGCCAACCCCTGCCGCAGCTGCCGAGGTGCCAAAGCCTGCAGACCCAAAGCCCCGGAGCCCGCACCCAAGCGAGAGCGCTCCGGGCAAGAAACCTTCGCCTCCGAAGAAGGATGCCCCAAGGAAGGAGCCCCCGACCACCAGCCGGGACGTCCCGACTGGAAGCCAGTCAGCGGCCGAGAAACCCCAGGCCGCGGCTCGGGCGGCCCCGACTGAGGATCACTCGGCGAAGAGCCAAAGGAAGGAGGCCAGCCGGGCCGTTCCACCTAAGCGCGCAGCCGCTGAAGCCGGTTAGTTTTGTACCGAAGTATTCTTTTTGCTCTTTTAGTTTGAATCTTTCATGTCTTCATTTGTTCTTCTTATCTGCCAGCCACAGTGGAGGAAATTCCCAGGTTGCAGTCTTCTGAAACCTGGGTTCCCCCAATCAAAATCGAGTGGCGGGACTCGGAAGGCCAGAGGCAGGGCATCATCCTGGACAGGCAAGCTGAGAGAGATGAAAGGGATGCCCTGGTCGAAAGCTTGAACGAAGCGACTCGGCTACTCAACGTAAGCCTTAGTCTTTTTCTTTTATTGTGTTATCATCCTTTTCCAGTCGGTCATTCTTCAGATCTCACGCGCAGAAGGAGTACTGCCGCTCCATGGAGAAGTCCGAGGTGCTGGAGAAGCTGGTTCCTCACCTGAGCTCCTTGGAGGACGTTCAGCGAAAGCTGAAAACCACTCAGGAGGAAGCCGCGTCGAGGGAGGCGGCTTTAAGGAGAGAAATCGCGGAGCTTCGGGAGGCGAACCTCGACCTCCGAGGGTCAATCGGGAGTAAGATCATCTCTCCTAGTCTTAAGATTCCCATGTTATCCCTGGTCGCTGATGATCTTCTTGACTCGTAGAAAATTCATCGGAGGTCCATTCGCTCCAAGTCCAGCTGGAGGCAGTCAGCCTCGACAAAGCTGAACTGGAGGCCGAGTTTGACGGTAGGCCTCTTTGAAGTAACATTCCTTGTGCTGCTTTATTTCCGAGTGCTTTGCCTGATAAGATGTTTTTGGCAGCTTACAAGGTTAAGACCCGAGCTCAATATGACGTCTTACTTGAGCGGGTCAAACGAGCCGGGGAGGCCCGAGAAGAGGTTGCCAATGCTGCCGCGCCGATCTTGCAATCTTTATTCCATCAAGGAGTCGGGGCCGGTTCGCTAGAGCCGTTAGAAATTTTCGACAAGCTGCGAAGGGCTCTGACCGATGTCGGCCAACATCACTGAGCGACCAACATGGGGGCTGGTCTGGCTCTTGCACAGAGCAAGTCCCTTTACCCCCGAGTGGACATCCACTCGGTCGGGGAGGGCTTTGCTGACGGAACCACAGATGAGCAGGCCTTGGATATGCTGAGTGAGGCGCATGAGGCAGCAAAGAAGATATCCATTGATGTAGTGAACAATTTCCGGATCTGATTTGTCTTTCAAATATTGTCTTGTAAATGTTATGTGATCGTGATGCTCTGACGTAAAACTTGTGATATATTCAGTTTATTTATGTTAATGTCTTGATCCGAGTTTTTGTGTGAAATTTCTTAAGTAGTTTTCGTCTTACTGTCACCAAGCCTAGGCTCGATTAGGTCATCGGAAAACTCTCAGTCCTTAGACACTGAACTCGAATCGGAGAACATTAAACAATGATAAACCAAATCATGCACGGAAGTTGATGAGCAAAACTTAAGCTTTATTGACATATGTACAGCCCCCGACTGCTAACTCAAGAAGTCATCTTGCTTGAGGTTCGCAGTCAAGGTCGCCAACAATGAAAGCTCGTGCTCGGACGTTGCGACTGTGGTATCTTCTGAGCCCTTGAAGGTATTTGGCCGACTGGATGAGGGCTGCCTCGCGGGCCTCTTCCAATCGGGTGAGGTCATCCACTCGGTCGGGGTCGTAGCGTTCATCGTTGAAGCTACGGACTCGGAGGGATTCGTACTCCATCTCGTTTGGCAACATGGCTTCTGCGCCGTAGACCAAAAAGAAGGGAGTTTGGCCGGTAGCTCGACTGGGTGTGGTCCGCAACGACCATAAGACCGAGGGAAGTTCTTGGACCCACTTGCCCGCGTAAGGGTTTAGGCGATCGAAAACGCGGGCCTTGATGCCTTGGAGGACCATGCCGTTGGCTCGTTCGACTTGCCCATTGCTTTTGGGATGGGCAACTGATGCGTAGCAGATCTTGATTCCGAAGTCTTCGTAGAATTCCTTGAAGATGCCTCCCGTGAATTGAGTCCCGTTGTCAGTTATGATTCTGTTTGGGACGCCGAAGCGGTGCACGATGTTGAGGAAAAAGTCCCGTGCCTTGTCAGCAGTGATGGTGGCGACCGGCTTGGCTTCAATCCACTTGGAGAACTTGTCGATTGTGACGAAGAGGTGTGCGAATCCTCCTGGAGCTTTCTTGAAGGGGCCGACCATGTCCAGGCCCCATACCGCGAACGGCCAGGAAAGTGGGATTGTTTGAAGCTCCTGGGCCGGGACATGGTTCTGTCGGGCGAAAAATTGGCAGCCTTCGCAGGTTCAAACGACTTTGTCCGCGTCGGAGACCGCGGTAAGCCAAAAGAAACCTTGCCTGTATGCTTTGCCGACCAGAGTGCATGCTGCCGCGTGGCTTCCGCATATGCCCGAGTGGATGTCTTGTAGTAGCTGTTTCCCTTCCTCGGGTGTGATGCATCTCATTAGGATTCCGGAAGGGCTTCTCTTGTATAGCTCGGAGTCAACCATGACGTATGCTTGGCAACGACGCCGGACGCGTTCTGCTTCATCCCGGTCCTCCGGCAGCTCTTGCTGAGTTAGGAATTTGATGAGCGGTGTCCTCCAGTCGGCATCAGCCATGGCAACTTCGTTCGCAGCTTGCTCGTTGGGGGTTGTCTTTGCCGTGATGGTTGGTTCATAGAGGTGCTCGACAAAGACGTCTGTTGGGGCAGCTTCGCGCTTAGACCCGAACTGTGCTAACTCATCGGCTGCTTCGTTGTTATGCCTCAAGACGTGTGAGAGTTCGAGTCCGTCAAACTTGTCTTCAAGTTTGCGGACCTCTTGCCGGTAGGCCTCCATAGTGTCGTTTAGATAGGACCAGTCCTTCATTACTTGATTGACGACCAGCTGGGAGTTGCCTTTCACGATGAGCCGACATATCCCGAGTGAAACTGCGAGGCGCAGTCCATGTAGCAGGGCTTCGTACTCGGCAACGTTGTGAGAGGCGAAGAAGTGGAGGTGAAGGACGTGAGGCGGAGAAGTGGAGATGAAGGACGTATCTTAGCCTTTCCCCGGTCGGGGAGATTAGCACAACTCCTGCTCCTAAGCCGGTGATCCTCTTGGATCCGTCGAAGTGCATGGTCCAGTGTTGGAGGTCTTCTCGAGGTATGTTCTCTTGTTGTTCAGTCCACTCGGCTAGGAAATCCGCCAAGGCTTGTGACTTTATGGACGTCCTCGCCTTAAAAGTCAAGTCCAATGGCATCAGCTCTAGAGCCCACTTGGCGATGCGCCCAGTCGCCTCCCGGTTGTGGATGATATCGCCGAGTGGAAAGAAAGTGATGACGGTGACCGAGCGACCCTGAAAATAGTGTGCCAATTTCCTCGCGGTTATTAGAACACCATAGAGTAATTTTTGTACCTGAGGGTAGCGAATTTTGGCTCCTGCCAACACTTAGCTAACAAAGTAGATTGGCCTCTGAATCTTCTGAGCCCGTCCTTCTTCTTCGCGTTCGACCACGAGGACCGTACTAACCACTTGGTGAGTGGCTGAAACGTATAAAAGCAGAGGTTCCTAGGGATGAGGCGAGGCCAGCACGGGCGGCGTTGTAAGGAACTCTTTGAAATCTTCAAAGGCCTTGTTGGCTTCTGCGGTCCATTGGAAGTCATCTGTCTTTTTTAGCAATCTGAAGAAGGGCATGCCTCGTTCGCCGAGTCGGGAGATGAAGCGGCTTAGCGCTGCCATGCAGCCAGTGAGCTTCTGGACGTCCATCTGGTTACCTGGGGGCTTCATGCTTAAGATGGCATTGATCTTCTCCGGATTAGCTTCAATGCCACGATGTGATACCATGAAGCCGAGGCGTTTGCCGATGGGACGCCGAAAGTGCACTTCTCGGGTTCAACTTCATTCTGAAGGCTCGGATGTTTGCAAAAGTTTCTTCTAGGTCGGCGATCAGGTCTTTTTTCTGCTTGGTCTTGATGACAACGTCGTCGACATAAGCTTCTACGTTCTTGCCGATCTGCGTCTGGAAGCATCTTTGGATCATGCGTTGGTATGTGGCGCCGGCGTTCTTCAAGCCAAAAGGCATGGTGATGTAGCAGTAGGCCCCAAATGGCGTGATGAACGATGTCTTCGAGCAATCGGATTCTTTCAAGCTGATCTGGTGATAGCCCGAGTAACAATCCAGGAAACTTAGGAGTTGGCAGGCCTTGAGTCAACGACTTGGTCGATGCGAGGCAGCCCGAACGGATCTTTGGGGCAGGCTTTGTTGAGGTCAGTATAGTCAACGGACATGCGCCATTGCCCCGTTTTCTTGCGGACCAGGACTGGGTTGGCTAACCAGTCGGGATGAAGGACTTCTTTGATGAAGCCAGCGGCCAAGAGCTTTGCGAGTTCTTCCTTGATAGCGTCTTTTCGATCCTGCGCGAATCTGCGTAATCGTTGTTTTATCGGTTTGGCGTCATCTTTGACGTGCAAAGAGTGCTCGATCACCTCCCTAGGAATTCCAGGCATATCAGATGGTTTCCAAGCAAAAACATCTTTATTATTTTGGAGGAAGGTGACGAGCGCGCTTTTCTATTTGGGATCTACGTCAGCGCCGATTACAGCAGTTTTCGAGGGATCCGACGGATCAAGGGAGATCTTCTTGGTCTTGGCGTCGCCGGAACCCGATTTGGCTATCTTCTTCGCGGGGACTTCGCCCTCTGCTGAAGTTGATGTAGCCAATCGGACTTCTTGCTGGCCACGTAATCTCTCGCGAGATTGGGCCATGTCGCAGCTTTCCTTATCGCAGGTGAAGGCTTGCTTCACATCGCTGCGAAGAGTGATGACGCCATTGGGACCCGGCATCTTCATGCAGAGGTAGGTGTAATGTGGGATCGCCATGAACTTGGCAAGCGCAGGTCTTCCAATGATGGCGTGGTATGCCGTTTCAAAGTCGGCCACCTCAAAGATGACGTTCTCCGTTCGGAAGTTCTCTCGGGTCCCGAAGGTGACAGGGAGGGAGATGTGCCCGAGTGGTGTAGACGATAGCCCCGGGATGACTCCGTGGAAGGGGGCTGAACTTGCCTTCAATTCTGCCCTCGGGATCTGCATCTCATCCATGGTCTTGGCAAACAGGATGTTGAGGGCGCTGCCCCCGTCGATGAGGACGCGCTTGAGCCTGATGTTGCGGACCACGGGGTCTAGGACGAGTGGATAGCGCCCCGGATGAACCACTCGGTCGGGGTGATCCGAGCGGTCAAACATGATGGCCACTTCCGACCATCGCAGATACTGAGGGACTTCGGGTTGAGCCGCGTTGACCTCTCGGTCGGTCAGCTTCTGTTTCCTCTTGGATTCATAGGCTAGCGGCCCCCCGAAGATGTGGTTGAGCTCTCCCACAGGGTCTTGAAAAGGTTCGGCATTTTCAGCCGCGTTGTTTTTCTTGGCGCCTGACGGACCAGCCTCATCAGTCGGCTTCTTGTTGAGCTGCGCCGCGTACTGCTCAGCGAACTGTTTGTAGAAGAAGCAGTCCTTCGCCGCGTGCTTATGATTGGGATGATGAGTGCACTGGGCGTTCATGATGACGTCGTAGGCGGCGACTCGGGGGCGGCGTTGAGTGTTGGAGGTTGCTACTACTAGGTCCTCAGATCGGCGCTTGCGATCCTTTTGGGCCTGTTGTTGTTATTGCCGTTATCCTTCTTAGGATTTCGGCTTCCTCCTGCCTGTTTGTCTTCCCTCCTGTCGGGCCGGTCTTGACGGACGGCCTTGATGGCGTCGTTGGATTTGGCGTATGAATTCGCCGTCTCGAACATCTATTTCACTGTCTTCGGTGGTTTGCGCCCGAACTTCCCGATTAGCAGCTCATCACGGACTCCCTTCTGGAAGGCGGCGATGATGATGTCATCGGTGATGTTCGGGATCTTGTTGCGCTTCTCGGAGAAACGACGGATGTAGTCCTTCAGGGGCTCGTTCGGCTTCTGGATGACGTTGTATAGGTCGAAGTGTGTGTCGGGCCTCTCGAAGGTACCTTGGAAGTTGGCGATGAAGTGGTCCCTCAGCTCGCTCCATGAGCCGATTGAGCCTCTTGGCATGCTCGTGAGCCAGTTTCTGGCTGAGTTAGCGAGGGCCACGGGCATGTAATTGGCCATGGCCTTGTTGTCACCGCCTGCAGCACGGATGGCGAGGGTGTATACGGTTAGCCATGACTTGGGGTCAGTCGTGCCGTCGTACCTTTCAATCCCTGTGGGCTTGAACCCACTCGGCCAGTGCACTCGGCGAAGCTCCCGAGTGAAAGCCGGCACTCCATCGTCGCCGCTATCGGGTGATCCCCTCCGGTCTTCCCGAGTGCATCGGTCCCGCTCCTAGTAGCGACGATCGAGGACTTCCCGCAGATCGCTCGGCGGGGTCTTCGGTTGGCTGGTTGGGTAGCTGGAGCTGTTGTTGCGGCGGACGCGTTGGTGGACGGGTGGACGTCCGTGTCGTTTGTCGCGGGAGTCGGCCGTCTGCTCCTGGTTCCTCTGCGTGGACTCGCGGCGTGGGCCTCTTGGCCTTGTCGTAGACCGGTCTGGCTCGGGCCTCTTATAGTCTCCTGACCTTAGAGGCGGAAGCCGGCTTTTGTCGGGCGTTTCAGCCACGGACTCAATCGGCCTTCGTGCCGAGGTGGTGGGGTGGCCGTTGGCTGTGGCTGCAACGATGGTCTTGATCTTGTCAAGTATTGGAGTCACGTTGGCAGGTGCCATCTCCATGACGGTGTCCAAGAGCGTGAGCGCGGCAACAGCGCTCTGCTGTGGCGTTTGGAAGATGTTGGTGTTGCGAACCCGCGTTTGGAGGATGGCCTCCTAGGCAGATCGTCCGGCTGCACGTAGATCCTGCTTCCTCTTGTCAGCCTCGTCCTTGCGTTGCTTCTCCTCTTTGGCCGTCTTGCGCTCGTGCTCAATCTTGGCTCGCTCTTCTTCGCAAGCCTCCCCATGGCTGAGTCGGACTCGTCCGGCTTGGCCATGAGGACATCAAAGCACTTCGGCTCATAGTCCATGCGGCAATCGAAGTTGTCGGCTTCGTCAGAAGGGATGCCATAGAGGTTGTCGAAGCCGGCAGAGCTGAGGTATCCATTGAGCTCCGAAGATGAGCAGGAGCCGAATGATGGGAGGATGACGGCGACCTCCCTTGATCTGGGTAGCCGGGTCTAGATCGTTCCGGTCCGAGTCGAGCTTGGGGGTGTGGGCTCCTCCAAGTGGGTTGCCGCCGACTCGGGAGAGAAGTTTGCTGTAGAGATCTCGGCGGCGTTTGGTAACCCAAACGGCACCGAGAGGTCTTCGTCCGAGTAGATCGCCTCCGTCGGGGAGGTAAGAAGGTTGGCGCAGATTTCGGCGGTATTCGGTAATCCGAATGGTGCCGAGCGAAGTCCGTCGTCGGAGAAGGTAGATTGCATCTTGGTCTTCAAGACGTCGTTGTAGATCCTGGCGCTGTTCGGAAGTCCGAACGGCGTCGAGAGGATTTCTCCTTCTGACTGGTCCGAATCCGAGTCGAAGGAGGAATCGTCGGCGAAGTAGGTGGCAAAGTTGCTGAATCTTGAAGGAGATCCCATCACGCTTGTCGGCGAGATTGTTGAAGAAGTCTCGACGCGCGGGCCCCTACCTGGCGCGCCAACTGTCGAAACTTGGTTTCGGCAATATAATTTCTGGGGTCGCAGTCGAGATCGCCAAGCACAATGGGTTAGAAGAAGAAGAAGATTTAGACAGGTTCAGGCCCTCTCGTGAGGTAATACCCTACTCCTGTTTCGGTGGATTCGATCCGCCGAGTGTCTTTATTGATCTCGTATGTCTAAAGCTCTTGCTTATGAAATCTGATCTAGTATAGGATGTCTGATATCCCTCAAGGGACGCCCCTTACCCCCCTTATATAGTCTTGGGAGGAGGGCTTACAAATCGGAAACCCTATCTTACTCTAAGTTGGTTTCCTCAATCTTACCAAACCGTGACTATAGGCCGATTGCCTTATCTCTATCGGCAATCATAACACCCAAGTCATGTTCGGCTTACAGATATGGCAGGCACAATCTATCCCTACCTCCAGTCGGATAAGCTTGCCATGTAGATACCCCATTGCCATAATCTCCACACATAGCATGGCAGCGGCAGCGGCAGCGGCGGCGGCGGCGGTGGCGGCGGCGGCGACGGCGGAGACGACAATGGTGGCGATGGCGATGGCGTCGATGGCGGCGGCTAACCCTATCGCGCATCACGGAGAAAAAAGGGGGCGGCGGCGGCTAACCTGCGGCAGCGGCAGCGATGGCGACAAAGACCTTGGCGCGGCGGTCCCTCGGCGACGACGACGGCAACGAAGACGGCGGAGACGGCATGCTGCGGCGGCGTCCTTGTGCTCGGCGACGGCGAAGAAGACAATGCAGTTGTGCTAAAACGGCTAAGTGTTTGGATCCCAGTGAAGCCCTTGTTATATATAGGTACTGCTCTATTGTCCGGTTGAAGCCACCAACCGGACTAGAGATGATATAGTCCGGTTGGTGGCTTCAACCGGGACAATAGAGCATACCTTTTGTCCCGGTTGAAGCCACCGACGGGACCGAGATGGCACGACCACGTGTCCCGGTAGGTGGGCATCTCTAGTCCCTACTGAAGCCACCAACGGGACTAGAGATGTTTTCCGCACACTGAAATTCACCTCTAATCCGGGTGGTTTCAAAACCGAGACTAATTATTACGGTGCCCAATTATATTGTGTTATATTCATATTTAATTATATATAATTATAATTAACATATGTTCATATATTCATATATAATTAATATATGTTCATATAATTAACATAAAATATTATAAATTAAAATAATAACATATAATTAACATTTGTCATATTCCAAACTATTTAAAATTTAAGTAACAATATATATTTGACATATGGCCTATTTGAAAAAAAATTAAATTAAAATAAAACATATAATTAACATTTGTCGTATTTAAAACTATTTTAAACCATAAACCTAAACCTAAACCTTAAACCTAAACCCTTTTACCATTAACCCTTAACCTAAACCTAAACCCTATTTTAAACCTAAACCCTCGTGCGTGCGTGATTGGCGTGTAGAAGGACTACGACACGAGTGGAACGTCAATGCCTTCTCCTCGATCTAACATCGTCTCTCATGCTCTTGGAGGCTGCTCCGTTCTCATCACTGTAATAGAGTAGTGGCAATCTTTTCTCACTTTGTTCTATCTTGTTCTCCGATTGCTTCATCTCATCCCAATACTTGACACATCATCTTCAAAGATGACATCAAGCGCTTCTGCATGGCAAGAAACAAGTGTCTAAGCAACACAAATCCGAAAGCACCATTCCTTTTCGATTAGAAAAAGAGAGCATCATTCTTGCATTGATCCAAGTAGAAAGAAAAGAATCATACCTTGTAAAACGTTGCTTTGCATGACAGGTAGAGCGAGAATGGTGGGGATGGAAGCTCGGGAAGCGAGATGCTTGGAGAAGAGAGCTTCCTCCTCAAGCGGTAACTATCGGTCAAAGGCTAGTGCAATAAGGCCACCGGCTAGTTCATGAAAGAAGGTTAGATCAATAACGAGATAAACGAGATAAACAAAGACAGTCTTGCGCCAAAATAAGCTACTACTATAAAATTTTCTCAATGAGAGCATGGTTAACCATATGCATGATGCAAGGCAAAGCGCATTTACCTATGTTTTGGTGGGCTCCATTATTTTGAGAGACATGAATCAAATCTCACACTCCAATGACTCGGGATCAATGAAATAGCTTATCTTAGTCGTCTCGTCCACATCCGTATCCAGTTGCTCTGATGATCCGTGGAGAGGCCCCGATGTTTTTCCCCTTCTTCACCGATCTTGGTCTCTTCAACATGTCATGATCCATCGTAGTAGCCTTCTTCACCGATCTTGGTCTCTTCAATATTTGATGATCCGGATCACGGTCTTTTTCTTGCTTTTCTCCCTTTGCTTCATAATCTTTCTGTCTTGCTATTTCTTGAGTACGATGTAGCGGTACTCGTGTATCTCCATCAAACTTTGAATAGCGAGAGATATGGCAATGATTGGATAGTGCGGCTATATATGGCAATAATGGCTTGCCTCCCCCATTCCCGTCTCAATGCCTCGGCGGCGCCATGGAAGTCGCCGGTGACGCGCACGACGACGGACTACCTCTATCCGCCTGCCGTGATCGAGCAGTACTACCGCCGCCGCCGTCCCAGTCTTTGCTCCGCCGCCACCGCAGCTCGCCGGTCTTCCGATTTAGAGGTGTGCTTTCTCGTGTTTCAGCGGCAATGTTCAAGTTCTCGTTGCTAATGTCTTACGCCTTATTCTCTGAATTGCCACATAAGCATTAGCCGTTAGAGCATTATTGTCCTGACCACAAGTTAGGACCTTCTGTGAGTATGGAGCATGTCGACGGCCGCCCTCCTCCTCCGCTTGTAATTCTCCCTGAGGACTTTTTCGTCAACCTCGGTCTCACCCTTTTACCATTTTTATTCATAGCTCCCTGCAATTGTAATATGATCTAAGGGAATTGACTATGAATTCGGTGGATGGTGTTGGTGCCTCCTCCAACGTGCTTCCCCTTGTTCACTATCCGAGGGACTGTAATGTGCCTGATGACGTTAGAAAACAATCGTTGGAGGAGGAAGAAGTTTATCAGGCACTGAACAGTCCCTCCGACAGTGAACAAGGGGAACCACGTTGGAGGAGGCACCAACACCATCCACTGAATTCATAGTCAATTCCCCTAGATCATATTACAATTGCAGGGAGCTATGAATAAAAACGGTAAAAGGGTGAGACCGAGGTCGACGAAAAAGTCCTCAGGGAGAATTACAAGCGGAGGAGGAGGGCGGTCGTCGACATGCTCCATACTCACAGAAGATCCTAACTTGTGGTCAGGACAATAATGCTCTAACGGCTAATGCTTAGGTGGCAATTCAGGAGAATAAGGCAGAAGACATTAGCAACGAGAACTATAATATTGCCGCTGAAACACAGAGAAAACACACCTCTAAATCAGAGAGAGCGGCGGCAGCGGTGGTGGCTGGAGCCAAGACTGGGGCGGTGGCGGTGGTAGTACCCATAGATCACGGCATGCGGATAGAGGTAGTCCGCCGTCGTGCGCATCACCGGCGACTTCCATGGCGCCACCGAGACATTGAGACGAGAACAGGGGAGGCAAGCCATTATTGCCATATATAGCCGCACTATCCAATCATTGCCATATCTCTCGCTATTCAAAGTTTGATGGAGATACACGAGTACTGCTACATCGTACTCGAAGAAATAGCAAGACAGAAAGATTATGAAGCAAAGGGAGAAAAGCAAGAAAAAAGACCGTGATCCGGATCATCAAATATTGAAGAGACCAAGATCGGTGAAGAAGGCTACTACGATGGATCATGACATGTTGAAGAGACCAAGATCGGTGAAGAAGGCAGGAAAAAAACGTCGGGGCCTCTCCACGGATCATCAGGAGCAACTGGATACGGATGTAGACGAGACGACTAAGATAAGCTATTTCATTGATCCCGAGTCATTGGAGTGTGAGATTTGATTCATGTCTCTCGAAATAATGGAGCCCAGCCAAAAACATAGGTAAATGCAGTTTTGCCTTGCATCATGCATATGGTTAACCATGCTCATCGCTGAGAAAATTTTATAGCAGTAGCTTCTTCTGGCTGCAAGACTGTCTTTGTTTATTTGTTATTGATCTAACCTTTTTTCATGAATTAGCTGGTGGCCTTATTGCACTAGCCTTTGGACTGATAGTTACCTGCTTGAGAAGGAAGCTCTCTTTTCTAGTATCTCCTTCCCGAGCTTCCATCCCAGCCATTCTGCTCTACTATCATGCAAAGCAACGTTTTACAAGGTATGATTCTTTTCTTTCTACTCAGATCAACGCAAGAATGATGCTCTCTTTTTTCTAATCGAAAAGGAATGATGCTCTCTGGATTTGTGTTGCTTAGACACTTGTTTCTTGCCATGCAGACGAGCTTGGTGTCATCTTTGAAGATGATGTGCTGAAGTATTGGGATGAGATGAAGCAATCGAAGAACAAGGTAGAACAAAGTGAGAAGAGATTGCCAGTGCTCTATTACAGTGATGAGAACGGAGCAGCCTCCAAGAGCATGAGAGACGATGTTAGATCAGAGGAGAAGGCATTGACGTTCCAGCTCGTGTCGCAGTCCTTCCACATACCAATCACGCAGGCCGCACGAGGGTTTAGGGTTTAAAATAGGGTTTAGGGTTTAGGTTAAGGGTTAATGGTAAAAGGGTTTAGGTTTAAGGTTTAGGGTTTAGGGTTTAGGGTTTATGGTTTAAAATGGTTTTAGATACGAGAAATGTTAATTATATGTTTTATTTTAATTTAAATTTTTTTTCAAATAGGCCATATGTCAAATATATATTGTTACTTAAATTTTAAATAGTTTGGAATATGACAAATGTTAATTATATGTTATTATTTTAATTTATAATATTTTATGTTAATTATATGAACATATGTTAATTATATATGAATATATGAACATATGTTAATTATAATTATATATGAATATAACACAATATAATTGGGCACGGTAATAATTAGTCCCGGTTTTTGAAACCACCCGGGACTAGAGGTGAATTTTAGTGGGCGGAAAAACATCTTCTCATGTTTGCATACAAATCTAGAGATGAAAATGTATATAAAATAACCGCAAAATACGAAGTGCTAAGATTGTAGATAGCACATGACATGTAGATAGCAAAATGTATAAAAAACAACCGCAAATCTATAAGAGTAAGAAGTTGCTAACCTTATAGATAGCAAATATTTGTGTATTATCACCAAAGAAGTTGCTAACCTCGGCAGCACCGGACCTCTAGCTGAGAAAAATTTTGAAGATGTACAAGTGTGGCTGGCTCGGGATGGAGGAGGAAGGAGTATATAAAGAAAATCTCTAGTCCCGGTTGATAACACCAACCGGGACTAGAGATGCCATCTCTAGTCCCGAGGCAACGGTATAAAAAAATTTCAACGGCTCTCTAGGACCTTTAGTTCCGGTTCGTTTCAAAAACCGAGACTAGAGATGACGGTTCAAATGTTGTCAACGTGTGTCAGAGCGCCGGGGACCTTTAGTCCCGGTTGGTAACACGAACCGAGGACTAGAGGTAGCATATCTAGTCCCGGTTGGTGTTACCAACCGGGACTAAAGGTCCCAGCGCTCGACACGCGCCGACAACATTTGAACCGAGACTAGAGGTGATCTTTAGTATCGGTTCTTGACACGAACTGGGACTAAAGGTCCTAGAGGGCCGTTGAATTTTTAAACCGGGACTAGAGATCATCTCTAGTCCCGGGTGCAACTCAAACCGGGACTACTCTGCTTTCTGCCACTTCAACCAATGATGGTTTCTCCAGTAGTGTCTGTCTTCTTCTTGCTTCCTTTTTACCTGGCCAATTTAAACTAACACCTGTCTTTTGTAGCTCCCCCGATCTCCATCGGCTGTCCCCCATGTATCAAGTGAAAGGACTCCATCGGCTAGGGGCAGCCACAATATCGAAGAAGAAGAACAAGCACCAGCTCCTGCTGTCCGAGTAAGAACACTTTTTCCTAAAGAATTTATATCGGCTGTTTGCACTTCACTTTAAACCTTGATCACCTTAACTTTTTGCCTGCAGACTCTAGTCGAAATGCTCCCTTTCGACATCAAAGAGTTCATCAGTGAGGACAAGGAAGTCACAAGCCAAGACCAGGCCCAGATAGCCGACGAGCTCAAAGAAAAACTCTTAGACATCATCCATCGGCTGGACATCAACCTGGACGAGCTGGTCATTGACTGTGGGCCGATCAGGGCACGCTTCAAAGACATCCATGGCCAACTCCCTAAAGAACATGCCGATACAATCTCCCATGTGGCCTATATTGATCAACACCGATTCAAGTTGGAGCAGGCAATGCAGCGAATGATTGACTAGAAAGCACAAGCCTATCTGAAGATTATGATCGATGCCACCCTGCAGAGCATTATTAATGACAAGCCAAAGTTGGACGAGCTAGCTGCTGGACCGTCAGCTACTCAACCTGAGATCGACCAGCTGGAAATGGAGAAAGCCAAGTTAGAGGCGAGGCTGGAGCAATGTAATGCCAAAATTGCCGAGAGGAAGAAGATAATAGCCGATCTCCCCAAGGCTACCGAGGACCAAAGAACCAAGGTGGCAGCATCTATCAAGTACTTGGGAGACTTGAACAAATCGGCAAAAGTGATTCAGGGCACCAAAGAAGAAGATATCGCGACAATCGACCAAATCAAGGCTATTAAGCAAAAAGCGATATCGGCCATCCAGCACTTTCTCGACATGTAAAAAAACTAGTCTTCGAAAACTTTCTACAACACTTTGTAATGTATATAACTTTTGTAATCGGCAAGCTGTGTCTTGAATGTTTATGCCTCGTAGACTATAATACCTCCCTTGCCAATTTCTTGTCTTGACTGTCTCAAAAGATTTCAAAGTCCCAAAAATTTTGAAGTCTTGAAGTTCTAATTTTGTATGATATATGCCCCCCTAATTTTTCAATGTTGCCTCCAGCATTGATAAAATTATAGAATAACACCAACTAACACCTGTCGGCCAGGATCAGCCGATTTGAAAAAATCAAAGGGGAAAAACTTGTAGTAAAAGTATCCTAAAGGCGATGTGTATGATTGCACAACACATTGGCTAGCATGGATCGGCAAGGACTTAACCGAATCATGAATTGATCCAAACACTGGGGTAATATTTCTTCAAATATTTGCCGTTAAGAGCCCTTCCAAACAACTCTCCATCCAATCCTTCTAGCATATAGGCTCCTTTAGAGACGTACTTGTGGATCTTGAAAGGCCCTTCCTAGTTAGGTGACCACTTGCCGAATTTGTTATCTCTTGTAACAATCGACAATATCAACTTCCAGACCAGCTCACCTTCTTCAAAAGACTTAGGCACAACTTTCTTGTTATAATGACGAGCCACTCTTTCTTTGTCCTTGGTCACTTTTTCCAAAGCACGCCTCCTTGACAAAACCAGGTCTTCTGATTCGTCCACCATCAGATTGTAATAATCACCGGCTGTTAACTCATCTTGGAGTTGAATCCTCCTTGAGCCGATGACGCTCTCCCATGGTAAAACAGCTTCATGTCCATAGACTAATTTATAAGGAGACACTTGGATTGATCCATGACAGGCCATTCGATAAGCCCAGAGTGATTCGGTCAATCGGCTATGCCATTGCTTTGGGTATTCAGAGATCTTTCTCTTAATCAACTTGAGCAAACTTTTGTTAGAGGCTTCAGCCTGTCCATTAGCCTGAGCATAATATGGTGAAGAATTTAATAACTTGATTCCCATGCCGTCGGCAAACTGAACAAACTCGTCTGAGATAAAGATAGACCCTTGATCCGTGGTGATAGTTTGAGGGACGCCAAATCTGTAAATGATATGCTCTTTGACAAACTCAATTGCATCCCCGAAGTCAACCTTCTTTAAAGGAATTGCTTTCACCCACTTGGTAAAATAATCGGTTGCCACCAATATAAACTTGTGTCCTTTGCTCGAAGGTGGATTAATCTGGCCAATCATGTCAATTCCCATCCTTTGAATGGCCAAGGCTTAATGATTAGATTCATAGCCGATGCTGGTGCCCTCTGGATAGCTCCGAACTTTTGACAATCTTGACAGCCCTTATAATACTCGAAGCAATCTTCTAGCATAGTCGGCCAAAAATAACCAGCTCTCCAAAGTAGCCACTTCATTTTATGGGTCGATTGGTGAGTACCATAGATCCCTTCGTGCACTTCTCCCATAGCAACTTTGGCTTGATCAGCACTTAGGCATTTGAGTATCACACCATCAATCGTCCGATAATATAAGTCTTCATCGAGCAAAACATATCGTAAAGCCTTGTAGCGCAATTTCCTTGAAGCCAACTGGGAAGGATTTTGTAAATAATTGTGAATATCATACCTCCAGTCATCGGCTGAGATGGTTGCAACCTCCACTTCAACTTCTTTTGTCATCGGCTTGTAACCCGATGCTCCCTGAGCCAAATCATTTGCTTCTGAATTCTGCTCTCTAGGGATATGCTTCAAGGTAACTAGCCGAAAACTATCCATCAACTCTCAGCATTTTTATAATAGACCATCAGCGCGTCATTTTTGCATTCATAATACCCTGACAACTGGCTGATGACCAACAGTGAATCGCCCATTATTTCGACAACATCGTCTTCAACTTCCTTCAGCAGCTTCATATTTGGCTTGATTATTTGTAGCGTGAGGCGCAATTGTAAACGCGAATTCAAAACTTGCCCCCTGGGTGAGATGATCACCAAGCTGATGCCGCATCCACTTGTGCAAATAGATCCATCAAAGGTCAGTGTCCAAGGCATGACGTCGACCAAGCCGCTTGAGTCATCTCTATGTTCCACAATAAAATCGGCTATGGCCTGCCCCTTAACTGCTTTGGGCGCTTGATACCCTCAAACTCCGTCAAGGCAAATGTCCATTTCCCAACTCTTGCTTTCAAAACTGGAGCCGATAGCATATATTTAACCACATCGGCTTTGCAAACTATCGTGCACTCGTTGGATAACAAATAATGCCACAACTTCGTACATGAAAAATATAAGCACAAGCACAACTTCTCCATGGGAGAGTACCTTGTTTCTACATCCAAAAGTCTTCTACTGAGATAGAAAATTGCTTTCTCCTTCCCCTCGAGCCGATAGATTTCTTGTCGGCTGATAGATATAGATTGAAAGACACTCCTTTTTTGTGGAGGGATCAATACCGGAGGGGAGCTTAAATAATCATTGATATTGTCTAAAGCCTTCTGTTGCTCTACCCCCCCCAATAAATGCTTGATCAGCTTTCAGCCGTATCAAAGGCGTGAACAGCTCCATCTTCTCAGATAGATTGGCAATGAAGCGCCTGATAAAGTTAACTTTGCCGATCAAAGACTGCAACTGCTTCTTGTCCTACGGAGGCTGAATACTTTTGATAGCATTGATGCTTCTTTGCATCACCTCAATCCCCCTCTCGTGAACAAAAAAACCCAAGAATTGACCAGCCGATACGCCAAAAGCACACTTTGTGGGGTTCATTTTTAGGCCATACTTTTTGGTCCTCTCTAAGACTTTTCTCAAATCGGCTATGTGGTCTTCGACCTCCTTTGATTTGACAACAACATCATCAATGTAGATTTCAACCAAGAAGTCGATTAAGTCATGAAAAATATAATTCATGGCCCTCTGATACGTAGCCCCAGCATTCTTCAAACCGAAAGTCATAAAGACCCATTCATATAAACCGATTGCACCTGGACACCTAAAAGCAGTCTTATGAATATCTTCCTCGGCCATAAAGATCTGATTATATCCAGCATTGTCATCCATAAAACTTATGATTTTGTGTCCCGAGACTGCATCAACGAGCAAATCGGCTATTGGCATAGGGTATTCGTCCTTAGGGGTAGCCTTGTTTAAATCTCTGAAATCGATGCACACCCTAAGTTTGCAATTTTTCTTGATCCATATATTGGAGATCCATTCTACGTATCGGTAGGGCCGAATGAAACTAGCATCATATAGCTAAGTGTTTTTGACTTTAATCGCATCATACATATCGGCTTTAAACCTCCGGGGAGGCTGTTTGTATTGCCGATATCCAAGCTTAATAGGGAGCCGATGTTCAACAATCGATCGGTTGAGACCAGGCATCTCAAAATACTCCCAAGCAAAGCAATCTTTATATTCCTTTAACAAATCAATAAGCTTGGTTCTAAAATGAGAAGAAAGATTTTTACTAATATATGTCGGCCTAGGCCGATCTCATGGACCTATATCAACCTCTTCAAGCTCGTCGGCCGACATAAAACCTTGCCCGAGTTTGCCTTCCAGGGGGCTCGGGCGCCAGGGATGGAGATGGAGGCGGCGGCGACGTCCGGGACGGCTCTGGACGGCGGGGAATCACGGCCAAAGGCCGGCGACGGGCTCGGGAGCTTGGGTGCACGGTGCCGAAGCGAGAGAGAGAGAGAGGAGAGCTCGAGTGAGGGCGTAGGGAAGACGGGGTGCTCGGTGGCCGGCTTTTAAAGGGGACGGGGAGGTCGGTTTCGGCCGGGAGGCGGTGTAATCCCTCGCTGGAGTAAAGAGGGAGAGAGAAATCAGGGTTTAATGGCTGGCGATTAAATCTGGCCATTAGGAGGCGCGGGAGCGGCGGCCGGGGCGATTAAAGCCGGCGGGAGGGGCGGGGAAGTAAAGGTGGCGGTGTCTCGAGGTGCGGGGGAGGCGGGCACGTGAGATCCGCGCGGCGCGGGATGACGGAAATTGCGCCGGGGCGGCCGGAGGTAGGGGACGGATCTGACAGGTGGGCCTGACCTATCAGCGTCCCAGAGAAAAGGGGGAAAACAGACTTATTTTTCGGGCGCGGGAGTAAACGGGCCACGGCCTTTGGTCGGCCTGCGAGGGAGAGAGGGGAGGCACGCGCGCAGGAGGGGTTTTGGGCCGTCGGCTCGGGCGGGCGACCCATAGGCCGAATGGGCGGGAAAAGGATGGGAGGAGAGAGAAAAGGTTTTCCCGGGATTTAATAATTCTGATTTCGATTTTAATTGAATAAAAATTATTTCTAGTGCTCTGAAAATTTCACTAAAAATCCTATTAGTGTATTTGACATGTAGAATTTAGAAAAAATCCTACCATGTCATTTCCATTTAGATTTTTGCTTTTAAAATTATTTGTTCGCTCCAGGTTAATTTTCAACTATTTTTCTTGCAATTTTTCTTTAGATTTTTAAAAGGGGAAAACACCTCAGGGTGTGATAGCGGGCCTTGCCATGGGCGACCGGGGCGTCGACCTTGGAGTGGACGGCTGGGGCACCGGCCTTGGAGCGGACGGCTAGGGCGACGGCTTGGAGAGGGCGGCCGGGCCGGCGGGCCGGGGCGGTGGCACTGGCTGAGGCGGTAACGGGGCCGGGTCAGCATGGCGCAGTGGCCGGGGAGAGGTCCCACGGCGGCGCCGGGGCGTGGGATGGCGGGGCCGGTGGTGGCGCACGACGTCTCGAGGGCACAAGCTTGTTTGTGGAGAGAGGAACAAATGCGATGTGGTAGATGAGGAAGACAAGACCCGCCTGTAAGCCAGGCTCGACGCCAAGATCGGTGGCTCCGAGCTCGGCGCCAAGATCGTTGGTGCTAAGCTCAGCGCCAAGAACTTCGGCGTCGAGCTCGGCGCCGTTCTCTATGGCACCGAGTTTGCCAGATCAGCGCCATGTCAGCCTCAGCACCGATGTAGCGCACAGATCTCTGCGCCAATTGTATTGGCGCCAAGTAGTGCAATCTCGGCGCCATCTTTATTGGCACCGAGCTTGGGGTCCATTCCTGGAATGAAAACTGCCAGGGGCCTATTTGTGACAATCTTTGGAAAAATGTGCCAAAAAGCAAAAAATTCGGGCCATCCGACCCTAGGCTCGAGGGCTACACCTAGCAGGTGCACCTGATCGGTGCCCCTTTCCAAATACTCTTGGAGAGCCTCAATGACCGACCCAAAGTCCATGTACGAGACAACTCAGATCCTAGGGCAGAATATACCATTCATCCCTAGTATCAGGGGTTGCTGTGGGGGGTGCCACCTCGGGGTAGCCCAAGCCAAAGAAAGAAGGCCGAGTGGACAGGATCGGACATCTTTGGACGGGGGTCAGGAGCCCGACCCCAGGCATGGTCGGCAAGCCCGACCACGACCCCCAGGCCCGGCCTCGCCTCCTTAGCCCGACCTCCACGGATGTCCCCGACCAGGATGGAGGTCGGTTGCCCCTCCTCGGGAAGCAGGCTTCCATCGCAAGCCTCACAAACAAGACAAAACAAGGCACAGGCCGACAGAAAATGACGTCACCCGACCAGACTACGCACAAGGTACCCACCGTGGTGGATCCTGAGGCAGGACTACACACAAGACGCCCATGATGAACGAATCTGAAGGCAATTTTTGTTTTGCTTTTCAGCTTTAGCTTGTACTTGCTTTGTACTTTAGGGTCAAGCTTTCTTGCATGCCAAGTCCATTGAAACTGCCCCCTCCTTGGACTATAAAAAGGGAGGGCAGGGGTGCACGCAAGGGCCGAATCTGTCTAAAAATCTTGGCTCACATTGTTCTTGAGTCGACCATCAGATCCATTGGTGAGAAGCCCCGACCACTCTTTCATCTTCTCGGGTAGCTCCCTTGGAGGACTGCCGACCCACATGTCGACAAACATCATTCTTAGTCTCTTCTCCAAACTGTGATGTAGCTTTGTTTTGTCTCTTTTTTCTAGCCTTGTTCTTATTTTCAAGCCAAGTTCTCTTTCGTTTTGAACTTTTTGTTTGGACATCTTTTTTCTTTAGACTAGCATTTGTGGAATCTACACACAGATCCTCAAAAGTGCTTGTACTTGCATTGATTTTTTCTCCAATTTGCTTACCAAGGATATCATGTGTGTTGTTCACTAGCGCGATACATTTAGGAAAGTTGGCTGCTTGATGTGCCAAATTAAGAAATTTACGTGACATATATCTGAAGCAAAGTACAACTTCTATATTTGGATTTTCTATTATGTTTCTCCCTTGGTTGTCCTGTACAGTTCTAGCCCACGCTTCCCGTGTCCAACGTTTTAACACATATTGTGGTGGTAGTGACTTGATATATTCATCAAATCAAGAACCTTAAGTGCATGACCACATAATATCCTGATTCTATCAAATTTCTTGCAGTTGCATAAAACCATTTGCTTCAAAGGATAACCGACAACTTTATACTCATCCACATATATACAATGTCCTACTAGATATGCATTTTCAGATTCATGTGGACTTGGCAATCGGTCCTAGTTTCGGCTCGAGGGCAATTTGTTAGAAGATCTCTTTTGTCCGACAATCGATGACCCTCATTTGCACAAACAAATTTGCATGATTTAACCTTGCCATTGGATGGTCTTCTGTTTGTTTGTATACCTTTTCCTGACATCAAAGCCTTGCTGTCCACCATAGCTAAGACAAAATGCCCAAGCTTCATTAGAACTTCCAAATCCCATGCCATCGTGAGATACCAAACCAGGTGGCATATATCTAGCAAAAAAAACATAACATGAGTAGGGGACTTGTGCAACTGCAGAGAAAAATCTTTTACTAATCTCAGATCTCATGCCAAACAGAGTGAGCAAAGAGTAGCTATACATGGGATTGAAATAACAAAATTCATTTCATGTTAAAGAACAAGTAATATATAATACAAAGAGGTGTGTTACTCACTTGTTTGGATCACGATTCACTTGGTTAGCTTCTTTTCTGGTGCTCTCTTCCTCCATATCTGTGGAACAGTATACAAGAGCAGCGCAACTCAACGTTTCAGAATTGGCCTCTTCGTCGATGCAATAATTTGGCGATCACTCCGACACCTCCGTTTGTGAAGTCCTCTTGCAGATCAATTGTGCTCCTTTTTTTTCTCTGTCGTGCGGCCGTTTGCATAGTCCACCCGCGCTTATTTTTCTCGGCTCATGCCTTTTTCTTCATCGCTCTGCTCGGTCCGCGCCCTTTTCCTCATCGCTCGTGCTGATGGTCTGGGTCACAGCAAACTTATGGCCCAACATCTGTGCTTGTAGAACAGTTTGCTTCCTGCCGCTGGATCATCAATGGACGGCATCGGACGCAAGTACGTCCCCGGACGTAGTAGTTCGCTAAGTTAGAGGAGCCGGTTAAGTGCATTGTACGGTTCCCGCACGATCTCAGTGCATTTCAGTTTCCCGCCTGCGCGCGCTGAATCCTTGGGCCATCGGGGCCACATCGTTGCTGATCCGTCGTCTCCATGGGTCGTGCCGGACTGAGCTGGCAGAGGGAGAGGGAGGCCGGTCGGGCCACATTTCTCTAGGCCGCCTCCTTCTTTCTCTTTTTCCCTTCTCTTTTTCTTCTTCATTTTCTTCATGAATTTCAGCGCTTGAGCACTTGACCTTGCGAAGTCTTCCCGATATGGTGTTTATCCATCGTATGTTACCTAGGTTTCACCTTTGTCACCCGGCATCCTTGATCACTCCAAACCTCAACTCCTCTTTGAGTCTAGTCTTGATCCGCTGTTGACCTAGGTTGACCTCAAGGTATTCAATCTTGTCACATGACCTTTTGACCGCGTCAGACCTTTGCTTCTCCCTAAGCATTGTCCCGGTCCATGACATTGACCAATGTTGACTTCAATCACCTGCACACACGTAAATAAACAACCGTTGTCCGGGCACAGATATTGCAACCTAACCCACATTAATGTACGCACACATTTCCTTCATTTTTGGCACTTGCCAATTTTCCATAATAAAATTAAAACCAATCTTGGTTTCATTTGGCCGTACATATGTGCGCTTGTACACATGCTGTGATGTTGGGGGTACTGGTAGCCTTGTAAGTTGTAACGGTGGGTGATTAACACTACTGGAGAAACCATCTTTTGTTGAAGAGGTAAAACCACAATAGTCCAAATTAGAGTTGTACCCAGGACTAAAAAATATTTTTAGTCCCGGTTTAAAAAGGCAACGGCTCTCTAGGACCTTTAGTCCCGGTTCGTGTCACGAACCGGGACTAAAGATCATCTTTAGTTCCAGTTCAAATCTTGTCGAACTCGTCGTGGCGCGGGTCTTTAGTCCGGTTGGTAACACCAACCGGGACTAAGATGCTATTTTTTTCCTGGTTGATGTTACCAACCGGGACTAAAGATAATTTTGATCTTTAGTGCCAGTTGGTAACACCAACCGGGACTAAAGATGGGGTTCCTTTTTAAACTCCTTCTTCCTCCTCCAGCCCGAGCCAGCTCCACTTGTCTTCAAACTTTTGCTCTAGCTAGAGAGAAGGTGTTGCCAAATTTTTTTGTGATTTTGTTTTGGTGATAATACACAAATCTTTGCTATCTACAAGGTTAGCAACTTCTTCCTCTTATGATCTATGCTTAGCACTTCGCTTTTTACGGTTGTTTTCTATACATTTTCTTCTCTAGATTTTTATGCAAACATGAAGAGAGAGAAAATTTGTTTGGGACTAATCATTTTACTAAGCACATTACATTGTGTTGAGAAAAATGTTTTGTAAAATAAAGAGGAAGAAAAGTATCCTTAGCACGTTACATTTGTAGGAATTTATTACGTACAATTTCATCTCAAAAAATGTTTATAGAAAATGATGAGAGAGAAACTTATGTATGTTACAACCAATACGCGTGTTTCCCAGAATTCTTGTTGCATATTTCAAGGTAAGTACCAAACCAACCCAAACCAAGCGATGAAATGAAATACATGCACTACTGACCTCATGAGGAGGAGAGGCGGCGATGGCGACCACGAAGAGGAACATGGCGGCGGGATGGCGGCCAGTGGCTTGAACCAGTCATAATTGAAGTAGCGCGACAGAGAGGTGAGATATGGCAATGGATTCTGAATAGTGCGGCTATGAAGCCATTAGTGGAAGCATTGTAAATGCATTTATAAGCATTGGTCGCGGCAACGATGGCTCAATGATGGATATTTTAAAAAGAATTCTAATTTTTTTAGAACAACACATTACATATGTTGGATTAGTATATAATTATTATCCGATTACATATATATAATTATTGTAATAATATTTAAATGGTTTGAATTTTGTGGATTTTTGTTAAAATTTTTGAGCATTCCATGTAGATGGATCGGCAATGGATGTACAACGCGGATCGACGGTCGACAGAGTTTATTCAAGGCACGCATTATTTTTTTTTGTGGCCGATGCCAATAAGTAGAAGGGTTTCATACGTTGTCCGTGCAAAAAGTGCAAAAACGAGAAGGATTATTCTACATCAAGAATTATTCATGCCCACTTGTTTCAGTCGGGATTCATGCCTCACTACAATTGCTGGACATCGCACGAAGAGGTGGGGGTTGCAACGGAAGAAGATGCAGAAGACGACGACAACATTCCGGACTGTGGTCAATATGGTGGGTTTGAAGAGAATACAGCAGGCGAGGCGGGCGAGGATGCTGAAGAAAATGACTGTTCCGATGACCTTGGTCAGATGTTGCGTGACGTACAGGGGGACTGCGAAGGTGAAAAGGAGGTGCAGAAATTGGAGTGTATGTTGGCGGACCACAAAACATCCTTGTACCCAGTCTGTGAACAGGGGCACAAAAAGTTGGGTACCACGTTAGAATTCTTGCAATGGAATGCCAATAATGGTGTCAGTGACAAGGCATTTGGCGAGTTACTAAAACTCGTGAAGAACATTCTTCCAGAGGGAAACGAATTGTCGGAATCAACGTACGAGGCTAAGAAGTTAGTCTGCCCTCTAGGACTGGAGGTACAGAAGATACACGCATGTCCTAACGATTGTATCCTCTACCGTGGTGAGGAGTACGAGAACCTAGAAGCATGTCCCGTTTGTAAAGCTCTTCGATACAAGATCATACGAGATGACCCAGGCGAAGTTGACCGACGACCTTCGAAGAAAAGGGTTCCTGCTAAGGTGATGTGGTATTTTCCTATAATACCATGGCTGAAGCGTCTGTTCAGGAACAAGGAGCATGCAAGGATGATGCGCTGGCACGCGGAAGAACGCTTATAAGATGAAATGCTGAGACATCCCGCCGATGGGTCACAGTGGCAAAACATCGATAGAACACTTAAAGACTTTGGCAAGGATGCAAGAAACCTAAGGTTTGGCTTAAGCATAGATGGCATGAATCCTTTCGGAGAGATGAGCAGCGGGCATAGCACTTGGCATGTAACGATGTGTATCTACAACCTCCCGCCTTGGCTATGCATGAAGCGGAAGTACATGTTAGTGATATGCCCTAGAGGCAACATGGAGATGTTGGATATCATGGTCAATGTTTATGTATAAACGAATAAAGTGTTGCTCAGTTCCATGAAATAGATAACTTGTATTGATCAATAAGTATGTGACTTATTTATGAGACTCTTTATGTATGAATCTATTTCTAAACGATCCCGGATCATATGTCATATTGTTGGAACAAATATGACTCTAAGATCGGCATGTTTATTTATTGATGATCATGTCTCATAGATCATGGTATGGGGATACCAAATCAATATACGTGGACATGTGTTAGAGAACACATTGTTGGATAGATCCACCATGAGACACTACAGGAATTAATGTGCCATTAGTTGGTCTCAAGTAGTGTTGGTGCAAAGTCCTTAGACCTGAGATCATCATGGATTCTGACATGTGTATTAGCCTACTTTGAGACTACCAAACGTTATTCCGTAACTGGGTGGTTATAAAAGTAGTCTTCGGATTTGCTATGAAACATGGAGTGGGATGTGAGTGATCAAGATGAAATTTGCCCCTCCTTTGGAGACATATCTCTGGGCCCCTCGAGGTAATGGATTATGGAAATGCATGGCCATGTCGAGTTGCTTGAGGAGTCAATCAACAGACAGATAATCCAATACGGTTCGACTGAATGGTTAAGCTATTGAAGGGATGGCACACATCTTGTCTATAGCTTAATTAATATCATGAGGTAAAAGGATTTGTGTACACATTACAGGTTCAGAGCCGATACTATATTCTTGCATACTATAGTGTTAATATGTGCTGGTAGGCGCCGCTATTGACGGTCGGCCGAGTTGGACTCGGGTCAAAACCGAGTATACCTGAACCTACATGGTCGCACGCTTAAGGGGATAAGAATAGGCATTCGAGTTGGACTTGAATACGGCTCGATCGGATGGGGATCCGATCGGATAGAGTCCCGATGGGCCTATAGGCCCAGTCGACAACTCTATATAAAGGGGTGAGGGGTGAAGAGCTGTGTGATTGCTTTTGAACCGAATCTAATCTGGCGCAACAGATTGAAATAGTGCAAGTCGGCGGCAAGATCAATCTCCACGGAAACCCTCCCCACTCCCGAGCCAAACCCTAGCCTTGCATCTTATGCTAGCACACAGGTGTTACGCGTTCTATCCCTGGATGTGTGGATGCCGGTAAAGGCACTGCTACATTGCTGTGTTGTTCGACGGCTGCGAATCGGGTGCGGCGCATCGGAGCGAGGCAGCTGCGGCGGATCGACAGCGCGAGCGCGGTTCGGCGAATCGGCAAATCGGCTGCGGCGGATCGGCTGTGGAATCGGTGCATCGGCTGCAGCGAATCGGCTATCAAGTCGGCGAATCGGGCTATACTCAGGAATCGGCTATAATCGGCTGGCACTGTTTCGAATCGGATAGCTCCTGATTGCCTATATCTGCTGCACTCTACTCCAATCGGTAACGATCTATCGACCCATACTTGCAAGTTCCTGGTTGGCACGGTAGTTTTTTTTTTGTTATTAGCTATCGTAGCCTCCGTATAACCCTTCAGTGGTATCAGAGCTAATCCTGCTTAGTTCAGGTTTTAGATTAGATCTGGAACAAGTTTTACACACAGGTTGATTAGATCAATCGGTTTTACGGGATCTGTTGAGGAGAGTAGATGGTAATTGCGTTCCTTGATAGTGTATCGGAATGGTGTAATGTGATTACGTCGAAGCAATTTCCATAGAACTTGGTTTGAGTTGGATTCGAGATGGTGTTCCTTGATAGTGTATCGGAACGGTATAATGTGATTATGCCAAAGTTGTCTCGTAGTCTGACCGCCGTGTGCGTACCCCCTTTTATGTCGTCTCGATACCATATCTCTGCGATAGGTAGAAAACGTTCTACGCCTAACTTGTTTTTGCATAGAATGCTTTGAGATGGTATGGCCCTGTCGTATGTATGAGATGCATGTGATGCGTGTAATATTCTTTCATATGTGTAATCCCTGTAATATTCTTTCTTACGTGCAATGCTTGTAATATTGTTTCACAACCTACGAGTCGATATAATCTTCAATTATAGCTTCTATAGTAGTAGCTTAGTTTGAAGAAATCAAGCATTCGGAACTCGGAAGAACGATGATGAAGATGGAGATCCTCTACACCGGCATGGAGATGGAGATCGCCATGTGAAGGGGGCCATACTATTTCATTTATTTCTATTCTACCTGCTTTCATATATTGATATGTTTGTTTGATAGGATAGTATCCCTCACAAAATTAAGTGGTAATGATGTCCTTCCAAATGTTGCACCCGTCACCGTTATGCTCGTCAATGGTGGGTCTGCCAAAGCAGAGTGTCATTCTCTATCATAACACGAGGGGGTATATGTCGGACATATACAGCAGGAGCATTTGGTTTACTTAACAAGGCTATCAAAACAGTTTTAGGCCTTGGGGCATAGGTTGGCGCCGAGGCATGGAGATGCCACACCAACAACAAGAGCCACATAGAGATGTGATTAGCAAGGTGTTGCTTACCCATGTTACTAATATTCTAGCAATGATGCCAAAACTCACTAGAAATTAACTAACATGTGGATCTTGACCCAATATGTAACCTAGAGGGAAGGTGTAAAACACGTAATGGGAGTCTTATGTTAAATTATTTAACAATAGACATAGCATAAACATTGTGCTAAACATTGTTTTTTCTCTTGTAGAATAATGGTAGCTAATACTACACCCAGTACCTTTAATTTGCGATCTATTCTCGAGAAAGAAAAATTGTATGGAACAAACTTTATGGATTGGTATCGCAACTTGAGAATTGTTCTCAAGCAAGAGCACAATTTCTTGAAGTACCTGTCACACCAAGAAATTCAAACCCGAATTTCCAAACTTTTTTGTGTATTTAATCCCTGTCCAGGCATCAACCAGGGTACACAAAATGATAAATCAATACACAGATCCATACATATAAATAAAATGTATAAATACTTACAGGAAAAGAGGCACTTAGTCCTCGCACTCGAAAGAAAGCAGCGACAGCGGGAAAAGACGATCCTAGCGGGGCTTCAGCTCCACTCCACAGGCAAACTCAACTGGGGTCTGAGCGTTGGTTCACAAACACCATCTTCAACTCAGAAGCACTACACTTCTGAAAGGGAAAGAATTTGCAAGGCTGAGTATAACCGACGTACTCAACAAGCCACCCCAAGGAATGCAGAAATGCGAGGGAAGGCAAGGAGAGGCTTGGGGCTACTTTGCGGAAAGGCGGTTGCAAAACACTTTATTTCAAAAACTGGGAAAACTGTTGAGTAGTTAGGTCAATATTAATCCTCCACTGAACAACGTTATCCCCACGTTGAACAGGCCCAACCATTCCCACCTGATCTAATCCAGATTCTTAAGTCCAATTATTACGGTGGGACTAATCATGGTGAATCTGGTCGATCGCCCATAACCGTGGGTACGGCTATTCAAATAGTTTTTACTCTGATCAGAGGTGCGCTACTTTACCCACAAGACACAATTCCACACATGTTGCCATGCCCCCGAAGTATCGCCACGATACTGCAAAGGGCGGAATCGTGACAAGACCTATAACTCCCCCTAACCAATCGAACCACACCAAGGTTTCGCCCCCACTCCCGTTCCTGGGCAGTAGGCAGCCCCCCGAGTGCCTCGGTGAATCTGGCAGCCCAGCAACCCTTATACCGGGGCCGACTGAGCTTCCATCACGCTCGCCCTTGCCAGGGATCGTTGGCTAGAGAAAAGCTATACTATGGATCCAGCAGTTGCCCATTTTTGCTTGTGGTAATCATCGTAAGTCTTCCAGGGTTTCCCATGAACCGGTCCTTAAATGCCATGGGTGCGACAAGCCAAAACCATGCACCCACAGCCAACCATTTAGTCATATTTTAGTTGGGATAATTATGACTAAAAAGATATGGCCAGGTGTTCCGAGTTTGCAGCTCATCTGAACTAAGTTTAGATAGGTTGATTATCCCTTCCAGTGAACTAGTGGTAATTAAGCATGGCTAAGCATATAATTCTATGAAAAATCACGTAAGTGACTAAAGCTAGTCAAATTATCACCCAAAGTTAACAAAGGACGGATATCAAGAGGCATGGCACAAGCAAGTAGATAGGTAATCCCATCATTCCATGTAATTAGCAAACCAATGCAGTTTTATTCGCAAACAGTAAAACATTTGTAAAATAGGTTCAATATGCTTCAAGAAAAGTGTGACTTGCCTTTCTTCTTCCAACCAACTTCCGAACTCTTCGCGGGTGTGAACTCCGACACGACGGAAACTACACGCTGGCACGCAAAACAAGGAAAAACCCTAATAAAAACCAAATAACAGTACATGAAAAGTAAACCAACATGTAGATCTCAATTTTAGATGAATTTTGCAATTTGAATGGCCCAATTTGGAGTTTGTATGAATTAGATATGAATTTTAGAAGTTTTGGACCATTTAAATGAATTCTAGAAATTAATTAGATTTATTGTGCAATTTTTAATTATTTTTCAAGGAAAAAGGGCTAGGGTTGACGTCAGCAGGGCGGTGCTGACGTCAGTGACCAAGGGCTGACGTCAGTGGGCGACGGCGGTGCGGTCCCATGGGCGGCCCACCGTGGACCAAGTCCACGGCGGTCCACGGGCGGGCGCCACGTGGCGCACACGTGATGCCGACGTGGCAGCCACACGACAGCCACGTGGGAGACCGGATGGACGGCCCGATCTGCCACGAGGCGACGGCGCGGAGGCGGCGACGGCCGACGATGGCCGACGACAAGACGACGGCAGCGCACGCGCCCGATGGTGCCGGGCGGCGCCATCGTGCGGTGGCAAGCGGCGGAGGAGGTGGAAAAGAGGGGAGCTCATCGTCGCGGAGGAAAAGGGCGGCGTGCGGGCGAACGGCGGCGAGAGGCGGCACCGGCGCCGGGATGACGGCGCGATAGCGGTCCGACCGTGATTGGCGACGGCGTAGGGGCAATCGACGCCGAGGGGTGCGGCAGCTAAAGAAGGGGATGGTGCGGCTCCGGAGCGGCGAGGCGGCGGGAAATGGCGGCCGGAGAGCGGCTATGGCGGCAGCAGGCTCGGTCGCACGGTGGGGAGGAGTTCGGCGACCGGGACGAGGAGCGGCGGCCGGGTGCGGCGGGACACGGGAAGGTGGTGGAGACCTTGGTGCATGGCGGCGTTGCTTGGAACGGCGGCGGCGTGCGGTCGAAGGACGGCGGCGAGCAGCGGAGCAAGGGGAGGCTCGGGGAGAGGCGAGGAGAGCACGGCGGGCTCGGGGGTTTGGGGGAAATGTGAGAGGGGAGCACGGCGGTCAATTTCATAGGCGCGGGGGGCGAGGGTGGCCGAGGGCGACGGAAATCACGGTGGAGGCGGTGGCCGACGGTGTTAATGTGGCGATTTAAGGCGACGGACTTTGGGGAAAATTAAGGGGAAGGCCGGCGCTTGAATGCATGCGGAGAGGGTGAGATTTGCGGCGAGGAGGCGCAGGTTGCAGCGGCAATGGTAGTCGGGCGTGGCTGAAGGAGAGGGATGACAGGTGGGCCCCACTTGTCATCGACTCTAGGCAGGAGGGAGGAGGAACGGACTTTCGAGCGGGTGCACAAAGGAGACGGGCCGTGGCCACTAGGCCGACCCGAGAGGGAGAGAGAGAATGGAGGGCGTGCATGGATAGGGAGGCAAAGCAGACTTCAAGGAGTTCGGCGAAACCGGCCCGAGAACGGAGGAGGATTTTTAATTGGTTTTTCTTTTAAATTAATCACATAAATGATCCTTGAATTTTTATAAATACTTCCTGTACTCAAATAATTCCAAGAAAATTCATGAAAATAGATGAACACTCAACGTATCTAATAAAAATATAATCAGACCATTTAGTGATTAATTTATTTACTAAATAATTACTAAAATGCTCTTTGTATTATTAAAATTATTTTTGGAGCTCCAAAATTTCACGAAAAATTTCGTGAGAATACTATAGGGCGTGGAGAATATTTCAAAAATATTTCCAACCATGATTTTCAAAGGAAATTTTAATTTCCTTCTTTATTTCACTTGGTAATTGATTTTGCCTTTTTATTTAATTTCTTGGAAAATGATTTTTTTAATGATTTTTAATCCCGAACAAAAATCGGGTTGTGGTAGTACCCTATCCTGATGATTTGCCTAATAATGCTACTGCTACTGCACGGAGGGCTTATGAGAAGCATACTAATGATTCCCGAGACATAAGCTGTATCATGCTTGCTACAATGTCCTTTGAGCTTCAAAAGCAATATGAGAGCAGCAATGCTCATACTATTATTCAGGGACTGCGTGACATGTTTGAGAATCAAGCTAGGGCCGAGAGGTTCAACACCTCAAAGTCCCTGTTTGTGTGCAGGCTTGTTGAGGGGAGTCCCGTCAGTCCGAATGTGATAAAAATAATTGGCTACATTGAGAGTCCGAAAAACTAGGTTTTCCCCTTAGCCAAGAGTTGGCTACGATGTGATTCTCCAGCCGCTCCCTCCGAGCTTTGAGCCATTCGTTTTAAATTATCACATGAATAGTATGGATAAGACCTTGTCCGAATTGCATTGGATGCTAAAGACGGCTGAGGAAAGTATCCAGAAAAACAGTCATCATGTGATGATGGTGCGTAAAAGCTAAGCGTAAACCACTGTCAAGAAACTTTGCCCCAAGAGGAAACTTACTCCCGATGAGATCGCGAGTGCCTCCAACGCAAAGAAGGGCAAGAAGGGTCGGCGATCGATGTCGTTTGCTTCTATTGCAAGGAGACAGTCACTAGAAAAGGAACGCAAGAAGTACATGAAAGATCTCAAAAAGAAGCAAAGTGCGACTTTTGCTTAAGGTATTAATGTTATAGACATTAATCTTGCTACTTCACCTACCGACTCTTAAGTATTTGATACAGGATCGTAGCTCATATTTGCAAATCGTTGCGGGAATGAGAAGAAGTAGAAGCTTGAGAAGGGCGAGGTGAACTGCGCGTCGGCAATGGAGCAAGTGTTGCTACAATTGCTTGTCGGCACTACATCACTTTATTTACCTTCGGGATTAGTTTTGGAATTAAATAATTGTTACGTGTTCCAACTCTATGTCAAAACGTTATTTCCACTTCATGTTTGCAAGCGGAAGGATATGATTTTAGATCAATGGACAATGGTTGTTCAGTTCATCTCGAGATATGTTCTATTTTCATGCACCATTTGTGAATGGATTATACTTTTTGAATCTTGAAGTGTCCCCCATCTATAACATTAATTCAAAGAGGCAACTTCCAAATGATACAAACCCCACGTTTATCCGGCATTGTCGCTTAGGCCATATAAATCGAAACACATGGAGAAGCTCCATAAGGATGGATTGCTTCACTCTTTTGATTTTGAATCATTTGAGAGATGTGAGTCTTGTTTACTTGGTAAGATGACAAAGACACCTTTCACGGGACACGTGAGAGAGCAAGTGACTTGTTGGCACTCGTACATACCGATGTATGTGGACCAATGAGCTCAACGACTAAAGGTGGTTATCGCATTTCATTACCTTTACTGATGACTTTAGTAGATATGGTTATATCTACTTAATGAGGAATAAGTCCGAATCCTTTGAAAAGTTCAAAGAATTCCAGAATGAAGTACAGTAATCATTTAGGGAAAACAATCAAGTTTCTACAATCGATCGTGGAGGAGAATACTTGAGCCAAGAGTTTGGTAATCATCGAAAGATTGTGGAATTGTTCCACGCTGACTCCGCCAGAACTCCACAATGGAATGGTGTGTCCAAACGGAGAAATCGCACCTTGTTGGACATGGTGCGGTCCATCATGAGCCAAAGTGATCTTCTGTTATCCTTCTGGGGATATGCTTTTGAAACAGCTACGTTCACACTAAATAGAGCTCCATCTAAGTCAGTTGAAAAGACACCATATGAGATGGACAGGGCAACCTCCTAGTTTGTTTTTCTCAAAATTTGGGGATGTGAGGCTTATGTAAAATGTTTACAGTCCGACAAGCTCACACCCAAATCTAACAAATGCTTCTTTGTGGGATATCCTAAGGAAACTAAGGGATATTACTTTTATAATCGGGAACAAGGCAAAGTGTTTGTCGCCCGACACGGTGTCTTCTTGGAGAAAGAGTTTCTTTCAAGAAGGGTTAGTGGGAGCAGGGTGCATCTTGAAGAAGTTCAAGAAACACCAGAAAATGTTTCAGCTACCACGAAACCACAACAGGAGGAACAAGATGTTGTGCAACATGTTGTAGATACACCAGCCCCACGGAGGTCTGAAAGATCACGTCGTGCGCCTGACAGGTACACAGGTGCAAAACAACGTGATATATTGTTGTTAGACAACGATGAGCCAAAGACCTATGAGGAAGCGATGGTGGGACCCGATTCCAACAAGTGGCTTGGAGCCATGAAATCCGAAATAGAATCCATGTATGACAATCAAGTTTGCAACTTGGTTGATCCACCTGATGGTGCCAAAACCATTGAGTGCAAATGGGTTTTCAAGAAAAAGGCCGACATGGATGGAAATGTTCACATCTATAAGGCGCGATTGGTGGCGAAAGGTTTTAAATAGATTCAAGGTGTTGATTATGATGAAACCTTCTCGCCCATCGCAATGCTTAAGTCTATTCGGATTATTCTAGTGATTGCTGCATATTTCGATTATGAGATATGGCAGATGGATCTCAAAACGGCTTTTCTAAATGGAAACCTAAGCAAGGATGTATACATGATACAACCTGAGGGTTTTGTCGATCCATAATCGCCTGGAAAGATATGCAAGCTATAGAAATCCATTTATGGATTGAAGCAAGCATCTCAGAGTTGAAATATTCGTTTTGATGAAGTAATCAAAGGGTTTGGTTTCATCAAAAATGAAGAGTAGGCCTGTGTTTACAAAAGGGTCAGTGGGAGCGCAATTGTATTTCTAATCTTATATGTGGATGACATATTACTGATTGGAAATGATATCCCTATGCTAGAATCTGTCAAGTCTTCATTGAAAAATAGTTTTTCCATGAAAGACTTAGGAGAGACAGCATACATATTGGGCATTCGGATCTATAGAGATAGATCCAAGAGGCTAATTGGATTAAGCCAAAGTACATATATTGACAAGGTATTGAAAAGGTTCAACTTGCACGATTCATAGAAAGGTTTCTTGCCCATGTCACATGGCATTAATCTTAGCAAGAATCGGTGTCCTCGACACATGATGAGCGGAATAAGATTGGTATGGTTCCATATGCTTCGGCAATTGGATCCATCATGTATGCCATGCTTTGTACACGTCCAGATGTCTCGTACGCTTTGAGTGCTACAAGCAGATACTCCAATCGGTAACGATCTATCGACCCTTTCTTGCCAGGTTCCTAGTTTGCACGGTAGTTTTTTTTTGTTATTAGCTATCATAGCCTCCGCGTAACCCTTCAGTACATTCAGATACCGATTATTATACAAGGCCCGAAGCAACCTAGTAACGACATCGATGTGTACCTGAGACCGCTGATCGAAGATCTAAAACTGCTGTGGAAGAAAGAAGGTGTGTCCGTGTGGGATGAGGATAAACAGGAGCAGTTTAACCTACGAGGGTTGTTGTTTGTTACCATCAACGATTGGTCTGCACTTAGCAACCTATCCAAACAGTCAAACAAGGGGTACAACGCTTGCACCCACAATATGGATGAGACCGAATGTACGTACCTGAAACACTGTAAGAAGGTAGTGTACATGGGTCATCGTCACTTTCTTGTTGCAAGCCACCATGTCTGGAAAAGAGGCAAACATTTTTATCAAAAGGCAAACCATCGTACTAAGCCAAAGCATCGCAACGGAAAGGCCGTGTTTGTCATGGTGAAAGACCTCAAAGTAGTATTTGGAAAGGGACCCGGCAACCACCTATAGCAAGTGAAGGTGGTCACGCGGCGATGTGGAAGAAAAAGTCAAATTTTTGGGAGTTGCCCTACTGGGAAGTCTTGGACGTCTGCCACGCCATCGACGTGATGCACCTCACTAAGAACCTTTGCGTAAACCTGCTGGACATCCTAGGTGTATATGAAAAATCAAAAGAAACACTTGAGGCACATAACGATCTGAAACATATGGCACAAGGCAACGTCCTTCACCCGCAACAAAAGGAGAAAGGAGCCCAATGCCTAAGTCCAACCAGCTACACTCTGAGCAAGGCAGAGAAGGAAATCATATTTGAATGCCTGGAGAGCATCAAGGTACCATTTGGATACTCCTCGAATATAAAGGGAATAATAAGCACGAAGGATAAGAAGTTCACAAATCAAAAGTCTCATGACTGCCACGTGCTGATGACACAGCTGCTTCCCGTTATAATTCGGGGTATCCTTCCAGATAATGTTTGGGTAACAATAACAAAGCTATGTGCTTTTCTGAGTGCAATTTCACAGAAGATCATCGATCCAGAAAGACTAGAAGACTTTCAAAATGATGTGGTCCAATGTCCTGTCAGCTTTTAGATGATCTTTTCACCTTCCTTCTTCAATATCATGATGCATCTCCTATGTCACCTTGTCAAAGAGATCCGTATCCTTGGTCTGGTATTCCTACACAACATGTTCCCTTTCGAGAGGTATATGGGTGTTCTAAACAAGTACGTCCGTAACCGTTCTCATCCGGAGGCCAGCATCGCCAAGGGATATGGAACAGAGGAGGTGATTGAGTTTTGCGTCGACTTTATTGAAGATCTTTGTCCCATCGGGGTGCCTGAATCAAGCCATGAAGGTAGACTACGGGGGAAGGGAACTCTTGGAAGGAAGGCAATAATGAACATAGACAATGACTTGTACAGGAAAGCACATTGGACCGTGTTGCAACAATCTTCCTTGGTGGCTCCTTACATCGAGGAGCACTTGACGATTGTTCGCTCGGAAAACATCGGTAAGACAGATGCCTGGATTACACGCAATCACATCGATGCATTCCCTGCTTGGCTGCGACAATGTCTCATGGGCAATGCGAGCATTAACCAACAACTTACCTTCTTGGCAAGAGGACCATCTTGCTCGATCACCACATTCCAGGCATATGAAATCAATGGGTACACATTTTACACATGGGCCCTAGACTTAAAGAGCACGAATCAGAACAACGCGGTCTGCATCGATGCCGTGGGATACGATGGTACGGCTAGCACATATTACGGTAGTATCGATGACATATGGAAGCTGGACTATGGACCTCTGAAGGTCCCTCTGTTTCGGTGCCAGTGGATTAGGCTCAGTGGTGGAGGCGTAACCATTGATGCAAGTGGGATGACAACAGTCGACCTGAGCAAGGTTGGATACTCAGAGGAACTCTTCGTCCTTGCCAATGATGTACGACAAGTTTTCTATGTCTAAGGACATGGCTAGCAAGCAAAGAAGGGGAAAGGGTCCGACGAGCCAAAGCGCCACGTGGTTCTCCTAGGCAAAAGAAAAATCGTGGGAGTCGAGGATAGAACTGACGAAGATTACGATCAGTTTGATGGGCAACCTCCGTTCACGGTGGCGGTTGACCCGAGTATCCTCTTATCAAATGAGGAAACCCCTTACTCACGCAACGATCATCACGAAGGAACAATTATGCGAAGAAAGTACGTGAGAACAAATGTCACTTAGTTAAATTTATGTATGGACGATGTAAATTAAATTGAATTATTGAATATTATTGTTATCATTTGAATTTATTATAAATTATTTTAAATTTGTCATATTTAAAATACTTTTGAATAGGTCAAATGTTATTTACATATGATTGTTAGAATTTAAAATAGGCCATATGTTAATTATATATTATTATTTCAATTTAAAATAGTTTTGAATATGAAAATTGTTAATTTTATGTTATTATTTAAATTTAAAATATTTTTAAAATAGGCCATATGTTAATTATATTTAAATTATTTAACTATATATGATTGTTAGAATTTAAAATATTTTTCAATACGGCAAATGTTAATAACATATTATTATTTAAATTTTAAATATTTTTCAAATAGGCCATATGTTAATTATATGTTATTATTTAAATTTAAAATATTTTTCAAATAGGCCATATGTTAATTATATATGGTTGTTAGAATTTAAAATACTTTTGAATATGACAAATGTTAATTATATTTTTAAATTTTATATATTTTAAAATAGGCCATATGTTAATTATATATTATTATATAAATTAAATGTTAAAATATTTAATCTCGGTTTTTGACACAAACCGGACTAAAAATGAATTTGGATGGGCGGAAAAACATCTTTAGTCCCTGGAGGCTCCAAGCGGGACTAAAGATGCCTACCTACCCGGGCCAGTGGTTGCCCGCCATCTTTAGTCCCGATTGGTGGCTTCAACCGGACTAAATAATCTTTTGTCACGGTTGTTGGCTTCAACCGAGACAAAAGATCTCGGTATCTATAAATAGCAGTGGCCGCGGGGGGATCCGAACACTTAGCCATTTTCTTCGCAATGCCTCCTCATCGTCTTCGTCGCCGTCACCGATCAAGCCCTAGGACGCCGCCGCCGCCGTCTTCATCACCATCTTCGTCGCTGCGGGCCGAAAGCCGCCGCACTGCCGTCGCCGGGGAGACGCCTAGGTACGCCGCCGCCGCCCCTCCTCTCTCTACACATGTGTGATGATGATGGGCCGGGGTGGTTTAGGGTTTAGGGTTTTTGGTCCGCCGCACGCCGCCGCCGTCGCCGCCCCTTGCAGGCCCCTCCCACGCTGTCGCGGCCGCCTTCCTGCCGCCGTCGCCGCCCCCTGCCTCCCCCGACGCCACCGCCGTCGCCGCCCTACCTCCCCGACCTCCTTGCTGCCTCCCGCCGGCCCGACGCCGCCGCCGCCGTCCGCCGCCCCGCTCCTCTGTCGTCGCCGCAATTTGATTAAATTTATATGTGTGTTTGATTAAATTTGAATGCAATGCATGATTTGGATGGATATGGATGGATGGAGGAATGCAATGTGTGTTTGATTAAATTTGAATGCAATGCATGATTTGGATGGAATGCGAAATTTATATGTTAAAATGTGAAATTTTGGATGTGAAATTTTGCAAAATGTGAAATTAATTTTGATGTGAAATGTGAATTAATATATGTTAAATGTGAATTAATTTTAATGTGAACTTTATATAAATATGGACTTTATGTAAATATGGACTTTTGAATGTTTATGTGAAGTTTGAATGTTTGTGTATGATTTTTGAATGTGTATGGACTACTTTTATGTATAAATGGACTTTATGTAAAAATGGACTTTTAATTTAAATTTGAATGCATGAACGGACGTGAACGAACGAACGAACGGACGAACGAATGAACGGACGTGAACGAATGAGCGAATGAGTTTTGTTCGGTCGGTCGTTCGTTCGGTCAAACGAACGTAGCTCGGCATGCAATGTCCTCTTTCTATCCTCTCCTCTCCACTTCCTCTCCTCTCCACCTTATCTCACTCACGTCATCCTCCTCTCTTTCTCTCCTCTCCTCATATCTTCCTCTCCTCTAGACGATAGAACGGACGAACGAACGAACGGACGTGAACAAACGAACGAACGAATGAGTTCCGTTCGGTCGTTTGATCGTTCGATCGTTCGTTCGTTCGGTCGTTCGTTCGGTCAAACGAATGTAGCTCGGCATGCAACGTCCTCTTTCTATCCTCTCCTCTCCACTTCCTTTCCTCTCCACCTTATCTCCCTCACGTCATCCTCCTCTCTTTCTCTCCTCTCCTCTTATCTTCCTCTCCTCCAGACGATAGAACGGACGTCAACAAACGAACGGAGGTGAACGTTCATTGGTCGATCGTTCGTTCGTTCGGTCGGTCAGTCGGTCGATTGTTCGGTCGGTCGGTCATGTTCTAGCAAAGAGAAACAAAAGAGAAGAAGAAGGAAAATATAGAACATAGTCCGGCACATGCTAGAGCCAAGTGTGCATATCTATAATTGTGACATTCTTTAGAAGTCTCTTCTAGGTTTGAGAGAATCTGTAATTCTCTCAATCCTGGAAGTGACTTCTGTGATTCCATCTTCTTATTTTTATCTATATTTTTTTCTACGTAGACATACATGATTTTCCTGAATAATTGATACATGTATTAACCGAATATTTTTTTTCTTTTCAGAGTTATTTGATTATGTCCTCGAACTCACAACAATCAAATGACTAATCGTGACGACGAACAGTTTCTTCTCGACGAGATCGCACACGGTAGCACTCACTATTACACTGAGGGGGGACCGAGGATCCAGATCAATAACTCAACGAGGAGGGGAACGAAGGGGTGAACGAGGAGGGGAACAAGGAGGGGGAATAAGGGCTCCTCATCAGTTGGACACTGTGTGATTGTTAGTGATATGCCCTAGAGGCAACATGGAGATGTTGGATATCATGGTCAATGTTTATGTATTTATGAATAAAGTGTTATTCAGTTCCATGAAATAGATATCTTGTATTTATCAATAAGTACGTGACTTATTTATGAGACGCTATATGTATGAATCTATTTCTAAATGATCCCTGATCATATATCATATTATTGGAACTAATATGATTCTAAGATCGGCATGTTTATTGATTGATGATCATGTCTCATAGATCATAGGTATGGAGATACCAAATCAATAAACATGGACATATGTGTTAGAGAACACATTGTTGGATAGACCCACCGTGAGACACTACAGCAATTAATGTGCCATTAGTTGGTCTCACGTAGTATTGGTACAAAGTCCTTAGACCTGAGATCACCATGGATTCCAACATATGTAGTAGCCTACTTTGGGACTACCAAACGCTATTCCGTAACTGGGTAGTTATAAAATTAGTCTTCGGGTTTGCTACGAAACATGGAGTGGGATGTGAGTGATCAAGATGAAATTTGCCCCTCCTTTGGAGAGATATCTCTGGGCCCCTCGAGGTAATGGATTATGGAAATACATGGCCATGCTAAGTTGATTGAGGAGTCAATCAACAGACAGATAATCCAATACGGTTCGAGTGAATGGTTAAGCTATTGAAGGGATGGCACACATCTTGCCTATAGCTTAATTGGTATCGTGAGGCAAAGGGATTTGTGTACACATTACAGGTTCAGAGCCGATATTATATTCTTGTATACTATGGTGTCAACATGTGCTGCTAGGCGCCGCTATTGACAGGTCGGCTGAGTTGGACTCGAGCTGACGATCGGCTAAGTTAGACTATAGCCGAAACCAAGTATACCTGAACCTACAGGGTTGCACGCTTAAGGGGATAAGAACAAGCATTCGAGTTAGACTCGAATACGACTCGATCGGATAGGGATCCGATTGGATAGAGTCCTATGGTCTTACGACGTATGGGCAGCCAACTCTATGAGATTCGGATGAGATCCGATTCAAAATAGAGTCCTGATCGGCCACTAGTCCCAGTAGGCCAACTCTATATAAAGGTGCGAGGGGTGGAGAGCTGCGACACATCAGTTGAATTGCATTGCGCCGAGATCAATCTCCACGGAAACCCTCCCACCTTCGAGCCAAACCCTAGCCTTGCATCGTGTGCTAGCACACGGGTGTTCGGCGTTCTGTCCCCGGACGTGTGGATACCGGTAGAGGCGCTGCTACATTGCGCGCTGTTCATCAGCTGCGGTCGGCTGCAATCGGAGCGAGGCGACTGCGGCAGATCGGCAACGAGAACGTGGTCGGCGACTCGGATCGGCTGCGGCATCGGCGAATCGGCTGATTGGTGAATCGGCTGTCCCCGGGAATCGGCTATCGGCTTGCGGGAATCGGCTACACTATTCCAGATCGGATAGCCCTGATTGGCTATTTTCGCTGCATACTCCAATCGGTAACGATCTATCGGCCCTTACTTGCAAGTGTTCCTGGTTTGCGCGGTAGAAAAGTTTTGTTTTCGGCTAGTGTAGCTTCCGCGTAACCCTTCAGTGAGCTGCACATTCCACTCAAGAACATAACAATAAAAGTATGTTCGTGGTTTTATGTTGTATATTTCCTTGAATAACTTGACAATCAAGGTTCATTACTAACTAATAAGCGCCATTCTCGAACAGGTCACGTCGGGCATGGCGATTCCAATAGAACGAGACGACTCCTACCACTGCAGGCCCGTTCCACCTGCGTACTCAAAAGTGGAAGTTGAACAGGTGAAACGCAGATATGAAGATCTCGAGCTGGATATCCCCGGAGGAGACAGGGAGACGACGCTAGGAGAAACAACTTACGGAATATTTCTTTGCAGGAAACCCTTCATCATATTCCTAGGACGAATAGTTTCTCCTTTCGTTCCTCCGCCGTCGCCTCCACGTGGACCGTCTCCTCAGCCTCCTTCGCCTCCTCCGCCTCCTGTGTCGCCTCCACGAGCACCATCTCCTAAACGGTCATCTCCCACTCCACCGCCTACTCAGCCTCCTCCGTCTCCACAACGAGCACCGACTCCTAAACGGTCAGCAACTCATCCTACTTCGCCTCCTCCATCGCCTCCTAAGCGCAGATATCGAGCCACGCGGTCAATGTCAACCGGTGGACCAAGAAGCAAGAGGCCTAAACTTGACCCACTCCCGCCACCCGCAAAGAAGCTGGCATACGACAAGACTCAAGAGGAGTTAGACGAGACAGTCCGAACCGAGGTCGAGGCACACTTCAAGAAGAAGTCTCCTAAGAAGCCTCCTGAAATCCCCCAAGAGACCAAGGACTTTTTAAGAAGACGTACCTAACCCCACAGCCTAAACCGCAACCTCAACCGCAGTTTGACTATGACAGGACTATCCGAAAAGCTGCTGGCAAGACGCAAAGAAAGGGCAGAGATGTACCGTAGCTCGGCATGCAGCCTCAAAAACCCCTGGAGTTCAGCACGGTTCCAAATGTTCGAATGGAGTTAAGAGAATTTATGGAATCTGCTGGAATAACAATGGATCAATTATCCGGGCATGCTCCCCTCGCGAAGGCTCTGCTGAAGTACAAGTTCAAACTTGGAAAGCCTCTTGTAAAGCCGAATCAAGTTAAACAGCTACCTACACAGATGTACCGCTTCCATGAGTGGTACATGCAAGAATCCAGTAGAGGTACAGAGATGGTCTGGGGCAAATACTCACTCGACTATTTCTTCGATGGAGGTGACCAATTCTTTATCCGATTCGAAGACATATTCGACCTGTACCAGCTTGATGCCCTCGACGTCTCTCTTCTAGCCACGCGGGTCTTGTAAGTATCGTTCAGTTATATTTATTTCATTCCTTAGCTCCTTGTATTTAGCTGACTTAAATTCTTTTAACCGTTGAAGAATGGCGATCCAATATTGCAACAAGCAAGAAGATCGCAAACATGGATTCATGGACCCATGAAAAATCAACACCGCAATGGATGATCAATATCCGGAGCAAACAGAGGATAATATATACAATGTGCTGGTGCAGCACCACTACAAAACGTTCATCCTTCTGCCCTACAACACAGTGTATGTTTTTCTATCTTTAGTACCAATTTCAATCCCGTGCATACATAAAGTTTCATATGTGTCATCTCAACCAATTTACATATTCCACTGAGCTCTGTTCGTAATTGACATGGATCACTCGTGGATCCATGTCTTTGACTCAATGGATAAACCAGAGTCCACGTATGCAAAGATATTTGAATTGCTAAACAGGTAATGGCATCTTACTTGTTATTGCATATATGCGATTCTCGAATAATTACTAGTTATCTTTCAACTGCACCTAGGGCATGGGCACGGTTCCAGGTGAATGGCTCTCTGTGAGGATGAACTTTTCAGTGAGTAACATGCTCCAGAGTTGTATTGAATCATTAATTTGTTCTAAAATATGAAATATATATTCAATCTGTCGTCATTTATCCTTTAGTGTGCAAAACAGGTGTAGAGGACCAACTTATGTGGCTACTACGTCTGCGACTACATTCACCGCTTTGTTACCGAAGTCAATAGTCTTGACGATATAGATGTACGTATAACAGTCATTCATACATTACGTCTCGATTTCTTATTCATTTCATATATTTATTTCTCGTTTATTCGAATTAATGACATCTTATGCGAGTAAGAGACAACCTCCCCCACTCGACTTTCATACAAGCTGCTCAAGAAGAATTGATGGGATTTATAAACGAGCAGATCATTCATCCCGCGGGAGAGTTCTACTTTAGTTTGAGTAACTTTACCACTGGATCCACAAAGTAGATTAGAGAATTTTTTGTAAGATACGAAATATATATGGATATTGTATGTGTGTACATATTTTGGTAATATATATCTCCTTTCTTAAGTTCATTTATATGTGTGTAAATTATATTTATATATATATATGCATGTTGCATATATATGTATAAATATATGTGTGCAAAATATGTATGCACAATATATATGTGTATAAAAGGCAGCAAGCTAGCATCTAGCAAGAGCAAATTAAAAAAAATTAAAAAAAACCTTTAGTTTTGGTTGGTAACACCAACCGGGACTAAAGATGGCGGAGCTAGCCACATGACGCCGCCATCTTTAGTCCCGGTTGGTGTTACCAACCGGGACTAAAGATGTATCTTTAGTCCCGGTTATTTCAACCGAGACTAAAGATAGCGATCTTTAGTCCCAGATTCATAGTCCCGGTTCGAGAACCGGGACTAAATGGGGTTACGAATCGGAACAATAGTGGGTTTCTCTAGCAATGTAAAGAGTCTCAATAACCTTCCATTATCATCTTTTTTTCTTTATGTCAATAATGGTGGGTGTCCAAAGAGCGAAATGTGATGAGAAGCGTCGTCCTTCACCTCGGGCCAACTACGTACGTGTTTATATGCCGGGACAAACCCCACGATGTGGTTTACAAAGACTATAAATACGTCTCTTCTATCTCCAAACTACTCCCTGTTAGAAATAGATATTTTCACTGCTGGAGAATAGCACATTTGTCCCGGTTGATAACCCCTTGTAGTCCCGGTTGTCAAACCGGGACTACGAATCCGGAACTAAAGATCGCTATCTTTAGTCCCAGTTCAAATACCGGGACTAAAGATGCATCTTTAGTCCCGGTTGGAGCCTGTCAGAGGTTGTCAGAACCTTTAGTCCCGGTTGGTGTTACCAACCGGGACTAAAGATGCCCGGCGCTATCACAACCTCTGACAATATTTTAACCGGGACTAAAGATCATCTTTAGTTCCGGTTCGTGTCACGAACCGGGACTAATGTTCCTAGAAATCCATAGACTTTTTAAACCGGGACTAGAAATATTTTTTTGTCCCAGCTACTATTCAAACCAGGACTATTGTGGATTTTTACACTTCAACCGAAAATGGTTTCTCCACTAGTGTTTAGGGCATATTTTTATTCCGAATGCTAGGTAAATTATGAAATTACCTAACGATCTTGTGACATCAGACCATGTGTATGTGTTCATGTTTAAACTCCAAGATTTTTTACCATCCTTAAGAGTTTTTATACCTCCCGGTACTACAATTGGAGCCATCCATTCATAGCATCTCCAAGAGACTTTTTAGATGACTCTCTATAGTTAATCTTAAAAATTTTGTGAAAAATATGTGTTTCAACGGACTCTTTAAACCTATCCCTATCCTAAGGAGCTCCTCAGATCCTCTCTTCCGTTCTCTACATTGTGTAAGCAGCCAGCCTCCCCAATCGTACCTTGCCATCCCATTTTTTCCCTCCCGCGTGCCCCTTCCTCTTTCTCCATCCTGCACCCATGCCGTCTGTGCCGCCTCGTCGCCGCTCGTGTTGCCTCCGTCCCTTTTGCCGGCCGCCCCTCCCTCCGGCCGTGCCGCCCCCACGGGGTTCTCAACCATGCACAAGATGTTGGCTTTCTCGATTCTGACATCGCCGATGGAGATTGTGGTGGTGGGGAGCAGCAGCAGAAGACGACGGCGGCAGAGAAGGCGCCGAAGCAGGAGGAGGAGAAGCAGAGCTCGTGGCTGACGGAGAGGAAGCCGGAAGGGAAGCCACGGTTCGCGCCAGTGTTCGATGGGATCAACTGCTTCATGTCCTTAGTTCGTCGGCGCCGCCCGTTCCTATTGCTCCCCCTCCCGCTGGTTGACCCCATGGTTGCGTCCACGGCCACGCTGTCGCCATGGCCCTCGTCGCGGCGGACCTCACGGACGATGACCGCCCCACATTACCTCGCCAGCGCCGTCCGCCCCTCCCGTCAGCTGACCTCAAGGTCACGTCCATGGCCGCGCCGCCTCATTCCTCCTGTGACAGAGAGAAGATAAAGAGAGAGAAACATGAAGAAGAACAGTAATAAGAGACTGATACATGAGTCTTTCCTGTCATAGACACAAAATAGAGAACATAAATGAAAAGACTATGGGAGGAAACACCGAGTCAAACTTGCTAAAACAGATAAGAAGCTAGTTATATGGCTCTTTAGAGAGTCTAATTTAAAGAGCTTGTTGAAGATGCCCTCAACGAGATAAAATGGTCGACAATCATTGGTGTCACGAGGTACGGGAATCCCGTGCGGGATACCTCCCCCTTCGTTCGCATGCATGGAACAAGTGGAAGGGCATAATTGGATTTTTGCATGGTAGACAGTTTTCGTGGAGACGGTACGAGTCCCTGGCGCCGTCAAACTCGCTCCTCCCGATCTCCTTCCATTGTCGACAGCGGCGGCGCAGCCAAGCTTTCCGGCCGGATTCAAGCTAGACAGAATTCTCCACCTCCCTCGCTACAACCTGCCGTCACCACCCTGCCCAATCCCAACTTGGCCTTTCTGCCCCCGGTCTAGATCCGGCCGCCGCAGACTTCAGGGAGCCGATCTAGCTAAGGGCAACGACAACCTCAACGCACCAACGAAGAGAGCTTATATAGCATGGCGGATGCGGCCTCAAGGGTGGTGGGTTAATGTGGGGACGCGGCTCGACTATTTCCTAGCCTCTTCCCCGGTGCTAGTATAGCAGAGCCGGCAGTTGGGGTCCCTTCCTCACCGTCCTCCCTAGTCATGATCTCGGCACCAATCGGAAGCAGCACAAAACGTGGACCGGAGGACGAACAGTATGCTGCTGTCCGTGGCATGGCCAGTACATCATATCGATCCTTCACTGGTAGGTAAGCATCTTGATCTTTCCTTCACCATGATCTCTCACAAACTAACTCAAGCCCAGCTCACGTCGCCCTTGCAGCTTTCGCTTCTTCCCGTCGTTCATCGCCTGCTGAAGCGCTGAGCCACTGTCGTCATTTGTCCTCCTGGCCGCTCAATCCGCGGAGCAGTGGAAGGTGGAGGTGCCACCACACCACGCTGCGAACAGGCGCCAGGAGCCCAAGACCCTAGACTGCTGGCCCTAGTTGATTGCTGCCCCTCCCCCCTCCCCTTCGCCCTGCTCATGCTGGTGGCCAGCCTATGCGCCTCGCTGAGCTTCTCTTCGTTCACTTCCCATCGTACCCTCGAGGGATCAATGACCGGATTGCAATCGATACCTCAAGATACATTGTCGAAACTTGGTTTCGGCAATAGAAAATTGGGGTTGCAGTCAAGATCGCCAAGCACGATGGGTTAGAAGAAGAAGAAGGTTTAGACAGGTTCAGGCCCTCTCAAGAGGTAATACCCTACTCCTGTTTCGGTGGATTCGATCCGCCGAGTGTCTTTATTGATCTCGTGATCTAAAGGCTCAAAGCTCAAAGCTGATCTAGCTTAGGATTCTCTGATATAGAATCTGATATCCCTCAAGGGACGCCCCTTACCCCCCTTATATAGTCTTGGGAGGAGGGCTTACAACTCGGAAACCCTATCTTATTCTAAGTTGGTTTCCTCAATCTTACCAAACCGTGACTATAGGCCGATTGCCTTATCTCTATCGGCAGTCGTAATACCCAAGTCAAGTTCAGCTTACAGATATGGCAGGCGCAATCTATCCTACCTCCAATCGGATAAGCTTGCCATGTAGATACCCGATTGCCACAATCTCCACAGTAGCCCCCGAGTCCTTTTCAGTCGACGAGACAACTCAGCTTCAGACCAAAGCAGCATTCAACCAAAAAAAATCCCTTTGACCGAGTGCTTTTGGCGCCGAGTGATTCCATCATCTCTGCCTGAATCTTCCCGAGTGGCTCCAAAGACTGTGAAGGGCTGGAAAAATATATAAAAATTTCTCAAAAATAAATATCTAGGTGCATCTCCTGATGCACCTAATTAGGTGTAGCCCCCGACTATGTGATTAGTCGATAAACAGACTAAGCATATAGTCAAGAACTATAAAAGATCATTCTCATGTAGATGCCTAGCTCATGCTAAAGCAATCATTGAAATCTCATTACTCGGCAAGTTCATACCCATCCGAGTGAATTTGCCCGAGTCATCTCAGAACAAATAATTCAATCAACCCATATGGGTAAAAAGCACTCGGTGAACTCATGCTCATCCGAGTATACCTGTCCGAGTAATCCTGGAACAAATATTTCAATCATCCCTCATGGGAAAACAAATTCTTTCAATCATATGAAAAATATGACCAAATTATTAAATAGCTTATGCCATAATACTAGTCTCAATCTAAAAAGATCTTCACCAAGGTGGAAAAACAAACAGCATTGGTAAGATTACCTGACCAAATGCCAAAAAACCAAACAGCCCTTGTCATCAAGGCAGCTAAAAAACTTAGCTGTCGGTCACCTTCCAAGTTGCATCGTGCCAGCTTCTCATGAAGTCAGGCAAACCGCGGTATGAAAGGATTTTTAAAGGTACAGGGCACTCGGACACGCGCATATTGCCGAGCAAATCTGCTTAAGCACATCCGCTTAAGTCCCTAAGGACACGCATTGGACCACACCTTTGCTGGGCCGTAAATTTTCTTATGGGCTCGGCCCAATTACCAGAAAACCTAACGCAACCCTCAAATCTTTCTATAAAGATGCGAAGTCATCCCCGCCTCTTCGTCTTCCAAAAGATTCCCCTTTTCGTAGCACTGTTCACCAGTTCATCGCGGAGAACCCTAGACTCGCGCGCTCCCAAATCCATCCATCTAGGGGCTCGCTCTTTGCAACAACCAGTCTCCACAGCCAAATCTCCCACGGTCCCTTGTCAAAAATCCAACCTTTCTCAGCCAGATCCACTTTCCATCAACTCATTCTCATGGCGGAGGAAAAGAGGATTCCGTTCGACCAATGGGCCGCTCGGATGTGAGGGAATCCACCCTCAAGGAGATGGTGAAGCACGGCGTGCTTCCGCCAAAGGAACTCGTGGGATGGCGCCCGGCGGCGGGGGAGGACTTCCCGACCCCAAACACCGGTGAGCTCGTCGTTTTCACTTCCTTTTTCTATTGCGGGTTCAGCCTTCCCACCTCCGAGTTCTTCCGGGGGCTTCTGGATTATTACGGGCTTCATCTCTATCATCTGAACCCCAACTCAATGCTTCACATAGCTCTCTTCATTCATGTGTGTGAAGCCTTCCTTGGCATTCTCCCCCACTTTCATCTCTTCCGTCGCATGTTCTATCTCAAACCTCATCCGAACAAGGACCAACCTTGCGTCGTTGGCGAAGCAGGTTTCCGGCTTCGCGGATCTCTCCGCAAAGATTACTTTTCTCTCCCTTTGAAGTCTTCTAACAAGGGATGGCATGCGGGCTGGTTCTACATTAGCAACCTCGAACCCAGCCTGCCAGCCTTTGTCGGTCTTCCCTCTGTCCCCAAGCCATCTTGGAGCACCGTCCCGGTAGCCCAAGATTGGGACGAGGCCAACGAGCTACTCGCGAAGATCCTAGCGATGAAGCAGAGGGGTCTTCGCGGGGAACAGATCACTCGGCACTTCATCAGGTGCCGACTGGCGCCGATCAAGGAGCGGTCGAAGCCGGCCTTCGAGTATGAAGGCGGGACGGACCCCAACGGGAAGATCCGAGATCCACTCAAGTACGAGATCCCGAAGATCCGGATGTACAAACTCTTCTCGTCCTGGGATTGCAGTTGAGCGAGCCCTCATTCTCGCAGCCTTTCCTTCAAGATCCACCGACCTCCTCCCCCGGTAAGCCGACTGGTTGCTTCATAGTATCTTTCAATCTTGACATCTTGTTTCTTAACATTGCACTTTCTTTCTTCTGCAGGAAAACGCCTCTATCTCCTCCAAGCCATACAAAGTGTCTCATGACGACACACCGCATCGCCCTGCCAAGAAGCTGACTGGCGGGATCAGGATCCAGGGCGACCCGGTCGGGAAGCGAGCGGCGCCGAGTGAAGACTCGAACAAACGAGCGAGCAAGAGGAGGCGATTATAGAGGACTCGGATGACAACGTCCCGGCTCCTCCCACTGAGACCCCACCTTTAAGGCGATCGCCGCGGACGGCGCCAAAGATTCGCCGGTCATCCAGGTATGCTCTGAAATCAAAGTCTAAACTCTTTTGTTAAAAACTTCTCTTTATCTTTACCCCTGCTGTATTCACTTTCATAGGAAGCCTCAGGACATAGATCCTGCCGGAGGGGGTGAAGGGCCGACTCCAGCCGCTGCTCCCGAGGTGCCAAGGCCAGCAGAGCCAAAGCCCGGAGCCCGCAACCGAGTGCGAGCGCTCCGGGGAAACAACCTTCGCCTCCGAAGAAGGATGCCCCGAGGAAGGAGCCCCCGGCCGCCAGTCGGGATATCCCGACTGGAAACCAGTCAACGGCCGGGAAACCCGAGGCCGCGGCTCAAGCGCCCCCGACTAGGGACCACTCGGCGCGGAGCCAGAAGAAAGAAGCCATCCGGGCCGCTCCACCTAAGCAAGCGGCCGCCGAAACCGGTGAGATTTGTTTTGAAGTGCTCTTTTACTCTTTCGATTTGAATCTTTCATGTCTTCATTTGTCCTTCTTGCTTGCCGCCCACGGTAGAAGAGATCCCCAGTGTTGCGCCTCGAGACCCGGGCTCCCCGATTAGGATCGAGTGGCGGGACTCGGAAGGCGAGAGACAGGGCATCATCCTAGACCGGCAAGCCGAAAAAGATGAAAGGGATGCCCTTGTCGAGAGCCTGAATGAGGCGACCCGGCTGCTCAACGTAAGCCTTCGCTTCTCTCTTAAATTATATCATCATTATCTTTCAGTCGATCACTCCTCTGTTTTCGCGCGCAGAAGGAGTATTGCCGCTCAATGGCAAAATCTGAAGTGCTGGAGAAGCTGGTCCCCCACTTAAACGCCAATGCCGCCATGCCGATCTTGCTGTCCTTGTTCGATCAAGGAGTTGGGACCAGCTCGCTGGAGCCGATCGAGATATTCGACAAGCTGCGGCTGGCTCCCGACCGATACCTGGCCAATATCACCGAAGCAGCCAGCATGGGGGCTGGTCTGGCTCTTGCTCAGACCAAGTCCCTTTACCCCCGAGTGGATATCCATTTAGTCGGGGAAGGCTTTGCTGACGGGACGACGGACGAGCAGGCCTTGGACATGCTAAGTGAGGCGCAGGAAGCGGCGAAGAAGATATCTCTTGATGTAGTGAACAACTTCAAGATTTAATCTGTCTTTCTGACTTTGTTTTGTAAATGTCGTGTAACCGTAACACTCTGATGTAGAACTTGTGACGCTTTTAGTTTATTTATGTCAATGCCTTGATTCGAGCTTTTGTGTGAAATTTCTTAAGCAGTTTTCGTCTGGCTATCATCGAGCCTAGGCTCGATTAGGTCATCGGAAAACTCTCAGTCCTTAGACACTGAGCTCAAGTCGAAGGACATTAAACAATGATAAACCAAATTATGCACAAAAGTTGATGAGGAAAACTTGAGCTTTATTGACATGTGTACAGCCCCCGACTGCTAACTCAAGAAGTCATCTTGCTTGAGGTTGGCAGTCAAGGAGAACATGAGGCCTTAGCCAAATTAGGCATAAAATCGTCGAAGATGCTCGATGTTCCAGGAGTTCTCCACCATAGACCCGTCTTCACGCTTTAGCCGGTATGCACCTGGCCGAGTCACTTCAGCGATTATATATGGTCCTTCCCATAAGGGAGATAACTTGTGTCGGTCTTTGGTGGTCTTGATCTTGCGTAGGACCAGGTCGCCAACAATGAAAGCTCGTGCTCGCACGTTGCGACTGTGGTATCTTCTAAGCCCTTGAAGGTATTTGGCCGACTGGATGAGGGCTGCCTCGCGGGCCTCTTCCAATCGGGTGAGGTCATCCACTCGGTCAGGGTCGTAGCGTTCGTCGTTGAAACTGCGGACCCGGAGGGACTCATACTCCGTCTCGTTTGGCAACATGGCTTCTGCGCCATAGACCAAAAAGAAAGGAGTTTGGCCGGTAGCCCGACTGGGTGTGGTTCGCAACGACCATAAAACCGAGGGAAGTTCTTGGACCCACTTGCCGGCATAAGGATTTAGGCGGTCGAAAACGCGGGCCTTGATGCCTTGGAGGACCATGCCGTTGGCCCGCTCGACTTGTCCGTTGCTTTTGGGGTGAGCTACTGATGCATAGCAAATCTTGATCCCGAAGTCTTCGCAGAATTCTTTGAAGATGCCTCCCGTGAATTGAGTCCCATTGTCAGTTATGATTCTGTTTGGGACGCCGAAGCGGTGCACGATGTTGAGGAAAAAGTCTCGTGCTTTGTCAGCAGTAATTGTGGCGACCGGCTTGGCTTCAATCCACTTGGAGAACTTGTCGATTGCGACGAAGAGGTGTGTGAATCCTCCTGGAGCTTTTTTGAAAGGGCCCAACCATGTCCAAATTACCGCGAACGGCCAGGAAAATGGAATTGTTTGAAGCTCTGGGCCGGGACATGGCTCGTCGGGCGAAAACGGCAGCCTTCGCAGGTTCGTACGACTTTATCCACGTCGGAGACCGCGGTAAGCCGAAGAAACCTTGCCCGTAAGCTTTGCCGACTAGAGTGCGTGCTGCCGCGTGGCTTCCGCATATGCCCGAGTGGATGTCTTGGAGTAGCTGTTTCCCTTCTTCGGGTGTGATGCATCTCATTAGAATTCCAGAGGGGCTTCTCTTGTATAGATCGGAGTCAACCATGACGTATGCTTGACAACGACGCCGGACGCGTTCTGCTTCATCCCGGTCATCCGGCAGCTCTTGCTGGGTTAAGAATTTGATGAGCGGCGTCCTCCAGTCGGTGTCGGTCATGGCGACTTCGTTCGTGGTTTGCTCGGTGAGAGTTGTCTTTGCCGTGATGGTTGGTTCGTAGAGATGTTCGACGAAGACGTCTGTTGGGGCAGCTTCGCGCTTGGATCCGAACTGTGCCAGCTCATCGGCAGCTTCGTTGTTATGTCTCAGGACATGAGAGAGTTCGAGCCCGTCAAACTTGTCTTCAAGTTTGCGGACCTCTTGCCGGTAGGCCTCCATAGTGTCATTTAAGCAGGACCAGTCCTTCATCACTTGATTGACGACCAGCTGGGAGTCGCCTTTCACGATAAGCCGACGTATCCCGAGTGAAACTGCGAGGCGCGGTCCATGTAGAAGAGCTTCATACTCGGCAACTTTGTGTGAGGCGGAGAAGTGGAGGTGGAGGACATATCTCAGCCTTTCCCCGGTCGGGGAGATCAGCACAACTCCTGCTCCCAAGCCGGTGATCCTCTTGGATCCGTCAAAGTGCATGGTCCAGTGTTGGAGGTCTTCTCGAGGCACGTTTTCTTGCTTTTCAGTCCACTCGGCCAGGAAGTCCGCTAAGGCTTGTGACTTTATGGACGTCCTTGCCTTAAAAGTCAAGTCCAGCGGCATCAGTTCTAGGGCCCACTTGGCGATGCGCCCGGTTGCCTCGCGGTTGTGGATGACATCGCCGAGTGGGAAAGAGGTGACGATGGTGACCGAGTGACCCTGAAAGTAGTGTGCCAATTTCCTCGCGGTTATTAGAACACCATAGAGCAATTTTTGTACCTGAGGGTAGCGGATTTTGGCTCCTGCCAATACTTCGCTAACAAAGTAGATTGGCCTTTGAATCTTCTGGGCCCGTCCTTCTTCTTCGCGTTCGACCACAAGGACCGTACGACCACTTGGTGAGTGGCCGAGACGCAGCGAGAGGGTTCCCTGGGCCGAGGTGAGGCCGGACGGGCGGCGTGGTAAGGAATTCTTTGAAATCTTCAAAGGCCTTGTTGGCTTCCGTGGTCCACTGGAAGTCGTCTGTCTTCTTTAGTAGTCTGAAGAAGGGCATGCCTCGTTCGCCGAGTCGGGATATGAAACGGCTCGGTCTGCCATGCAGCCAGTGAGCTTCGGACGTCTTTCCGGTTACTCGGGGCTTCATGTTTAAGATGGCGTTGATCTTCTCGGATTTGCTTCAATGCCGCGATGTGACACCATGAAGCCGAGCGTTGCTCGATGGAACGCCGAAAGTGCACTTCTCCGGGTTTAACTTCATTCGAAGGCCGGATGTTCGCAAAGGTTTCTTCTAAGTCGGCGATCAGGTCTTCTTTCTGCTTGGTCTTGATGATAACATCGTCGACGTAAGCTTCAACGTTCTTGCCGATCTGCGTCTGGAAACATCTTTGGATCATGCGTTGGTATGTGGCTCCGGCGTTCTTCAGGCCGAAAGGCATGTTGATGTAGCAGTAGGCCCCGAACGGCGTGATGAACGATGTCTTCAGGCAGTCGGATTCTTTTAAGCTGATCTGATGATAGCCCGAGTAACAGTCTAGGAAGCTCAGGAGTTGGCAGCCGGCTGTTGAGTCGACGACCTGGTCGATACGAGGTAGCCCGAACGGATCTTTGGGGCAGGCTTTGTTGAGGTCGGTGTAGTCAACGCACATGCGCCATTGCCCCGTCTTCTTGCGGACCAGGACTGGGTTGGCTAACCAGTCGGGATGAAAGACTTCTTTAATGAAGCCGGCAGCCAAGAGCTTTGCGAGTTCTTCTTTGATCGCGTCTTTTCGATCCTGTGCGAATCTGCGTAATCGTTGTTTTATCGGTTTGGCGTCATCTTTGACGTTCAAAGAATGCTCGATCACCTCCCTAGGAATTCCAGGCATATCAGATGGTTTCCAAGCAAAAACGTCTTTATTATTTTGAAGGAAGGTGACGAGCGCGCTTTCCTATTTGGGATCTAGGTCGGCGCCGATTACGGCGTTTTCGAGGGATCGACGGATCAAGGGTGATCTTCTTGGTCTTGGCGTCGCCGGATCCCGATTTGGCTATCTTCTTCGCGAGGACTTCGCCCTCTGCCGAAGTCGATGCAGCCAATCGGACTTCTTGTTGGCCACGTAATCTCTCGCGAGATTGGGCCATGTCGCAGCTCTCCTTATCGCAGGTGAAGGCTTGCTTCACATCGCTGCGAAGAGCGATGACGCCGTTGGGACCCGGCATCTTCATGCAGAGGTAGGTGTAGTGAGGGATTGCCATGAACTTGGCAAGCGCAGCCTTCCGATGATGGCGTGATATGTTTGTTTGTCGGCCACCTCGAAGGTGACGTTCTCCGTTCGGAAGTTCTCTCGGGCTCCGAAGGTGACTGGAAGGAGATATGCCCGAGTGGTGTCGAAGATAGCCCCGGGATAACTCCGTGGAAAGGGGCTGAGCTTGCTTTCAGTTCGGCCCTCGGGATCTGCATCTCATCCATGGTCTTGGCAAATAGGATGTTGAGGGCGCTGCCCCCATCGATGAGGACGTGCTTAAGCCTGATGTTGCGGACCACGGGGTCCAGGACGAGTGGATAGCGCCCCGGGTGGACCACTCGGTCGGGATGATCTGAGCGGTCAAAGGTGATGGCCACTTCCGACCATCGCAGATACTGAGGGACTTCGGGTTGAGCCGCGTTGACCTCCCGGTCAGTTAGCTTCTGTTTCCTCTTGGACTCATAGGCTAGCGGACCTCCGAAGATGTGGTTGAGCTCCCCCACTGGGTCTTGGAAAGGTTCGGTATTTTCAACCGCGTTGTTCTTTTTGGCGCCAGATGGGCCAGCCTCGTCAGCCGGCTTCTTGTTGAGTTGTGCCGCATATTGTTCGGCGAACTGCTTGTAAATAAAACAGTCCTTCGCCGCGTGCTTATGATTCGGGTGATGAGTGCACTAGGCGTTCATGATGGCGTCGTAGGCGGCGACTCGGGGTCGGCGTTGAGTGTTGGAGGTTGCGGCCACTAGGTCTTCAGATCGACGCTTGCGATCTTTCTGGCCTTGGTTGCCGTTGTTGCCGCCATCCTTCTTAGGATTTCGGCTTCCTCCTGCTTGCTTGTCCTCCCTTCTATCGGGCCGGTCTTGACAGGCGGCCTTGATGGCGTCATTTGCTTTGGCGTATGAGTTCGTCGTCTCGAACATTTGCTTCACCGTCTTCGGTGGTTTGCGCCCGAACTTCCCGATGAGCAGCTCATCACGGACTCCCTTCTGGAAGGCGGCGATGATGATGTCATCGGTGATATTCGGGATCTTATTGCGCTTCTCCGAGAAACGACGAATATAATCCTTCAGGGGCTCGTCCGGCTTCTGGATGACGTTGTAAAGGTCGAAGTGTGTGCCGGGCCTCTCGAAGGTACCTTGGAAGTTGGCGATGAAATGATCCCTGAGCTCGCTCCACGAGCCGATTGAGCCTCTTGGCAGGCTCGTGAGCCAATTTCTGGCTGAGTTTGCGAGGGCCACGGGCAGGTAATTGGCCATGGCTTTGTTGTCGCCACCTGCAGCTCGGATGGCAAGGGTGTATACGGTTAGCCAAGATTCAGGGTCGGTCTTACCATCGTACCTCTCAATCCCTGTAGGCTTGAAGCCACTCGGCCAGTGCACTCGGCGGAGTTCCCGAGTGAAGGCTGGTACTCCGTCGTCGCAGCTATCGGGTGATCCCCTCCGATCTTCCCGAGTGCGCCGGTCGCGCTCCTGGTAGCGGCGATCGAGGACTTCCCGCAGATCACTCGGCGGGGTCTTCGGTTGGCTGGTTGGGTAGCTGGAACTGTTGCGGCGGACTCGGTGGTGGACGGGTGGACGTTCGTGTCGTTTGTCGCGGGAGTCGGCCGTCTGCTCCTGGTACTTCAGCGTGGACTCGCGAGGTGGGCCTTTTGGCCTGGTCGTCGACCGAGCCGGCTCGGGCCTCCTATAGTCTCCTGACTTTAGAGGTGGAAGTCGGCTTTTGTCTGGCGTTTCGGCCACAGATTCAGTCGGCCTTCGCGCCGAAGTGGTGGGATGGCCGTTAGCCGTGGCAGCGACGATGGTCTTGATCTTGTCAAGTATCGGAGTCACGTTGGCCGGAGCCGTCTCCATGACGGTGTCCAAGAGCGTGAGTGCGGCGACGGCGTTCGCGTGGCGTGGAAGATGTTGGTGTTGCGAACCCGTGTTTGGAGTATGGCCTCCTGGGCGGATCGTCCGGCTGCACGTAGATCCTGCTTTCTTTTGTCAGCCTCGTCCTTGCGCTGTTTATCTTCCTCGGCTGTCTTGCGCTCGAGCTCCACCCTGGCTCGCTCTTCTTCGGCAAGCCTTCTGGCCATGGCTGAGTCGGACTCATCCGGCTCAGCCATGAGGACATCAAAGCACTTCGGCTCACAGTCCATGCGGCAGTCGGAGTTGTCAGCTTCGTCAGAAGGGATGCCGTAGAGGTTGTCGAAGCCGGCGGAGCTGAGGTATCCATTGAGCTCCGAAGATAAGCAGGAGCCGAATGATGAGAGGATGACAGCGACCTCCCTTGATCCTGGGTAACCCGGATCTGGATCGTTCCAGTCCGAGTCAGAGCTTGGGGATGCGGGCTCCTCCGAGTGGGTTGCCCCCGACTCGGGGGAGAGAAGTTTGCTGTAGATCTCGGCGGCGTTTGGTAACCCAAACGGCACCGAGAGGTCTTTGTCCAAATAAATCGCTTCCGTCGGGGAGGCTAGAAGATTGGCGCAGATCTCGGCGGTATTCAGTAATCCGAATGGTGCCGAGTGAAGTCCGTCGTCGAAGAAAGTAGATCGCATCTTGGTCTTCAAGACGTCGTTGTAGATCTCGGCGCTATTTGGAAGCCCGAATGGCGCCGAGTGGGTCTTTCCTTCCGACTGGTTTGAGTCCGAGTCGAAAGAGGAGTCGTTGAGGGAGTTGGCGGCGAAGTCGCCGAATCCTGAAGAGGATCCCATCACGCTTGTCGGCGAGATTGTTGAAGAAGTCTCGACGCGGCCCCCTACCTGGCGCGCCAACTGTCGAAACTTGGTTTCGGCAATAGAAAATTGGGGTTGCAGTCAAGATCGCCAAGCACGATGTGTTAGAAGAAGACGAAGGTTTAGACAGGTTCAGGCCCTCTCAAGAGGTAATACCCTACTCCTGTTTCGGTGGATTCGATCCGCCGAGTGTCTTTATTGATCTCGTGATCTAAAGGCTCAAAGCTCAAAGCTGATCTAGCTTAGGATTCTCTGATATAGAATCATATATCCCTCAAGGGACGTCCCTTACCCCCCTTATATAGTCTTGGGAGGAGGGCTTACAACTCGGAAACCCTATCTTATTCTAAGTTGGTTTCCTCAATCTTACCAAACCGTGACTATAGGCCGATTGCCTTATCTCTATCGGCAGTCGTAATACCCAAGTCAAGTTCAGCTTACAGATATGGCAGGCGCAATCTATCCTACCTCCAATCGGATAAGCTTGCCATGTAGATACCCGATTGTCACAATCTCCACATACATGTACCTCGAGGTACAGAACACTGGACCGAAAGCATGCCTCTTAAGCTTCTATTTACCATGAAAAGAATGTAAAGCCAGAGGAGGCTAAGGATGTACCCAGGGACGGGACCAGTGCTTGTGCCTCCGGGTGCGCTGTTTTGCAAATTAAATCAATCGACATTCTGATTGCAGCTCTTCGGTGTAGTCGTTTTTAGTTGATGCAGTGAAGGTTGTTCACGGTGCAGTCATGCAAACAGCCTCCAGGAAGTAGTCGATGTAGTCTCTGGTGCGCAACACCAGGAAGTAGATGATGCAGATGATTAGTGAGCAGTCTCGCCTTGCGCTCCTTAAAAACCTGATCACCCGCTTGTCCATGCAGACGTCGCAGCGGGGTGTGATTCCGGAGGCCTGCTCTCGCCGGTTGTACACGCAGAAACTAGCGATGGGAATGCAGTAGTGCAGCAACAGTGGAGGGTGGAGTGGTGTGTCTCGCACGCATTCAGGAGCTGAGTCTCTGATTATTGCGTGCAGAGGTAAGAGCAGTAGAGGAGAAGATGATGAACCCGAACACCATTACTCCTGTTGATGAGCGTGGTCAGTTACTGGTAACAGCGTGGTTAATTTGATTTTGCTAAATTAACACCATCAATCAGCAGTAACAGTCGTGTTAATTGAATCATCAATCTTGAACAACAAAACCTTTCATACATCATGTTCGGTCGCCGCGGCGTAGTCATGGCCCCGCGTTGCCTCGCCACGGCTGGCTCGGCAAGATGAGCGAGCGCACGTGACAAGCCAGTATCCTTTTACAACTTCACAAATGGTGCACTCAAAGTCCACCCATTAAGTTGGTTAAGGATCCTTAAATAAATGAGCCAAAGGACAAATATAGCCAGCACTCCTGTATCTTCATTTTACTCTTCTATCTAAAATAAAATATAGCAACCTAATATTCGATTAGATAATCATTTAGTACTATGAAGAATCTAAACAGAACGAGTAATAGAATAAGTAAAATATTATCTTGCTATATTTTAAAATGGATGAAGAAGATAAAATTAGATTATTATAAGGATAAAAAAGAAACAGAAACTACATGTAGACTAACCTAATCATCGAGAATAACAACTGACGTCTCGTTATCTAACAGGACCGATTGCCATTGTCCAGGGATTGACCGATTGCCATTGTCCAGGGATTGGCTGTCACACGCAGCAACACCGAAAAGACTTCGACACCTTTGTACTGCTCGTTTGCTGACATCTGTGGCTAGAGAGAAAAACCAAGATTTTTGGGAAATTTTAACTATTTACCATTATAACGGATGTAACCCGACCGGGAGACATCCTACCGGCTTAATTTCATCTAATGCCACGATATCTTAAAAGATGTTTTTATCACATTTACACCAGCGAGGCATGCCATGTAGACACTTTATCCCGAGTGTTCACGCCTTTAACGGCTGTCGTGACCCCTCCCGTTACCCCGTCTTCCCCAGCTCAACCGGTCAGAGAATCCCTCGAATCCGACACGAATCCGATGGATCTAAGGATGCCAACCCTGGGGCGCCGCCCTCCACCACCGACCTGCCCTTCCCCAACCGCGAGCTCACCCTCAGCAGCTACCTCTGCGAGAAGCCAACGCTCCCCTCCGCCTCCGTCGGCGCCGGTGCAGGCCCATCCTCGCCGTCGAACCCTGCTGTCATTGCTGACGACGCCAAGCACTGCGTCGAGCGCGACTTCCTCCACCTCTCCGTGCCCAAGCGCGCGGATCCACCGGGCGATGACATCCGTCGTCGGCGAGGAAGGAGAAGAGGGAGACGTGCTTGAGTTGTAGCGATAGCTCCGCTGACGGCGACCTTTCCTCCCTCTCCCTCTCCCTCTCCTTCCCCGTCATCCCCGCCGTAGCAGCGGCCCTCCCTCTCCCTCTTCCTCTCCTTCCCTGCCACCCCCGCCGTAGCTGTGGTCCACCGAGCTTGCTGGAGCCCTCCCCCAACCCCGTCGCCTCTGTGGATCCGAATCGCGCGGGGAGTCCGAGGAGGCGAGCGGCGCGGCGAGCGTGCTTGTGCATAGCGCGAAGGCGGCCGGCATAGAGGTCGGCCTCGACAAGGGTGAGGACGCGCGAGAGCTCTTCGTTGTCCTCTAGCCACTGCTGCTGCCGCCGCCAACGTCCTGGCGAACCTCCCCTGCGACCACCGCTGCCACTGGGCCTGCGCTCTCCCCTAGCTTGAGGCCGGCACCGCTCCCCACTCCTGCCCCTTCGCCGCACCGTCGTCGACACGTCGCCGGCGTGTTCTTCCTAGCCATGGGGAAGACAGGGTAACAAGAAGGGTCACGACAGCCGTTAAAGGCATGAGCGTTCGGGGTGAAGTGACTACGTGGCATGCCTCGTTGTTGTAAAGGTAAATATGTAGCATCTTTTAAGACATCACGGTATTGGATGAATTATAGCCGGTAGGATATCTCCTGGTCGTGTTGCACCTGTTATAATGATAAATAGTTAAATTTCTCATATCTTTGACGGCATCCTTTCTCAAGTCCCCGTGATAGTTAGGTGGATAGTACAGGAAGGTTGTGTTTGGTCCTAAGCTTTTTCACCATTGACGTGTTCGGCTGGTCCATAAGTCGGCTGATAAGACAAGCCGGCTGATTTACTGTGAGAGAAAAATACTGTTTAAACGACTGATAAGTCCGGATTGATACAAACAAACAAACACGGCCTATAGCTAGGGGTTCTCTTGGGTGTATAGGGTTTCCTTACGCTTCGCTCTCGCTCTCTCTCAAGCTTTTTTTGGTTAAAAAAATCCCGTATGCTGGACACGCAGAAGTAAATGACAAGGCCTATTACAGGCACTTTGAGAGAAGCAGTCTTTCAAGGCCCAGACCCCAGCCCACACAAACTTGGATACGATCCACCAGTGCTGAAATCAAATTACTCTATACCCCGGCTGTTTCGAAATATGTTCCAAGGAAAATAAAAAATAGTTCTCGTGGAGTTCATCTGTTTCAAGCGAGAAAAGTGAATGAACGTTTCAGCGGTTAACTCAGCGCACTGAGTTACTGACTTTGACCAAAGTTACGAACCGCCAAAGCTCGCACGGGTAGCAGCAAGCCAGCAACCCAATTTTGGAGCAATCGATGGAACATGAACAGAGAACATGTAGTCACAACTCTCACCAGAAGCAGAGCACAACGACGAGTGAACACAACCGGATCGAAAGCGCTTCAACTAAAATATGTGTTCGCAAATCCAACGGAAATTTAATTTCTAGCCATCATCACTTCACACATGCGTCTGAGCCAGTTAGCATCATAGTTTCCCCCAAAAATCAAACCAAGAAACACAAACAAACTGCACAATCACAACGGATCAACGCCAAACTGGGAAGGTTCGGAGGTGTGATTCCGGCCACGAAGGATCACTTGGCGCCGGCGGGCGCGGGCGCGCCGACCGCCTTGCCGCGGAGCTTGACCTCGAGCGCGCGCTCCATCTTGGCGAGCACGGCCTGGACGGGGACGGCCTTGCCGCTCTCGTACTCCTGCACCACCTGCGCCCGCTCGTTGATGCGCTTGGCGAGCTCCGCCTGGCTCCACCCCTTCGCCACCCGGGCCTTCTGGATCGCCGCGCGCACCTCCGCGCCCACGCGCCCCAGCCCCTCCGGCTCCGTCGACTCGTCCAGCTTCCGCGCGGGCGCCGCCGCCGCGGACGACGACTTCTTGTTCGTGCCCGCCGCCGCCTTCCGCACCGTCTCCACCGGCGCCCCCGTCCGCATCGCCTGGTTCACCGCCTTCGTCGACTTGAGGTCCGCCGCCTTCGGCTTCGTCCGCCGCAGCACCACCGGCTCCCAGTCCTGCGTGATGTTACCGCTCAACCTCCCCGTCGGCATTGCTCTCTCTCTCTCTCTCCCTCCACACGCTCTTGTGCTTGTGATTTGGGCGATGATGGGGGAGGGAGGTGGTGGAGGCATTTATAGAAAGTAGTACTAGGAGAGGACAATGGAGGTCGGGATTCGGGAAGGTTCAGATGCTAGCGCGTTCTGGAAGGTTCCGGGAGGGTGGTTCCGTTGTTTTTGGGCCGTTGATTTGAGCTTTATGGCAATCGGGTGGCTGCGGATGGGCTTGCGAGAACTTGGTTGCCACGGAAAGGCTTCCGGTTCAAACAAACTGTTGGCGACTGGCCAGAGGGCGACCGGCCCACCAAGCCCAGGAAACTTGACGGTTACTCTTGAAGTGCTTTGTGATTCGTGCTCCCGCTACCATAGATGCTTCATCGGGAAGGTTTGGAAAATCTGCAAATGAACCTCTTTTCCGCCGCAGATGACCTGTTCCGCCCGTTCCTCCGTTCCACAGTTAATTCACAAATTCTTTTGAGTTCTAAATATGTAAATTGATTGAGGATAAAAATTGTACCGAATAAGTTTGACCCAAGGACCAATACTTGTTTTCCTAGATCACATATTGGACTCAAGAAGACAGTCTACAAGATCAATGCTAGGTTGCTAGAGCTTGGACCTTTTTGGGGGGTTGGTGCAATAATCTTAATGGGCTTAATAAACGTCATGAGCTAACTCGAGATTAATTGGCTGTTTACAAATCTCTGTTATTTGATTTTGTATAGAAATGGAGCTTTCTGCTAAGGAGGAAGAGCAAGAGATATTAAAAAAGTGACATAATACGATTCAATAGAAACTACATCAAATAAAATCACAAAAGTTGCTACTGATGATTTATAGCTTGTTTTACGTGGATTCTTGTAACGATCACGGCTGTAGAAACCCATATTTGTTCTGGTTCATCTCTTTAGTTCTGGTTATTGACCCACATCTTTAGTCCCGAGTGAAATAACCGGAATTAAAAATCTATTTTTAGTCTCGGTTGATACTACCAACCGGGACTAAAAATAAAACCGGGACTAAAGCTTATTTTCTTCTTTCTTCTTATTTTCTTTTTTTCCATTGTTTCTTGTGATTACGTCCTGCTTTTTTTTCCAAAAGATCGAATACAACAACACAATTTTTCATCAGCGCAATACGAAAGATCAAATGCAAACATTTTCATGAGCACGCAATTAGTATAACATATTTTTTCCAATATCACAAATCGAATACATCAACAACATCAAAATTAACATCACACATTAAATACAACAACACAAAATCATCCAATCGTCCACAGATTCAAAAAAAATCTTAAAATCCAAAAGATTAATCATCCAACCGAGCTGGGGCGGGGCCGCCGCTCGAGGCCGCCACACGTGGCGCGCGCGCGCCGCCTGTGGCGCGCCGACGCCCGCGACCACCGCCGCACGCACGCGGCCACTGCCGCCGCACGTGGCCGCTACCGCACGCACGCGGCCGCCGCGCCGCCGGTGCGCCGACGCCACGGCGCGCCCACCGGGCCGCACCGCACGCCCGTGGCCTATCGGCCGCCGCGCCGCACGGGGCCGCCACCGCACGCCCGTGGCTCGCCGGCCGCCGCCGCGCACGGGGCCGCCACCGCACGCCGTGACTTGCTGGCCGCCGTCGCTCGAGGAGAGAGGAGAGAGGGAGAAGGAGATCTCGGATCTCGAGGAGAGAAGGGAGAGGAGAGAGGGGGAGAGAGAGATGGAGAGGGATGTGAGGAGATGGATCCGGAGATATATCCGAGGACATGAGAGCAAATATTTTTTGAGAACCGCGCGCCGTGCATCAATTTTTTCGATCGAAGAAGCGGCGTGCACGCATGACGATGAGATAAGGCCGAGAGTTTTTAGTCCTGGTTCATATAAAAACCGGGATAAATATCATCTTTAGTCCCGGTTGGTATTATCAACTGGGATAAAAAATAGCATTTTTAATCCTGGTTGGTGTTACCAACCGGGACTAGAGACCCTCGACGCTCCGACAACATCCGACAATATTTGAACCAAGACTAAAGATGATCTTTAGTCTCGGTTCGTGTCACGAACCAGAGTAAAGATCCTAGAGATCCATTCTCTTTTTAAACCGGGACTAAAGATATTTTTTAGTCTCGGATACAACTCAAACCGAGACTATTGTAGATTTTGGCACTTCAACCAAATATGCTTTCTCCGATGTTGCCGGTTTTTGTTCTTAGTATGGTTTTTTTCTCATGGATGTTTGATGTTCTGTTAAGTCTAGCTGGTAACCCTAGCTAGCCTATGAATATGAGTTTCTTTTTCTATGTAAAACGACCGTATGTTTTGTTCGGCTTTTTTTCTAAAAGTCGGATCAATAGTAAATATTATTTTTAGAAAAAGATTAGTTCGTTAGGCTAACAAGTTAAAATGATCAGCTCGGTCTTTTTTTATATGAACATGAGTTCGAGCTACGCCAGCTTGCAAACTGTAAGGTTGCATTCGAATCTGATTAATATTAAAATTAAATGTGGAGTACATTGTATGATTAATTAAATTTTAATTATTATAAATTTAAAAACTAAATATATTTAATATTTTAAAGCGATTTTCATATAAGTTGACGAGTTAATAATTTGTCGTGTAATATTAGGATATATCTAGTGTCAAAGAATAAAAATAAGAATAAAAATAGCTTTGTTTTCGGTTGTCACCGGTATAAAGTGAGACCAACGATCAAGTAAAAGAGTAAACAATACATTATATTTTCTTTCCATCATCATTATCTGCGTAGTCAATACAGGCTCACAAAGCTTCAAGTCTGCATGTTCGAACCAAAGTTTTGGTTCAATTTTAGCGTTGGTCACAACAGTGGGCATAAAATCTGGTTAGTACGCTTTAAGCCAGTGTTGGTTCGATACTTCGATTTGCCATGTCAACTGGAGATTGCCTTGTGTCACGTAGCATAAACAAAAAAGTTAAAAGTTACTTTAGTGATGATTTTGTTTTTTGTTTATAGTTTATTTTCTAGTATTGACATGAATATATATATATATAAGTTTTAAACATAAATTATATTTTAATTGTTAATAAGCTATTTTGTTTATAATATAAGCGAAAGGACAAGGCTGTACCTATCAATTTGCTTTCGACACAACCAAATGAGTTGAGATCAGAATCTTGAAAAAACGATCGATTAGTATTAACTATTATAGTTTTAGAAAATATATTTATTTGATTTTTTAAAACTTTTATATAAAAAGTTTTCTATGAAGTATACCGTTTGACTTTTGACAATACAAACAATTGTCATTTTGCGAACGAGCTTCGAGCTGAGTTGGTTAGATGGCTCTAATAACATTTATTAGATCATGGGTTTGATTTTTCATGAGAGCGAATTCAGGTTTAAATTAAAAGAACAATTGTCACTTTTGGCACTAGCACAATTCAAACTCAGCACTTCATAGGGCTACCTATCATAAGATTCCACGGTCCATTTTATCTATGTAGTTATCTTATGAACTTTAAGCGAAATTGAGATCTACTACAAATAGTATTAAAATCTCCTTTACACTTATCTTGTTTGAACTGCTTATTACACGCATGCCAACACATAGTGCCCGAGCCACCATGAGCAGTTGCTCGGGCTACAAGCACACGGCAAAAGGACATACAGGTATAGTATCATGGATGTCAAACGATACCAATAACTAGTAGAGTTTGTCCAAGGCTATTTCCAATGGAGAGTTTTATCTCGTAGTTTTTAAGAGTGATATGTCACAAAAAATTTGAGTTAATAAATGAAATTGATCCTCTCAATACAAAGTTTTATTTCACGATTTTTATAAGCTGCACATACATTTAATTACAAGGTATGTGATTGGATATGTTCAGATGAAATAAACTCTCTAGCTTTCAATGTCAGTTTCATCAGGTTTCGTAGTTTTAAAAACAATATATACACAATTTCATCCTGATAAAACTTTTTCCTCTCTCTTTATAATTGTGTTGTCATGTAATCATATATGCTGATGTGTTATCATATTTAATGTGCATGAAACATGAACGAAACTTCCACTGGGATTAGCCTAAGGTTGCATTCTTGTCAACAAATATAAGACGACTAATTAGCCTCACGTAAAACGAGAAACATATTAATATATAAAAACTAATAAATAATTTTTTTTGAGTTTTTAAATTTTTAAGCAAATTTTATATAAATTTTTTTATACTAAATGTACTATTTAGCCGTTTAAAAAGTGTGCTAATGAAAACTATGAAAACCGAGGTGTAGATTGTTGAGAAGAACACAGCATAAGAATCTATGAATTTTTTACATTCACTAGAGACTTTGAGACCCTACTGCAAAGGCTTGACGAGAACAAGTACTACAGGTAGATTGTACAAGATTTAGCAATAGATTTGCCATCTCGGTCACTAGTTCAGTGTTTCAGTTAGTTCTCTTATTTTCTATTAAATATTTTTTAATTTGCAGTCGTTTTAAAACGGTAAACTTTTAAATAACTAGCCAAGAGTCCATACATTAAAAAAACAAATTAAATTATAGTTTATTAAGTCAATAAGCATATATTTAATCTAAGTGATATTTTTATAATTTTTCTTATTCAACAAGTAGATGATGATTTTGAAATTTAATAAGAACTAGCAATGAAACGGGGGATAACTCATTTGAGAATGGTGTAATAGTATAATTATGATATTAAATATTAGTGTTAAGAGTGATATGGCATGACAGACACCATCACTACTAATATAGGATATGCACCACCACTACTAACATAGGATGGTTATAGTTTCATTTAAGCAAAGCCCACAAAATTTATGAGAATATGATATAGTACTGGCTGTCAATTTTGGCTGTCAATTGTATGAAGATTTGTGCATCAAATTGGAGGAATTCAAGGTATCAAAAGGTCTTGTTTAGAGAGGTTATCAAGTCTTATTTGCAACGGTTCATGCGGCACATGATTTGGATGTTCCAATCAAAAGTAATGGTAATTTTATAGAAGGTTGCGCAGGCTGAAAAAGTGACGCGCGGGAATTGCTGTTTTGTAGAGTTTGTGGTTTCTATGGCATGATTAGCATGATTAGATGGTTTATGTGACTCTTCATAAGTTGGCAAGTAAATCTACACGGATTAAATTATTTCTAAAGGAGAATTTTGTAGATAAGAAGGTTTGGATTTAGTTTGGACAGCCGAGACACTCCTATGGTAAAACGGTAATAGATTTCACATACGGACTCCGTTTTGGACGTTTGAGTACTTGTTGGAAAGCTAATTTGATGGCCTACAACGAGATTTTGGTTCCACATTCAGATTCTTCATGGTTTATCCGCAATATACCAAAGTAGCCGACGGTTGCTGCAGCAGAAGTTTCTTTCTTCGTGTTCATGTAACAAGCTTGTTTTTTGTTTAGAGGTCTTAGGATTGCTATATAAGAAATAGTTGTGCATCCATTGTATGAGAGACTTGACATTATGGATAAAAATTAGCTTTTAGCTACAACAATGTGAGGGTCTTGCCCACGGTCTTCCTATGATTTGGCACAGCCACGTAGAAGGGAATATGATGATCCTATCAAGATCATTCTTGTTTTTCGTTGGGATTGAGGATTCAATAGTTATCTTCCACATCTTGTGGTTTTGTGATGGAGAGATAAAAGGTGTGCTACATAGGTAGCATGTTGTTCATCCACTTCGTCGGCTGCTTGGTGTTTCAGATCCTACGTCGAGTAGGTCAGACTTTCCCCTATCATTTGGTATCAGAGCGCTTGGTTGTCTCGATAGGATCTTGCAATCTTGTTCTACATGTGAGATTTCAATTCTAGATTGTATGGTTATACACTAGTAATTGGTGATAGGGTTGGGTGAGTTGTATATCTCTCATCAGGTTCTATCAGTTGTTGGTGTTGGTTTGCACTATATGGAGTTGGTTTGCACCGTATGGATGTCGCACCCCGAGTTTGGCCCCTAAATCGTTTAAATAATCTACCCTGAAATAATCAAAATTTCTAGAATTAATTTGGAGCTAACAAGTAATTTTAAAATGCAATTAATAAATGGAAATGACATGGTAGGATTTTTCTTAAATTCTACGTGTCAAAATACACCAACATGATTTTTACGGGAATTTTCAGAGCGCTAGAAATATTTTTAACCAATTAATTAAGTAATCTGCAATTAAGTCCCAAAAATCGTTTCCTATTCACCCGTACGGTTCCCGCTCAAATTTCCCACCCATTCCCTAATCGGGCCGATGGCCCAGCTCGCCCGCCGGCCCGTCCTCCTTTCGGCCTAGCCACAACCGCGCGTCGCTTCCTTCCCTCGGTCGTGGGCCGAAGCCCACGAGCCGGCCGCCCGCACGCCAAAGTCCAGGCCACCTCCCTCACGCTCGCGACCACCGACAGGTGGGCCACACCTGTCGGGCCGTCTTCCCCGCGTCCGGCCGGCCCAGCCGCCGCCACTGCCATGCGCGCCGCCGCCCCGCATCCTCTCCGCGCCACCTCACGGCGCGTCGGGCCCACGCCGGGCCCAAGCGCCTGTCGCCACACCCGGTGCTGCCCTTCCCGCACCCCGCAACGGCCGCCACCTTATCCAAACCGTCGTCGCCATTTTCGCTCTCTCTCTCTCCGTGTCCGTTTTGTGTCTGCGAGAAACCTGGGCCAATCGTACCCGATTCGGCCTCCGCTAGCCTCCTGTAAAGCCCGCTCGTGCGCCGCCACGCCTCCCCTTAGTCACCGCCGCCGTTTCCTGTGCCCTAATCTGCCGTCGCCCAATTTCTCCGCCGTCGGCCGCCGCCTCCTTCCCCATCTCCGGTGAGCCCCGCCGTCCCTCCTCCTTTCAGGATCCCGCAGTGTGTCGTCGTCCCGCGTCATCCCGCGAAGCTCCCGAGCCGCGGCGCTTGTCACCGCATCGTTTCCCGTGCTCCGCGCCGCCCGCCGTCGCCGTTTCCCGCGTTGCCTAAGCCCGGCCAGTCGCCGGGCAGCCATGGCCTGCGGCCAAAGCTCGGCCGCCGCCGCCCGTGCAAACCCTAACCCGAGCCGCCTCCCAACCGTCTGATCTACCGCGTGGTAGATCAAGGCCGTCCAATCTCGCCGCCCCACACCACCGTTGCGATGGCACCACGTGTTGCCACCGCCGACACCCCCATACCCTAACCCTAGAACGCCCGTAGCCGTCCGATCGCCCGGATCGGGCGCATCCGAGCCGCCCGATCCCGTGCGCACGCCCCGTCATCCGATCCGGCCGCCATCCCTTCGATAGCCGCCGCGTGGCAGCAAGCCGTCGCTGTCCCCAGCCGTGGACTCGGTCCACCATGGACCTAGCTTACGTCAGCCTGACCGCGCCATCACCGCTGATGTCAGCATAACGTCATGCTGACGTCAGTCCTAGCCACCCGTGCACGCTGACGTCATCCCGGGACTTAATTGCGCAATAATTAATTTTTAGTTTTCTGTTTAGTTTAAAAATCACAATTAAACTTCTAAAATTCATATCTTTTTAATCCAAGCTCCATTTTAGTCCAAGTCGCCGAGGTTCCCCAGTCTCCAGAGCAAGGCAAGTCATACTTTACATTGATCATATTGTACCTGTGTTATTTAAATATCTCTTTTCTCTCAAATATTGCATATGTTTTAGAATGTCATTTCATAGGATTATCATACCTATTGTAATCAACCATAGGGATTGTATACCTTATACCATTGATAACTTGGGCTCAATATGACTAGATGTTGGTATAGATCATGCTTAGCCATGCTTAGCTCAACTAGCTCACTTAAGGGGATCACATTAATCAATTATTACATTAGAGACTAATTCTCAGATGATGTCAAGTTTGTGACTCTATTCTAATAATACTGAATTATGATAATGGTGGGTTATGAGCACGTGGTTGGATATTGGTTAGCATGCTCATGACAATTAAGGACCGGTTCTCGGGAAACCCTAGAAGAATTACCGTGCATACTACAAGCCAGCATGGGTAATGGCTGGGTCTGTAGCGTAGCTGTCTCTAGCCGACGTACCCTAGTGAGGGTAGGCGTGATGGAGTTGGGTCAGCCCCAGTTTTAAGGGTTGATCGGCTTCCGGGTTCACGCGGCACGAGAGGGGGCTGCCCATTACCCCAATGAGAGTGGGGGTGAAACCTTGGTGTGGTACGATTGGTTAGAGGGGGTTATGTGAAGAGCCCTGTCAGAGTTTTTTTTGGGGTATCGTGGTGGTACACCGGCGCACGGTATCGTGTTGTGGGATTGTGTCTTGTGGGTACAGTTGTACACCTCTGATCAGAGTAAAACTATTTGAATAGTCGTGCCCACGGTTACGGGCAATCGACCAGATTCACCTTCATTAATTTTACTTATTTACATGAATGAACTATTGGGACTTGACTAGTACAGATTGATGGATGAGCCTGTTGCAACGTGGTTTTAACGTTGGACGGTGATTATTTAATATTGCTTAGTCATTACTACTGTTTTATTGCTTTCAACTATTATTACTGTTTCTGAAATGCTATTTATGCAAATGAGCCTATTATTCCTCCTTGATATTTTTCCTGGCATCATACCTCCTCTTCCGGTATGACTTGTTGATTAAGGTGGTTGTACTCAGTCTTGCTCGTTTTTCCCCCATCAGTGCCAGAAGTTGAGGTTGAGGAAGTCTCCGAAGAAGTGTAGGTTTGTTCGCCATCAAGGGTCAGCTGTGGTGTTGGTGTTTCGTTTCGCTCGAGTCAAGCTTAGCTTAAGTAAGTCTTTTTCTTTTTCGCTGCATTTATGTAATCCTTTTATATTATTTCTAAGACGTGGATTCTTTAATATCAATAATTATCAATTTGTGTACCTCGGCTGATATCTGAACAAGGATTTAATGCACAAATTAGCTGCGAAAATTCTGGTTTGAATTTCTGGGCATGACAAGTTGGTATCAGAGCCAGCCTTTGACTGTAGGACAAGCCAACTGGAAACCCTAAGAGCCCTCTAATCTTTTCATTTGCATGAGTTTGAAAAAAAGGGGTGTTTTAAAAAGTGAAGCCAGTCTAGGGTTTTAGAGTTTGCGAAAATAGGTCTTTGGTCTTTTTGGTTTTTGAGCATGCTTTGATTCCCGCTCCTTTGTTTCTATAGATGGCAGGTTCCCCAACTACGCACTGTGGAAAAGGAATGGTGGGTTTCGTCGCAGAGCTGGCACGCATGGCCCTGGCAGTTGGGTATCCTGAAGCGCCGGAGTACACTACAGTCGCACCTCTCAGTGGCGAGTTGCCTCACCGTGTCTGGCTGGAGGTTCACGGTTTTGTGGGGACTTCTCTTCCCAACATGGAAGTCACAACTTCAGGAGGCACCTCAGACCACGCCTGTCAAGAAGCTGCGTATCTGATGATGGCCAGGATGAGGGAGTTGCATGATGGTGACCTTCGCACCTCCGCTTATCGCTACCATCCTCGACGTGGCAGTTCCTCCGACGTCAGTGCTTTCAAGTCTACTGCAGATGAGAACGACTCTACTTTCAGCCGCATGTGCACGGCGATCAAGGGACTGGACAAGATGCACTTTGACTTGCACAAGGTAGCCAAGGAGCTGAACGACAGGCAGATGATGAGGATTATGAGTCTGCAAGACGAAGTGGTCCGTCTCAAGAAGGAAGTCGTTGAGTTGAAAGGACTCCCAGCACCAGGTGGTGTCAGGATTCACACTATGCCTCGGAAGACCACCCCTGCACCTGTCCGTATCCAGCTGGGGCCCCGGATTCCTCCACCGACTCCTCAAGCTCCTCCTGCTCCACCAGTTCCAGTTTCGGCACCTGCCCCAGTTCTTCCTGCTGCAGGAGCTGCTCTCGCTTTCACCCTAGCTTCGGCATACTGTTGACGAGAAAAATCAACACGCCGGCCTGGGAGATCTGCTTAGCTCCAGTGCAGGTCCTAGAATCGATGAAGTGCTGGCATGCCAGTCAGTTTGATCCTGCCACTGACAAGATATACAAAGCAACCAAAAGTAAAGCATATCAGCCAATAGGTCAATAACCAATATAGCCGATCGACCAATCAGCCGATGATGCGATCCCAGCCGATACTGACGCCAGCCGATGCAGCTAGGGTTTCAATCCATCGACTGTACGCTGAGCAAACATCTATGTAAAGGTGATCGACCAACGATAACATGATGATATAGCAATGTAATATGACACAAAGCAATCACACAATAAAATAGATACTGATTTAAAGATTAAAACATACATCGGCTAAAAGTCCGATGTCATTAAATCCAAATTATTCACTGCTGGAGAAAGGCTCAATTGTCCCGGTTGGTAACCCCCAATAGTCCCGGTTGTCAAACTGGGACTACGAATCCGGGACTAGAGATCACCATCTCTAGTCCTGGTTGAAATAATCGGGACTAGAGATGCATCTTTAGTCCCGGGTGGTGGTTCCAACCGGGACTAAAGATTTTTTATTTTTTTAATTTGCTCCTTTCTCCAGCAGTGCTGCTGCCTATATATTACACACATATATTATATTACACATATACATATTTTACACACATATATTTATACATATATATCATATATATGTATAAATATATAATTTACACACATATAAATGAACTTAAGAAAGGAAATATATACATATATTACCAAAATATGTACACATATGTACAATATCCACATATATTTTGCATGTTACAAAAAATGTCTATTTTGTGGATCCGGTGGTTAAGTTACTTAAATGAAAGTAGAACTCCCCGCGGGATCAATGATCTGCTCATTTATAAATCCCATCAATTCTTCCTGAGCAGCTTGTATGAAAGTCTCGTGGGGGAGGTTGTCTCTTGCTCGCATAAGCTGTCATTAATTCGAATAAACGAGAAATAAATATATGAAGTCAATAAGAAATCGAGATGTAATGTATGAATGACTGTTATACGTATATCTATATCGTCGATAGTTGTGACATCGGTCACAAAGCGGTGAATGTAGTCGCAGACGTAGTATCCGCATAAGTTGGTGCCCTACGACTGTTTTGCACACTAAAGGAGAACGGCAACAGATTTAATATACATTTTATATTTTAGAACAAAGTAATGATTCAAAACAACTTTGGAGCATGTTACTCACTGGAAAGTCCATCCTCATGGAGAGCTTATCTTTCCAATTTCCGCGAACATTCGTCCGAAGCCGTTCCCATGCCCTACGTGCAGTTGAAAGTTAGCTAGTAATTATCCGAGAACCGCATGTATGCAATAGCAAGTAAGATATATGGCATTACCTGTTAAACAGTTCAAATATCTTTGAGTACGTGGACTCTGGTTTATCCATTGAGTCAAAGACATGGATCCGCGAGTGATCCATGTCAATTACTAACAGAACCCAGTGGAATCTACAAATTGATTTAGATGACACATATGAAAATTTATGTATGCACACGGGATTGAAATCAGTACGGAAGGAAGAAAAAACTTACGCAGTGTTGTAGGGCAGAAGGATAAACGACCGGAAGTGGTTCTGCACCAGCGCATTGTATATGTTATCCACTGTTGGATCAGGAAATTGATCAACCAATACGCCGTTGATTTTGCTTGGATCCATGAATCCATGTTTGGTACAGTTGTGCTTGTTGCAGTATTGGATCGCCATTCTACAACGGTTAAAAAGAATTTTAGTCAGCTAAATACAAAGAGGTAAGAAACGAAATAACAGAACGATACTTACAGAACCCGCGTGGCTAGAAGTGAGACGTCGAGGGCATCAAGTTGGTACAGGTCGAATATGTCTTTGAATTGGATATAGAAGTCGTCACCTCCATCGAAGAAATAGTGCAGTGAATATCTGCCCGTTACCATCTCTCCACCCTTGCTAGATTCTTGCATGTACCACTTGTGGAAGCGGTACATCTGTGTATGTAGCTTTTTCACTTGATCTGGCTTTACAAGAGGCTTTCCAAGTTTGAACTTGTATTTTAGTGGAGCCTTCGCTAGGGGAGCCTTCGCCAGCGAAGCCTTCCGTTGAAGTTCCAGCAGATTCCATAAATTGTCTTAACTCTGATCTAACATTTGGAACTGTGCTGAACTCCAGAGGTTTCTGAGGCTGCATGCCGAGCTAGGGTACATCTTTGCCCGTTCTCTTCGCCTTGCCAGCAGCCTTACAAATATTCCTGTCGTAGTTGGACTGCGGTTGAGGTTGCAGTTCAGGCTGTGGTGTTAGGTATGTCTTCTTGAAGAAGTCCTTGGTCTCCTGGGGGATTTCAGGAGGTTTCTTAGGAGACTTGTTTCTGAAGTGGGCCTTGACTTCATCTTGGGCGGCCTCGTGCAGCTCCTCTGGAGTCATGTCGTACGCCGTTTTCTTTGGGGCTGGTGGGAGCGGGTCAAGTTTAGGCCTCTTGCTTCTTGGTCCACTGCTGGTTGACATTGACCGTGTGGCTCGAGATGTTGTCCATTTAGGAGTCGGTGCTCGTTGTGGCGACGGAGGAGACTGAGAAGGCAGTGGAGTTGGAGACGACCGTTTAGGAGTCGGTGCTCGTGGAGGCGACGTAGGAGGCGGAGGAGGCGGAGGCGAAGGAGACGGAGGAGACGACCCACGTGGAGGCGAGGGCAGTGGAACGATAGGAGACGCCGTTCGTCCGGGGAATATTATGAAGATCTTCCTCCAGAGAAATATTTCGTGAGCTGTTTCTCCTAGCGTCAACTCCCCATCTCCTCCGGGGATATCCAGCTTGAGATCTTCATAGCCGCATTCCACCTGTTCAATTTCAACTTTCGAGTACGCAGGTGAAACGGGCCGGGAGTGGTAGGTGCCATCTCGGTCTACTGGAATGGCCATGCTCGACGCGACCTGTTTGAGAAGATTGCTTATTAGTTAGTAATGAACGTTGATTGACAAGTTATTCAAGGAAATATACGTACAACATAAAAGTACGAACATACCTTTATTGTTATGTTCTTTAGCGGAATGTGCAGCTCATATGGGGTCCGCTGTGTGATGTCATTAACGGGGCATGGGGGACCCGGTTCAGCTTGTGGGGTCAAGTCGCCTTCATTTCTAGTTGAAGCGCAGCTGCTGCGCTGCTGTAGTTGAGCGGTTGTTGCTGGATCCGGCTGTTGGCTAACCCAATGGCTCCGCTCCTCTGCCAACCTGCGGTTCAGCCTTTTGTCCACAATTTGATCTATTTGCGAGATCTTCATTTTCATCTCAGCGAACCTCGCATCGTGCTCTCGCCTGGACCTCATGCGGCTCCTGTACATCTCGATGTCAGTTTGAAACCCATATTTCCAGGGGACGACGCCTTTTCCTCGCGTACGCCCCGGATGCTCTGGGTTTTGGACGCTCGTCCTTCTCTCTGTCGGGCCTGAACGCGCCCGACGAAGTGGCCTCCATCGCCTCCTCTAATCTTCGGCCGGCCTCTTGGATTTCTTCGCCGAAGATAACTGTGCCATCTACAGGATTAAGTGAGCCGCCATGAGCATAAAACCAATGCTTTGATCTTTCCAGCCAGTTGGCTGTGCCTGGAACGATATCTCGCGCTTCAAGTTCGACTTCCATTTTCTCCCATTTCTCCATTGCTTTCTTATAGCCGCCTGACCCAAGCCTGTGATGATATTTTTTCTTCGCTGTGTTGGCCTTGTTCTTTTCTATGATCGCTCGCGCTTCTTCCATCTTGTGTTCAACAAAAGCATCCCAATGATCTCTGAGCTTTGGGAACTTGTCAAAGTCTGGGTTCTGGCCCTTCAGGATGTATTTCTTGTGTAACTCTTTCTTATAGTTCCTGAAGAGCTCTGCCATTTTCTTTAACGTCCATTCCTTGACCCTTGCTTGTTGTGAGTCTAGGATGGTGAACGTTTGCAGCATTGTGGTCCACAACATTTCTTTCTCAGTGTCCGGGAGATAGCTCTGCTCATCTCCTACTTTGGTTGATCGCCTCTAGTTGGCAACGCTTATGGGCACGTGATCCCTCACCACCCATCCGCTGTGCGCCACAAACTTCCTTGCGGCGTCCTCTGGGGCACTTTGTCGACGTCAGATGCTACCTCTGTTATGACATGTCGACCCTCTATGTGCTTGCTGAGACCACGTTGCCCGCGTGCCCTCTTCTGTCCAGCGGAGGCGGAGGCGGAGGCGGAGCCCTCATTCCCCTCTTCGTCCCCCCTCGTTCCCCTCCTCGTTGAGGTATTGATCTGGATCCTCAGTCCCCTCCTCGTTGTAAAACTCTATGCTACCACGTGCGATCTCGTCAAGGAGAAACTGTTCCTCGTCATGATCCACCATTTGATTGTTGTGGGTTGAGGACTTAATCAAAGAATTCTGACAAAGAAAATTTTATTCGGTTAATACATGTATCAATTATTCAGGGAAATCATGTATGTCTACGTAAAAAAAATATAGACAAAAGGGATATCAGTTGTGATTCAGGGAATTCTTCAGAAGTCACTTCCAGGATTGAGAGAATCAGTTGTGATTCTGAATCATCTTGCTTATCAAAAGGAAATTATCATGGCGATGGAGAACACGGTAGCGATGGAGCCCATACGCTACCGTGTTCACCATCACCCATAATAACTTCCTTTTGATAAGCAAGAGGATTCAGGATCACAGATTCTCTCAAACTTAGAAGAGACTTCTAAAGAATATCGCAATTATAGATATGCACACTTGTCTCTACATGTGTCGGACTACGTTCTATATTTTCCTTCTTCTCTTTTGTTTCTCTTTGCTAGAACATGACCGACCGACTGACCGAACGATCGTTCGTTCACGTCCGTTTGTTCGGACCCTTAACCCTAACCCTAACCCTAAACTATCGTTCGTTCACGTCCGTTCGTTCGGATCCTTAACCCTAACCCTAACCCAAATCCTAAACTATTGTTCGTTCGTTCTATCGTTCGTTCATGTCCGTGGGTACGATCGTCTGGAGGAGAGGAGAGAAAGAGAGGAGAATGATGTGAGGGAGATAAGGTGGAGAGGAGAGAGAGAGAGAGGACGTTGCATGCCTATGTACGTTGTAACGACCGAACGAACAACCAACCGAACGAACGACCGAACGAATGACCGAACGAATGAACGAACACACACTCGTTCGTTCGTTCGTCCGTCCGTCCGTCCGTCCATTCGCCCACGTCCGTTCGTCCGTTCGTCGTTCGCCCACGTCCGTTCGTTCACGTCCGTTCGTTGATTCTATCGTTCTCGTTCGTTCGAAAATACAAAATTCACAAGTCCATTCATGCATTCAAATTTAAATACACATTCAAAATTTAAAATTCACAATCTTCATAAAGTACATTTTTATGAAGATAAAAAGTCCATTTACACATAAAGTCCATAAAGTTCATTTTTACATAAAGTCCATTTATACATGAAGTCGTCCATACATATTCAAAAATCATACAAGTTGAATCATACAAGTTACAAGTTTACAATTTTAATTCACAATTCACATTAAAAATTCATAATTCACATTCACATTCACATTCACATTCAAAATTTAATCAAACCCTAAATTTCACATATTAGCAAAATTAATCAAACCCTAAATTTCACATTCACATTTTACATAATAAAAAATTTAATCAAATATCATCCTTGCATTCAAATCACATATATATTGACAAATTTAATCAAATCGATCACATTCACAGGGGGCGGCAGAGGGCGGCGGCGACGTCAGGGGAGGCATGGGGCGGCGGCGGCGGCAGGGAGGCAGCGGCGGCGGCATCGGGGGAGGCATGGGCCGGCGGCGGCGGCGGCAGGGGGCCGGCGGCGAAGGGGAGGCGGTGGTGGCGGCGGTAGGGGGCCGACGGAATGGGCGGCGCAACGGCTACGGAGACGGCGGCGATGCCCTAATGCGCAGCCATACAAGAAAGATCGAAGAGACGGCGGTGGAATCGGACCAACTGCGGCGACGACGGAGAAGTAGGCGTCGGCCACGGCGACGGCGGGGTCGGCTCCTCCTTTCCAAGAATGACGATGGCGGCGCTGGCCGGTGAAGAATTCGGCGATGCTTAGGGTTCAGCAATGAAGACAATGAACTTGTGCGAAAATGGCTAAGTGTTCGGATCCCACTGAGGCCCCTGGTATATATACTCACCGACCTCTTTTGTCCCGGTTGAAGCCATTAACCGGGACAAAAGATACTATAGTCCCGGTTGGTGGCTCCAACCGGGACAAAAGATAGGATCTATAGTCCCGGTTGGAGCCACCAGGGACTAAAGATGGCTCGGCAGCCACGTGGCCAGGTAAGTGGGCATCTTTAGTCCCGGTTGGAGCCAACAACCGGGACTAAAGATGGTTTTCGGCCCATCGAAATTCACCTCTAGTCCCGGTTGATTTTAAAAACCGGGATTAATGATTACATGCTCTATTATATTGTATTTTATATTCATATATAATTAACATATGTTCATATAATCATATAATGTTCATATATTCGTATATAATTATAATGTTCATATGTTGATATATTTTATATTCATATATAATTAACATATGTTCATATAATTAACAAAAGATACTATAAATTGAAATAATAACATACAATTAACATTTGTCATATTCCAAACTATTTAAAATTTAAATTATAATATATAATTAACATATGGCCTATTTAAAAATATTTTAAATTGAAATAATAACATATAATTAACATTTGTCATGTTTAAAACTATTTTAAATTTAAATAATAATATATAATTAACATATGGCCTATTTGAAAATATTTTAAAATTAAATAATAATATGTTATTAACATTTGTCATATTCAAAACTATTTTAAATTCTAATAAGCATATAGAATTAACATTTGCCTTATCTTCTTTGGGCAGTGCTTCTTTTTTCTTGCTCTTCTCCTTTGCTTCATAATCTTTTTGTCTTGCTCTTTCTTAGATAATCTGAGCCACCTCATTCTGTGATGGCTCCCCGTGATTCAGAGGTGTGCTTTCTTTGTTTTCAGCAGCAATGTTCAAGTTCTCGTTGCTAATGCAATCGTAAGTTGGTGCATGTAGTGGTTGATGTCGGCAGCGGCCGACGCGATGATCGGCAGGTAGCCCGGCATGTCCATCTCCTCTTCCCTGATGACAAGATGATCACCCATACGTTAAAATTCCAGACGATGAATGCGATCAATCCAAACTTCCAGAACGGAGAAGAAATTAATTATGTTGACCTGATAACGAGATCCGCCGTCGTGCAGCCTCCTATTCCGGCCACCGCGCCATGATCGCTGACGGCGTGGTGCAAGACGTCGTTGTGATCACTACATGTTAATCGTTGTACGAGTTGTGGAAGATAAGGCATGCTAATTTCAATGCCTGGAAATAACTTTCCCTTTAAAAACTTCAAAAATCACCTTTCAACTTTCTTTTGAATTTTTGTATTTATTTGATGTTTCTTTAAAGTTCTTCATTTGATATATTTTATCAAATACCGATAGATCGCGACGTCGAATTTACAAAAGAAACTGAGCTCGACCTTAGGATCAAAAAATACCCTTGGAGAAGAAAATGTTGAGACCGCTAGTCCTGAAGGCAATAATTTACAATAGATTCAATAATTTACAATAATTTACAATAAATTCAAATGATAGCAATAATATTCAATAATTCAATTTAATTTACATCGTCCATACATAAATTTAGCTAAGTGACATTTGTCCTCACGTACTTTGTCCGCACAATTGTTCCTTCGTTATGATCGTCGCGTGAGTAAGGGGTGTCCTCATTTGATAGGAGGATACTCGGGTCAACCGTCACCGCGAACGGAGGTTGCCCGTCAAACTGATCGTAATCTTCGTCAGTTCTATCCTCGACTCCCATGATTTTCCTTTTGCCTGGGAGAACCACATGGCGCTTTGGCTCGTCGGACCCTTTCCCCTTCTTTGATTTGCTAGCCATGTCCTTGACATAGAAAACTTGTCATACATCATTGGCAAGGACGAAGGGTTTGTCTGAGTATCCAACCTTGCTCAGGTCGACCGTTGTCATTCCACTTGCATCAATGGTTACGCCTCCACCACTGAGCCTAACCCACTGGCATCGAAACAGAGGGACCTTCAGAGGTCCATAGTCCAGCTCCCATATGTCATCGATGTTGCCGTAATATGTGCTAGACGTACCGTCGTATCCCACGGCATCGATGCGGACAGCGCTGTTCTGATTCGTGCTCTTTAAGTCTTGGGCCCGTGTGTAAAATGTGTACCCATTGATTTCATGTGCCTGGAATGTGATGATCGAGCAAGATGGTCCCCTCGCCAAGAAGGCTAGTTGTTGGTCAAGGCTCGCGTTGCCCATGAGACGTTGTCGTAGCCAAGCAGGGAATACATCGATGTGATGGTGTGTAATCCAGGCTTCCGTCTTACCGATGTTTTCGGAGTGAATAATTGCCAAGTGCTCCTCGATGTAAGGAGCCACCAAGGAAGATTGTTGCAACACGGTCCAATGTGCTTTCCTGTACAAGTCATTGTCTATGTTCATTATTGCCTTCCTTCCAAGACTTCCCTTCCCCCGTAGTCTACCTTCATGGCTTGATTCAGGCACCCCGATGGGACGAAGGTCTTCAATAAAGTCGACGCAAAACTCAATCACCTCCTCTGTTCCATATCCCTTGGCGATGCTGGCCTCCGGACGTGAACGGTTACGGACGTACTTCTTTAGAACGCCCATATACCTCTCAAAAGGGAACATGTTGTGTAGGAATACCGGACCGAGGATACGGATCTCTTTGACAAGGTGGCATAGGAGATGCGTCATGATATTGAAGAAGGAAGGAGGAAAGATCATCTCAAAGCTGACAAGACATTGGACCACATCATTTTGAAAGTCTTCTAGTCTGTCTGGATCGATGATCTTCTATGAAATTGCATTCAGGAAAGCACATAGCTTTGTTATTGTTGCACGGACATTATCGGGAAGGATACCCAGAATTATAACGGGAAGCAGCTGTGTCATCAGCACGTGGCAGTCATGGGACTTTAGATTTGTGAACTTCTTATCCTTCGTGCTTATTATTCTCTTTATATTTGAGGAGTATCCAGACGGTACCTTGATGCTCTCCAGGCATTCAAACATTATTTTCTTCTCTGCCTTGCTCAGAGTGTAGCTGGCTGGACTTAGGTATTGGGCTCCTTTCTCCTTTGGTTGCGGGTGAAGGCCGTCGCGTTGAGCCATATGTTTTAGATCGTTACGTACCTCAAGTGTATCTTTTGATTTTCTGTATACACCTACGAAGCCCAGCAGGTTTACACAAAGGTTCTTGGTGAGGTGCATCACGTCGATTGCGTGGCAGACGTCCAAGACTTCCCAGTAGGGCAACTCCCAAAAAATTGACTTCTTCTTCCACATCGCCGTGTGACCACCTTCACTTGCTATAGGTTGGTTGCCGGGTCCCTTTCCAAATACTACTTTGAGGTCTTTCACCATGACAAACACGGCCTTTCCGTTGCGATGCTTTGGCTTAGTACGATGGTTTGCCTTTTGATCAAAATGTTTGCCTCTTCTCCGAACAGGGTGGCTTGCAGCAAGAAAGCGACGATGGCCCATGTACACTACATTCTTGCAGTGTTTCAGGTACGTACACTCAGTCTCATCCATACAGTGGGTGCAAGCGTTGTACCCCTTGTTTGACTGTCCGGATTGGTTGCCAAGTGCAGGCCAATCGTTGATGGTAACAAACAGCAACCCTCGTAGGTTAAACTGCTCCTGTTTATCCTCATCCCACACGGGAACACCTTCTTTCTTCCACAACAGTTTTAGATCTTCGATCAGCGGTCTCAGGTACACATCGATGTCGTTACCAGGTTGCTTTCAGGCCTTGAATAATAATCGGCATCTGAATGTACTTCCACTTCATGCATAGCCAAGGCGGGAGGTTGTAGATTCACATTGTTACAGGCCAAGTGCTATGCCCGCTGCTCATCTCTCCAAAAGGATTCATGCCGTCCGTGCTTAAGCCGAACCTTAGGTTTCTTGCATCCTCGCCGAAATCTTTAAATGTTATATCAATGTTTCGCCACTGTGACCCATCGGTGGGATGTCTCAGCATACCGTCTTGTAGGCGTTCTTCGCGTGCCAGCGCATCATCCTTGCATGCTCCTTGTTCCTGAACAGACGTTTCAGCCGTGGTATTATAGGAAAATACCAGATCACCTTAGCAAGAATCCTTTTCTTTGAAGGCCGTCCGTCAACTTCGCCTGGATCATCTTGTCTGATCTTGTATCGAAGTGCTTTACAAACCGGACATGCTTCTAGGTTCTCGTACTCCTCACCACGGTAGAGGATACAATTGTTAGGACATGCGTGTATCTTCTGTACCTCCAGTCCTAGAGGGCAGACTAACTTCTTAGCCTCGTACGTTGATTCCGGTAATTCGTTTCCCTCTGGAAGAATGTTCTTCACGAGTTTTAGTAACTCGCCAAATGCATTGTCACTGACACCATTTTTGTCCTTCCATTGCAAGAATTCCAGCGTGGTACCCAACTTTTTGTGCCCCTGTTCACAGCCTGGGTACAAGGACCTTTTGTGGTCCGCCAACATACGCTCCAATTTCTGCACCTCCTTTACGCCTTCGTAGTCCCCCTGTACGTCGCGCAACATCTGACCAAGGTCATTGGCACCGTCGTTTTCTTCAGCATCCCCGCCCGCTTCGCCTGCTGTATTCTCTTCAAACCCACCGTATTGACCACAGTCCAAAATGTTGTCGTCGTCTTCTTCATCTTCTTCCATTGCAACCCCCACCTCTCCGTGCGATGTACAGCAATTGTAGTGAGGCATGAATCCCAACTGAAACAAGTGGGCATGAATAATTCTTGATGTAGAATACTCCTTCTCGTTTTTGCACTTTTTGCATGGACAATGTATGAAACCCTTCTGCTTGTTGGCATTGGCCACACTCAAAAAATAATGCACGCCTTGAATAAACTCTCTCGATCGTCGATCCGCGTTGTACATTCATTGCCGATCCATCTACATAGAATGCACAAAAATCGTAAGTTCAAACCATTTAAATATTATTACAATAATTATATATATATATATATGTAATCAGACAATAATTATATACTAATCCAACATATGTAATGTGTTGTTCTAAAAAAATTAGAATTATTTTTAAAAGGTCTTTTAAAGTGGTAAACATAAAATTAATTAATTATTTTGCATGTATTTTAAAAGGTCCTTTGTCATCTATTTTATAACTTTCTTGTCCAAAAGATTCTCTCTCATTATTTTCCATAAACATTTTTTGAGATAAAATTGTATGGACTAAATTCCAACAAATGTAACGTGCTAAGCATACTTTTCTTCCTCTTTATTTTCCCTAACTTTTTTCTCAACACAATGTAATGTGCTTAGCAAAATAATTAGTCCAAACAAATTTTCTCTCTCCTCATGTTTACAAAAAAATCTAGAGATTAAAATGTATAGAAAACAACCGTAAAATGCGAAGTGCTAAGCATAGATCATAAGAGAAAGAAATTGCTAACCTTATAGATAGCAAAGATTTGTGTATTATCACCAAAACAAAATCACAAAAAATTTTGGCAGCATCTCCCCTCTAGCTAGAGAAAAATTTTGAAGACAAGTGTAGCTGGCTCTGGAGAAGGAAGAAGTATAAAAAGCAATCCATCTTTAGTCTCGGTTGATGTTACCAACCGGCACTAAAGATCAAAATTATCTTTAGTCCCAGTTGGTAACACCAACCAGGACAAAAAATAGCATCTTTAGTCCCGATTAGTGTTACCAACCGGGACTAAAGATGGTGTCAGAGTCGCGAACCTCCGAGTGCTTGGGCATCTTAAGTCCGGTTGGTAACACCAACCGGATCGAAGATGTCATTTTTTGTCTGGTTGGTGTTACCAACCGGATAAAGATGCCCAGTGCTCGACAACCTCGACAATATTTGAACCGGGACTAAAGATGATCTTTAGTCCCGGTTCATGGCACGAACCTAGACTAATGTTCCTAGAAATCCGTAGACTTTTTAAACCGGACTAGAAATATTTTTAGTCCCAAGTACTATTCAAACCGGGACTATTGTGGATTTTGGCATTTCAACCGAAAATGGTTTCTCCAGTAGTGATTAAATATCGAATGAAGCCTTTGCTGCAATCGACTAGATCCAACTTGTTTACATTCCTTGCAAGTCGATGCGATGTCCAAATAACTCGTCGGCTGAAACCCCGATGAAACCCTTAGTGGAAACCAACAGGCATGCTAGAGATTATGGTTCTAATCATGACTTAGTAGGTCAAACTGAATTGATGTAGTACTAAGTATGAAAAGAAACACAATATCTAAACAATCAAGCCTTTGACTGATTTTCAGGGTGGTAGATGCCTAAGTTAATCTAATCTAGTAAACAATTTAGCCGGTATCAGTAGAAACCCTAAAGCGAGACACAACCGATAGAACTAAATTGAAATACCAGGACTAGATTAATAGATGCATATGATAAATAGGCAGGCAAACATGTTAACTAAACCAGAATAATCCAAGAGGTCGAATGTACTGATGCAGCCTTGGACAACGCCGATGTAGCCAATACAATTGCCTGGGCTGGAGGAACATTGGACTTACCCCTTCGCTAGAGATCGAGGCCGATGCAGCCCTGCGTCGGGTGCCAAATCCCGCCGGGTGATGAATAAAGTAGAAAAGGTAAAGGGTGGCGATGCGCTGAATTGTATTGATCGAGAGATATCATACATGAACCTTGGGCTTACATATTTATACCCACGTGCTAACAAAGATCCTAACAGATTACAATCCGAACTTTCCTAAAGATAAACAGGAAACAAACCGAGTCCTTATTGGACACTAATACACTTTTCTAAAGATAAAATAGGAAACTAACAAACTCTTCCTAATTAATAGATAAAATTGCCTTTTTAGGACTCTATCCTTATATGGCAATTCTCATGAAGCACATCATCTTGATCCGACGGTATCTCCAATGTTGTTGTACTGGAATCGGCTACATTTGCTTGCCTTGTCCGATTTGGTATCAGCCGATGGACACCTTAGCCGATTTGGGCTCCGGGGCTTACCAAATTCTGGCATTAACACATATCAAGGCGGAGGTGGCAACAACAGTTGGTCTCCATCTCTAGTGACTCAAGCTCTGAGGATTCAACTGAAGACATGGATTCAGAAGAGACTCGGGGTTCTTCTGAGGAAAGAGGCAGGATTGGATGGGCTACAACCACCGATTCGGAAGAGTCGAAGTCAGAGATGAAGACGGAGGACTCCAGGAGCCGTTCTGAAGAGTGGGGTTCTTCTGAAGGAAGCAGTTTCGACTCCACGACTCGCGGATCATTCTAGTCACCATTCTTAGTTTTATCATTTTGCTTAGTTTGTCTTCTTGGTAGTTGTTGTGTGTTAGGCTGATGTGTGTGGGTTAGCTGGCAGTCTATATCGAGTGTGGTATGGCTGACGAATTAAGGATGTTTTGTGCTTTTCCTTGTTTTAATCAAGATCAGAACAATGCATTTGAATTCCAGTTTGCTTAACCAGTTTGCTCCTCCACCACCCCAGTCTAAGTTGCCAGAGTTTCTTTGCGTCCGACCGTCGACCTTCTCCAGCACCACCAATCCTATGGAAGCCAATGACTGGCTTCATGCTATTGAAAAGAAGCTAGATCTACTGCAGTGCACGGACCAGGAGAAAGTCTCTTTTGATACACATCAGTTGCAAGGTCCCGCTTCTACTTGGTGGGACAATTACTTGGTTACTCGCCCAACCGGAGCAGCAGTCACATGGGAAGAGTTTTGTTGCAGTTTCAGGACAGCACATATTCCTGTGGGAATAGTTGCACAGAAGAAGCGTGAGTTTTGTTCTCTTGAGCAGTGCACCATGTCGGTTACTGAGTACCTACATGAGTTCAACCTTCTTGCACGTTACGCCCCAGAGGATGTGCGCACTAATGCAGAAAGACAAGAGAAATTCTTGGCTGGTTTGGATGATGAACTCACTGACAAGCTGATCTCAGGGGAGTATGTTAACTTTGAGAAGCTGGTTGACAAGGCCATTCGACATTAAGACCAGCGCAACAAGATGATCAAGAAAAGAAAGACAGTACAGTTCAGACCTCCTCAACAGCAGGGAAATCAGCAGAGGTCGTGTTTCATGTCCGAAAGTCGTGGTCGACCTACCACCATGATTGTTCGTCGGCATCGCCTTATCACCCGGGAATTTTCAAGCGGGAAGAGTAACGGGGGCAGCGCAACGTAATTCAGCCCCGCGTCCTCCAACAGCACAACCCAGCAGCAGTCCAAGCCACCACCTCCAAGAAAGGACTCCGGAGGGAAGCTTGGAGTCTGCTTCAAATTGTGGTGACCCTGGGCACTTTGCAGACAAGTGTCCGAAGCCAAGGCGCGCTGGACCCAGATTCATCTAGGCCCGTGTTAATCATGCGTCCGTCGAAGATGCGCAGGCAGCTCCAGAAGTCATACTGGGTACGTTTCCTGTGAATCTCACTCCTGCTACAGTATTATTTGATTCTGGTGCTACACACTCTTTTATTTCCAAGCAGTTTGTTGGGACACATGGATTATCCGTAGTGGAACTTAAAGATACCTATGCGGGTTCAAACCCCTGAAAACTATTTGGACACTGCTCAGTACTATCCCTCAGTGGCAATAGAAATCCAAGGATCTAAATTTCTAGCCAACCTTATCCTTCTTAAATCCAAAGGCCTAAATGTCATTCTTGGGATGGATTGGTTGTCAAGACATAAGGGAGTAATTGACTATGCTAGTCGCACAATTACTTTGATCAATGGAAAAGGAGAAGAGATTGTTTTTCGTTCTCCCATACAAGCCAAGGTTGTAGCAAGTTTGAACCATGTGTTCTACCGGTGAATCGTCTGAAGTAGCAGCAAAGATCCCTATGAAATTAGAAGATATCCCCATAGTCAGAGAATACCCTGAAGTTTTTCCTGAAGATTTAACCAAGATGCCGCCAGAAAGAGAAATTGAATTCCAGATTGATCTAGTACCCGGGACCGCCCCAATTCACAAGAGACCGTATAGAATGGGAGCCAACGAGTTGGCAGAAGTCAAGAAGCAAGTGGATGAACAGCTGCAGAAAGGTTATATCCGCCCGAGCACGTCATCTTGGGGCGCTCCGATGATATTTGTAGAGAAGAAAGACAAGACCAAGAGAATGTGTGTTGATTATCGTGCACTCAATGAGGTCATTATTAAGAACAAGTGTCCTCTTGTTGATGAGAAATCTCTCTCACGCGCTGGCCTAGGAGATCTGCTTGACTCCAGTGCAGGTCCTTCTTGGCTGCCTGTGCTGTGCAGGGCGTGCCAGTTGATTTGATCTGTCAATCAACAAGAAAAACAAACGAATAGGCGTTAAGTGTTAAGTTAGATCCCCACTGGATCGGCTGAGGGAATCCATAGACATATATATGCTATTCTAAACCATGTTTAAGCCAAGTGACTAGAATGGATCGGCTATACCGAGACAGCATCAGCCGCTTAACCCAAATACAGTAAAGAATAATAAATATATGGATCGATAACCTAGCCGATACTGGAAAGCTAACAAGGAATCGGCTAGTACTCCGATGAATCTTATGGAAAGATATCACTCCTGAATCAAATGCATAGCCTAGAAATCGGCCATCGGCTGTCGATGATAGGCCGATTCCGGCTGGCAGCGGCCGACAGGAATGCGATCTTAACATAAGAGGTCGTCCTAATACAAATCAAATAACAAATATATTAAAAGAAACATATCAGGGCAGATAAGGTCGACTGAAACCCCGACACTGTCTCTAAACAATATAAATCCATCCAAATAGATCATTGGCAGCTCTAAAAATGACTTAATAGTTCAAACATAATGCAGCATTAAGCATAAAAAGAACAATCCGATCTGTTGTAGCCGATTTATATCTCTCGAGACGGTGGATACCGCATATAAACCAGCCAACCTTTAGATCTAGCCCTATTGGCTGCAAGTTCTTGCTAGAACTGGCCAATGGCAGGATAGATCTAAACATTGATCTAATTTATATGCGCTATATGATAAATAACGCAGTATAAACTCTTGATTCTAATGTGTCATTACGATGGAAGCACTAGAAACAGTAGATCATACCACTAACGACAAGCATTTACCTAGATCTGGGGATCGAAACGATGCAGCCCGTAGCCAAACAAAGTGCTCGTCTGAAGAAAAGGTTAGCGATGCGCCGACAGATTGATTGTGATTGAACTGGATTGAATGTATCATTACAGGGGGTCTCGGGTCCTATTTATACCCAAGATACAATTATCTGTACAAACTTTGGACTCTATCTAAACTATTATTTAAAACACAACATTATCCCAAGCGAGACCCACGATGTGTTACGACTAAGAGCTTAAACAAACCCCTAAATTACAGATACAATTGTCGTTACAGGACTCTATCCATCAGTGGCAATATCATTTAACGCGCAATTACCAACCGAATCTTCTGTTTATCGTCAAACTTCTGTATCAGAAACGGTCTCATCTCTTTCAGACCTTGAATCGGCTATCGGCTACCCCTGTCCGATCCAACATTAGCCGATTGGCCTTGAAGCCGATTCACTTCTTAGTCGATGCGACCCCTGTCTCCGGCCGATCCGACTCTGCTTTGTCTTTGCAGACTTAGGAACTCAATTACCAAATTTCAGTGTTAACACATGCCCCCCAAGTCCGTGATACGAAGTGTTGCGGATTTGCTTGCCTATTCAAACTCCCGCTTCTTTCTTGACCTAAACCGCTTCGGCTTCTCCCCAAGTGCTCTTTAAATACCCACTCCCCCCGGCCGAGCCGCCTACGCCTTCAAAGCGCACTCAGCCTCCTTCGCAAACAAGCCTCTTGCCTTCTCTCTCTTCTTCGACGATTTCACCGGCGCCTGTCGAACTCCGTCGCGTTCTTCAGATCCATCTTCACCCCCAATCATTCCGATGGCCTCCACCGTCGCTGCCTCGAGCACCTCTGCTGCGCCAGCCACCGCCGCCGCGCCATCCGTAACCGCTACTGTTCTGGCCGCCGTCATGGCCGAGTTCTCTAAGGTACTCCTTTTTGATCTACAACTTTCTTTTTCTCTCGAACTTGCTCCTTTGAACACATTATATCAATGTTTTGTTCAGTCATTCTTTAGTAGCACTTTCCTTTATTTTCATCAATTAGTACTTTTCCCCTCTTTGAACTATAATGTGCAACTGTTCTTGATTAGCGCCCCTTTTCTTTTACCTGTAGCGCCTGTCACACCAAGTATTTATCCCCAACCTGACACAAACGCAAATGTACTTTCTCGGCCCCATCGGCAACACAGATCCAACCAATATAATCATAGCCGAAACCAACCAGATCCCTTTCAATACCGCCAAGCCGTCCCTCACCCACTGGAACGGAACGTTCAAATCATGGCCGACTACCGACGCAGCCTGGATTGAGTGGTACAAAAGGATGCAATCGGCCAAGTATACCCAGTGGGAGGAGACCGGGATCGCCCAATGTCTGGCCCTATCCATCGCCGGCATGGAAAAAGACGAACCGCTTCTGTCGGCTGCAACATACTTCTGGAACGACAGCTTTAATGCCTTCATCTTCCGGCAAGGGCCGATGACTATCACGTTGGCCGACGTGTACATGACAACTGGACTGGACATCGAATCGTCGGCCAACCCCATCATCTTGAGCTGAAAAGGGCAACATCAGTTCAAAACCAAGGCCATCAGCAGATGGAGCGGCTTTATCGCCCAGAACATGAAGGACGGAACAGTCGGCCACAGGGAGCACGCTGCATTCTTAATGATGTGGCTCGAAAAATTCGTGTTCTATGGATTGAGCTACGGGCCGACCGCCAACTGGCAGGTCGTAGCCGAAGTCCTAGCCGATGGAGGAAAACTCGCGCTGGGGAAGTACCTCCTCGGCTACTTGTATCAGATGTTGCATCAGGCCGCCGCGAAGATAGCCACCAACACTCCAATCAACACCGGTGGCCCCTGGTGGTTTCTTCAGATCTGGCTGGTGCTGGCGAGCCAGAAGATAGCTGGTCGGCTCCCTCTGACAGAAGCTGAATATCCAAGGCTGGAGCCGATTGAAGATGACAACGGCAACTAGATCACCACCAGGAGGTGCATGAGCTACGAAGAGGCAGCAGCCGCCTATGTAGGCTCAAGGCAATCGGCCGAACTGCTGGCCGAATGGTTCATAGCCCTCTACGATGGGCTGTCTCATGAAAACCGTGCCTGGTATTTTTACCGGGACCGGAGGCTGTTCGAGTTGCCGGCTGACTTCAATTGGGAAGACGTCAAGTCAGCCGACAACCTGAGATGCAGGGAGCTGTTCATCTCCACTCTATCCCCCTGCATCTTGCCGACCGAGATCCATTAGGGCCGATCAGTGCCCAAAAGTTATGAGTTCTACTACCCAGTATCGGCAGCGAGGCAGTTCGGCCTTGGGCAGCTACCCATCGGCTTCTTCTATGCCGACAAGAATTAAACAAGGGGAGTGGTCAGCCAAGACCTGATAATGGATCGGCTGCTGAATATAGCCGGCCCTCCCCTCGGCGACGTCGGCGTGATGACATTGGCGTTGAAGAAAAGCGCCGCCTACGACTGATGGTGGGCTGAAATCAAGCGCCACATCTTCCATCAGCGGTCATCCCATTACGTCGACCTTCTGTCCGAAGAGATCCCCTCGGTAAGCTTTAAGTCCCAACTGATTTTCTTCTTCTCATCATCGGCTAACATAGCCGATTAACATTTGCCCCTTGGGCTGCAGGAGACGGAGACGGAGCGGCCGATGGTGAGTGATTCCGGTCGCCCCATCAAATACCGTTTAGGTGTTCTGGATGGGGGTGGCCTCGCTCCGTCGGCCATCGGCTGGGAGGCGTCGAAGCTGGCTTCGTTGTTACGAGGGCAGGTGCGTCAGCCGATCGCACAGAAGAAGAAGGCTGCACCACCTCTACGGCCGCGCCTGCCCCCAAGAGGCTGAAAAAGACGAAACCGGCGGCGCCAGCCGATAGCCTCCCCCTTGGATCCGGCCGTCGCACAGTTCCTCGATACCGTCGCCAGCGAGGAAGTGCCGGCGGCTGTTGGGGCGGCGACCGAACCCGGGGTTTCAAGTCCTGAGTCAGTCAACGCTCCAGCCGACGTCCCGCCGGTCCCAAGTCCCCCAGCAAAACATCGGCCGGTAAACCTTTACTTCACCAGATTTGGCTCCACGATAACCCGTTGCGTCTGATCGAATCGTTCTCTTCAGGTCAAGAAATTGGCCGGCCGCACTTCACACCCTGCGCCATCGGTAATCATCCGCTGCCACTTGACTTGTAGTAATTAGTCGACTTGTCTGCTAACTTTTTTTTTCGTAGCCCCCACGGTCTCCATTGGCTGCCCCCAGGCGTCCAGTGAGCATGCTGCGCCTGCCGGGGGTGGTGGCGACGACGCCAACGAAGAGGCCCCGGCGGCTGCGGGCAACGATCCAGCCGAGCCAACTGCTCCAACCCCGGTGCCAACGGTAAGCCAACTACATTCGATGATCGGCTTTGTCAGCTTAATATCTTCTTGATCATCTTCTTCTTTGCTGCAGAACATAACCGACCTCCTCAACTTTGACTTGTCGGAGTTCGAGGAGTCCGGCGACATCGGCGAGGAGGCGTTGGTGATGCCGGCTGAGGACCTGAGGGCCACCTTAGCCGATATCGGCAATCGGCTGGAAGCCTCGCTGGATGCGCTGGTGGTCGACAGCGGCTCGATACGCGCACGGTTCAAGGATATCCAAGACCAGCTGCCGGAAGCCCTAGCTGAAGCCATTGTGCCGGCGACCTTCATGAAAGCCCATCAGTTCAAGTATGAGCAGGCACGGCAGCGGATAATCGATCGCCGTGCGAGCCAAGCGCGGTCGGCCACCATCCAGTCAACCAAGGGCGCCATCGAGAGCCGGAAGGCCGCCTTCGACCGCCTGAAGACCGAGCCGATGGCCAAGCTCGAGCAGCTCCTCGCACGTCAAGATCAGCTGATGGCCGATCTCGTTCAAGTCACGAACGAGATCGATGTCCACAAGGAGTACATGGCTGGCTTGCCGGCCAAGATCGAAGCTGAATGCCAGGGCATCAAGGCGGCCGTGGCACATCTGCGTAACCTGGTGAAGAGTGTCCGGCCGGTGACGGGGTCTGAGGCCGACGACGTCAGGGCCATTGAAGAAATAGACCAAATCAGGCGGAAGGCGCTGTCGGCCATAGCCGATGTTTTGAAACGATGAGGTTGTAACATTCTGATATTCTAAAATCGGCTAATGCCTCTTGTACTATACTTGTCACACTTTTGTGCTAGGATTGGACAATCGTTTTAGTTGTTCTTGAAATCGGCTTTGCATCGTGCAATCTAATTTATCGATCTTCTGCCACTGTGCTCGTAGATAAGACCGTCTGCTTGTAGATAAGATCGTCTTTCGGCAGTGGGCGGTGTCTCGAATTGCTTATGTTGAAATCGGCTCCGGCCGCTCGTATCGCTTCGTGTTGCCGACCGAGACTACGTCATGACCGTTAGTGTTAGCGCCTAAACATTATTCTCATTGGCTATCGGCCGATAATACCTGAGTGCACCGCCGATTTGGCTTCATAGTCTGACTCATCAGAATCTGTATTTCAAGGACCCGTGAGTTCTGAACAATAGGTATCCAGTCTTGAGTAGTCACCAACCCTTCAACGATTCCCAATGCCTTTAATGATGGCCTCTTCGACTTTCATATCGGCAGCGATCTTTCACATCCGAAACCGCATCTTTTCTTTATATAAATAGACCTCTTCAGGCCTTCCCGAGCACATCACAGCCGAAAAGGAAAAACCCTTTTCTCCAGGTGTACACATTTCAAGTTTCCAAGCTTTCGGCAGGCCCCTCATGGCATCCTCAAGCTCGTCGGTGAACCAGGTGATTCTCCAACCCATCCATTCTCACCATTTCTTTTCTCTAAGTGCTCAAGAGTTAATCTTCTCGTAGCCGCTCCATCCCCTACGAGTGATTCTGGCGATAATGGACACCCCGTATGAACTGACGGCTAGCCAAGTCCGACAAGTGAGGATCAACTTGCAGCGCTTCAGGGAACAAGATGCTCGTCATCCGGCGGCCAGGCCTCCAATCAACCTCGGTAGTGTTCCGGCCGCTATTCCTCTGGCGTCTTCAACGCTCATGCATCTCGACAGGATGGTAGCAAGGCAAACACGACTTGCCAACGAACTGTTAATCACAACCACCGAAGTAAGGGTCACTAGGCTAGAGTATTTGATCTTGGATGCTTTAGAGATAGAATCTCCAGAGGCGGTCAACTGGGCCCTGGCGGCCATTAGAGATTACCTAGGAGATATGTAATTGAAAATGGCTTTACACCGATTATGAATAAAAATCGGCGATTGTCACACCGACTCAACCATTGACCCCAATACTGGGGTAATATTTCTTCAGATATTTGCAATCGGCCCGATTTTGCGATCGGCTTGTGTACGTATATGCCCCCAAGTTTTGTTCATAGCTTTGGTGTCGACAAAATTGTGAGTTCGAGCCGTTCGTGTATCTTGGCCGTCCCTATCGGCCAATCATGAGCCAATCGTAGGACACTTAGCAAAAAATGTTGCATAAAAATGCCTAAAGGCGATGCCTTGTGAACGTAAGACATCGGCTGAAGTAACCATAGCCGAATCACGAGTTGATCCATACGCTTGGGTAATATTTCTTTAAGTATTTTCCATTGAGAGCCCTTCCAAATACCTCTCCATCCAGTCCTTTTAGCATGTAAGCTCCTTTAGAGATGCATTTGTGAATCTTGAAAGGCCCTTCCCAATTTGGTGACCATTTGCTGAACTTGTTGTCTCTAGATCCGATCGGCAGTACGAGTTTCCAAACGAGCTCGCCCTCCTCGAAAGATTTAGGCACCACCCTTTTATTATAATGTCTCGCTACTCATTCTTTATCCTTTGTGACTTTTTCCAAGGCCCTCATCCTGGATAAAACTAAATCTTTCGATTCGTCCACCATCAGGTGATAGTAATCATCGGCTGTGAGTTGATCCTGTAGCTGAATGCGCCTTGAGCCGATGACACTTTCCCATGGCAGTACTGCTTCATGTCCATAGACCAGTTTGTACGGAGGGACTTGAATTGACCCGTGGCATGCCATCCGATACGCCCACAGTGATTCGGCTAATCGGCTGTGCCATTGTTTAGGGTACTCAGAGATCTTTCTTTTAATCAACTTGATCAAACTTTTGTTTGAGGCCTCGGCTTGCCCGTTGGCTTGTGCGTAGTACGGTGAAGAATTAAGTAGCTTGATCCCCATGCCGTCGGCAAACTGAATAAACTCGTCCGATACAAAGATAGATCCCTGGTCTGTTGTTATTGTTTGTGGAACGCCAAATCGGTAGATGATGTGTTCTTTAACAAACTCGATTGTGTCCTTAGAATTCACTTTTCTGAGGGGAATCGCCTCCACCCACTTTGTGAAGTAATCCATTGCCACCAGGATAAACTTATGTCCTTTGCTTGAGGGTGGATTGATCTGGCCGATCATATCAATGCCTCATCCTCTGAACGGCCAAGGCTTGATGATTGGGTTCATAGCCGATGCTGGTGCTCGTTGTATGGCGCCAAACTTCTGGCAATCCTGGCACCCCTTGTAATATCTGAAACAATCCTCTAGCATCGTCGGCCAGAAATACCTTGCTCGGCGAAGTAGACACTTCATTTTGTGGGCCGATTGGTGCGTGTCACAGATTCCTTCATGTACTTCCCCGATGGCCACTGTAGCCTGATCGGCTCCCAAACATTTGAGTAGCACGCCGTCAATCGTCCGATAGTACAAGTCTTCATCGAGCAACACGTATCGTAATGCCTTGTATCGTAGTTTCCTTGTGGCCGATTGAGAGGGGTCTTTGAGATAGTTGTAAACATCAAACCTCCAATCATCGGCCGTAATGGCGGCCACGTCTATGCCTACTTCTTTCAGCATCGGCCGATAGCCTGATGCCCCTTGAGCCAAGTCATTGGCTTCTGTGTTCTGCTCTCTGGGGATATGCTTCAAAGTGACTAGCCGAAAACCATCCATTAATTCCCGACATTGCCGATAATAGACCATCAGCGCGTCGTTTTTGCATTCATATTCTCCTGATAATTGGCTGATGACCAATAATGAATCCCCCATTATTTCGATGGCGTCGGCTTCAACTTCCTTGAGTAGGTGCAGTCCTTTAAGGACGGCTTCGTATTCGGCTTGGTTGTTTGTAGCGTGGGGGTTGATGGCAAAAGCAAACTCAAAGCTTGCCCCCTGGGGGAAATAATGACCAAGCCGATGCCACAGCCGTGGGTGCAAACCGAGCCATCGAACGTCAGAGTCCAAGGCATAATTTCCACTGAGCCGATTGAGTCGTTCCTGTGCTCCACAATGAAGTCGGCTATGGCTTGCCCTTTGACTTCCCTTGGTGCCTGGTACCTCAGGTCGAACTCTGTTAGTGCAAAGATCCACTTCCTGATTCTTCCTTTGAGCACTGGAGCCGATAGCATATACTTAACTACATCGACTTTGCAAATTACCGTACACTCGTTGGACAGCAGATAGTGCCTTAACTTTGTACATGAAAAATAGAGGCGTAGGCATCACTTCTCCACAGGTGAATACCTTGTCTCTGCATCTAGCAACCGTCGACTGAGATAAAAAAATGGCTTTTTCTTTGTCGTCGACCTCTTGGATTAGGATTGAGCTGATTGATTTGTCATCGGCTGACAAGTACAGCTTGAACGGTGTCCCCTTTTGTGGAGGCATTAAAACTGGAGGGGAGCTTAGATAATCTTTTATGTTGTCTAACGCCTTTTGCTGCTCTGCCCCCCATGTGAACGTCTGATCGGCTTTCAGCCGAAGCAGTGGTGTGAACGGCTCCATCTTTTTTGAGAGATTGGCTATGAACCGTCTGATAAAGTTTATCTTGCCGATCAATGACTGGAGTTGCTATTTATCTTTCGAAGGTTGAATTGTCTTGATAGCATTTACGCTCCTTGGTGTAACTTCAATCCCTCTTTCATGGACGAGAAATCCCAAGAATTGCCCGGCCGATACGCCGAACGCGCACTTAAGCGGATTCATCTTTAGACCGTATTTCCTCGTCCGTTCTAACACTTGTCTCAGATCGGCTATGTGGCCTTCTATCTCCCTTGACTTGACAACCACGTCGTCAATGTATATCTCTACCAGCGAGCCGATCATATCGTGAAAGATGTAATTCATGTCCCGTTGATATGTTGCCCCAGCATTCTTAGCCGAACGTCATTACCACCCATTCGTACAGGCCGATTGCGCCGGGACACCGAAAAGCGGTCTTGTGGATGTCCTCGTCAGCCATGAATATTTGGTTATACCCTGCATTGCCATCCATGAAACTAATGATTTTGTGGCCCGAAGCAGCGTCGACAAGCAGATCGGCTATCGGCATTGGGTATTCGTCTTTAGGGGTTGCTTTGTTTAGGTCTCTGAAATCAATGCACACCCTAAGTTTACCGTTTTTCTTTAACACTGGGACGATATTTGAGACCCATTTGGCATATCGGCAAGGCCGAATGAATCCCGCGTCGTATAGCAGAGTGATTTCGGCTTTAATTGCATCGTACATATCGGCCTTAAACCTCTGGGAGGCTGTTTGAACGGCGATAGCTCGCCTTAATCGGCAATGATGGACCACTATTGATCGGCGAGACCGGGCATCTCGAAGTAATCCCAAGCAAAACAATCTTTATATTCTTTTAACAATTCAATAAGCTGGGATCTACAATGAGGAGATAGATTTTTGCTAATGTACGTCGGCCTCGGCTTATCACCAGAACCGATGTCGATTTCCTCTAATTCGTCGGTCGACGTAAAACCTTGCCCTAACTTGCCATCGTCTTTGTCCGTAGTGGCTACGCCAAGAATGCTCGAGCCCTCCACCATGTCTTGTTCAAAGTAGCAGCTACGGATCGTCATTTCCAACCGACTGTATTGTTGAATTGGAAACATTCAGAAAATTGGCTTGCCAGATTTTTTCGGATAAACAATCGATGCCTTCGATTTCCGAAAGCGGCAAATCGGCATTGACGATACTAACTGACCTGTCGGCTGGCACGATCTCGATCTTGTCGCCGTCCCATTGGATCAGGCTCTGATGCATTGTAGAAGGGATGCAGCAGTTGGCGTGTATCCAGTCCCTTCCAAGCAGCAGGCTGTAAGACCCCTTCTCGTCGATGACAAAGAATCTTGTGGGCACGGTCTTGTTGCCGACAGTCAGCTCAACGTTGAGGACGCCCTTGGTTTCCGATGGGTTGCCGCCGAAGCCTTTGAGCACCATGTTGGTTTTTATTAGATCTTCGGCTCCCTTGCCTAGTTTTCTGAATGTCGCGTACGACATGAGGTTGACTTCAGCTCCCCCATCAACTAGCATTTTGGAAATCGGCTTGCCGTTGACGAATCCTTTAACGTACAACAGCTTTAAGTGTCGATTTTCGGTTTCCTCGGGTTTGTCGAAGACAGCCTGATCTGGTGAGTTTGCTAGTTTTGCCAGGTCATCTTCAATGGTGTCTGCATCGGCTTCAGGGGCGCCGAACTCGACTGGCAACACGAATACCATGTTAACCGATGCAGAAATTTTGCCTTTCCCTTTGGCTGCCCTCCTGGCTTGATCGGCTGGGGTTTCCTCGGTTTGCTCTTCATCATCTGTGGTAGCTTTCCTTTTGGGTACCCACCGCCTTTTGATTCTGCCCAGCCGACGGTGTTGCTCGTGAATCATTTGCTGCCCTTCGTCTTCCCTCCCTTCATGCTTAAGCCATTGAACCCTTCTTTTCTGCGTCTTTGTGAAGAGATCGGACGGGCACCATTGGGGGTTGGCCGATTCCTCATCGTCGGCCTCTTCATCGTCGCGGTTGTTCCCATCACGGTTTTTGTCGACGAAGAAATCCTGGTGGATCAGGCTGAGCCAATCATGGACATGCCGCCTTCGTTGGTTTAGCTGAACGGCTCTGGGGACGAACCGGGTTGGACTTGTAGACGGTGATCTCCTGTACTTGTCGTTGCGACGATCGTTGAAAGCCGGGCAATCGTCCAATGTTGGCAGTCTCATGCCGGATTCCCAGCAGTACCTAAAAAAATCATAATGCCGATGTGGATCGGCATTGTCGTGGTTTGCCATATATCGTCGGCTTTGGGTGTCGGCTCGCGCCGACGAGGTGCTTCATTGTAAGCTTCTTCTAGAGACCGTCGATGGCGTATCGGCTACGTTCATGGGTCGGTGTCGGTCGGCCGATCGATGACCGGGCGTGACACTCAATTTGATCGCCTTACGCCTTTGCCCCAATCGATGTCGACTAAGCCGTGCGCCATTCATTCGTCGATCGGCTTGCTGGGGCCGGCTTGGACCGTGTTGACTGGGAAGGGATTGCCGTCTACCTTCATCGGCCGATTTGAGTTGGCGAACTTCAACTTCCCGGCCTCGATTGCCGACTGGATTTGCTGCCTGAAGACCTTGCAGTCATTGGTGGCGTGGGATGTGGAGTTATGCCACTTGCAATACTTCTTTTTCTTCAACTCTTCGACCGGCGGGACCACATGATTTTCGGGTAATTGAATCTGCTTCTCCTTGAGCAGCAAGTCAAAAATCTTGTCGGCCTTGGTGATGTCGAAGTCGTATCTTTCTTCCTTAGCCATCTTTAGCAGCCATTGGCAGACGATGGCTTTCTTGTTCTTGGCCCACTCGGCTGTCGCCACTTCTGCGTTATCGTTGTCGGACCCGTAGTCTGACTCAACGACGACCTGGGTTATATTTTTGACGGCCTTCCTAGTGTCTTGGAATCGCTGCTCGTGGGTTGTCACCTTCTGCGCCAAATGGGCTAAGCTGTCAAAATCCTGCGTGGAGAATCGCTCTCGGATAGGCGTGATCAGACCATGAAAAGCCAAATCGGCCAGCTGGGCGTTTGATAGCACCAGGCTGTAACATCGGTTCCTCATCTCCCTAAAGCGTTGGATGTACTCTTGGACAGATTCGTTGTGTTTCTGCCTGATGCTGGTGAGGTCTGACAACTTCATCTCGTGGTTGCCGGAGTAGAAATAGTTGTGCAATTGTTTTTCAAGATCGGCCCAGCTCTGAATTGAGTTGTAGGGCAATGAGGAGAACCAAGTGAAAGCCGATCCTGAAAGGGAAAGAGGGAACAACCAGACTCTCAAGGCATCTGTAGCCGATGCTTCGCCGTACTGTGCCAAGAATTGGCTAATATGTTCGTAGGTGAAAACGTTGTCTTGCCCTGAGAACTTCGAAAAATTTGGGATCTTGTATCGGTTGGGCAACGAGTCTCGCTCGAAGTGCTCTGGATAGGGATACTGATACATGTTCCCAGAGTCTTTTGGCTTGAGGTCGAATTGATTGCACATAACATCTGCGATCAGATCGGCCCATGTCCGATTTGTTGTATCGGCTCGTATGGGTCATACGGCACGGGTGCTTGCCGATACAGCGGTGGTGGTGTCTGAGGCCTGTAATGATGGTCCTGATGGCCTCCTTGGTACTGGTAGTGATGATCAGCAGGAGGTGGCCGAGGCGCCAGTGGTGTTGGTGGTCCTGAAAACAGCTGTCGGCCACCGGCGTTGTGCCGTCTGTCTGGATCAATCGGCTCCAACTGCTGATTGTCATTGAACATATTAGCGAGTTGATCTTAGGACAACGGCTGCTGTCGGTTCAGCACAGTGATTGCCGGTCGTATAGTTGAGTCACCTGGATTTGGCTGGCCGAGGGCTCCTCCCGGCGGCCCTTGTTGCGCTAGCAGTGGGATCGACCGGTTCTGTGTGACCAGCGTCCTGTAGGCAGGAAATTGGCCATCTGTGAAGTACGTCGGCCCCCGTTGCAGCTGGTCGGCTATCTTGGCGTCGACCACGGTAGCAATCATGTTATTTAGAGTGTTGACCAAGATGCTACTTTGGTTGACCAATGCGTGATGAACGGCCGAGTCAATCCTTCTTGCAGAGAGTATGCACCCGGATCATCCTGTACCTAGATCGGCTCCTCCACCTTCTGTTTGCCTTTTGTATCACCAGAGGAGGACGCCTTGGTATCGTTCATGCTGAACTTATACTTCTGATGCATGGCCCCAGATCTTGTTTGGGTGAAAGACTGCAAATAGTTGTCCTGGAGTTCTTCCACCATCTTCTTATACTCGGCTTGCTATTCAGCCGATAACTGTTCCATCTTTACAGGCACGATGTTGTCCTATGTAATGCTGGGGCTCTTGGAGTCGACCATCTTGTCGGCTGAATCTATGCGCCCGAGTCTAGCCGACAAGGAAAGTCCCACTGGGTGTGCCAAGAAGCGTGTTGATGAGAAATCTCTCTCACGCGTTGGCACAGGAGATCTGCTTGACTCCGTCGAGGTCCTTCTCTTGCCTATCTTTGTGCGGGCGTGCCGATTGATTTGATCTGTCAATCAACAAGAAAAACAAACGAATAGGCGTTAAGTGTTAAGTTAGATCCCCACTGATCGGCTGAGGGAATCCATTACACATATATATGCTATTCTAAACCATGTTTAAGCCAAGTGACTAGAATGGATCGGTTATACCGAGACAGCATCAGCCGCTTAACCCAAATACAGTAAAGAATAATAAATATATGTATCGATAACCTAGCCGATACTGGAAAGCTAACAAGGAATCGGCTAGTACTCCGATGAATCTTATGGAAAGATATCACTCCTGAATCAAATGCATAGCCTAGAAATCGGCCATCGGCTATCGATGATAGGCCGATTCTGGCTGGCAGCGTCCGACAGGAATGCGATCTTAACATAAGAGGTCGTCCTAATACAAATCTAATAACAAATATATTAAAAGAAACATATCAGGGCCGATAAGGCCGGCTGAAACCCCGGCACTATCTCTAAACAATATAAATCCATCCAAACAGATCATTGGCAGCTCTAAAAACGACTTAATAGTTCAAACATGATGCATCATTAAGTATAAAAAGAACAATCCGATCTGTTGTAGCCTATTTATATCTCTCGAGACGGTGGATACCGCATATAAACCAGCCAACCTTTAGATCTAGCCCTATTGGCTGCAAGTTCTTGCTAGAACTGGCCAATGGCAGGATAGATCTAAACATTGATCTAATTTATATGCGCTATATGATAAATAGCGCAATATAAACTCCTGATTCTAATGTGTCATTACGATGGAAGCACTAGAAACAGTAGATCATATCACTAATGACAAGCATTTACCTAGATCTGGGGATCGAAACGATGCAGCCCATAGCCAAACAAAGTGCTCGTCTGAAGAAAAGGTTGGCGATGCGCCGAAAGATTGATTGTGATTGAACTGGATTGAATGTATCATTACAGGGGGTCTCGGGTCCTATTTATACCCAAGATACAATTATCTGTACAAACTTTGGACTCTATCTAAACTATTATTTAAAACACAACATTATCCCAAGCGGGACCCACGCCGTGTTACGACTAACAGCTTAAACAAACCCCTAAATTACAGATACAATTGCCGTTACAGGACCCTATCCATAAGTGGCAATATCATTTAACGAGCAATTACCAACCGAATCTTCTGTTTATCCTCAAACTTCTGTATTAGAAACGGTCTCATCTCTTCCGGACCTGGAATCGGCTATCGACTGCCCCTGTCCGATCCAACCTTAGCCGATTGGCCTTGCAGCCAATTCACTTCTTAGCCGATGCGACCCCTATCTCCGGCCGATCCGACTCTGCTTTGTCTTTGCAGACTTAGGAACTCAATTACCAAATTTCAGTGTTAACACCTCTACCATGGATTGATGATTTGTTTGATCAACTCAAGGGGGAAAAAGTGTTCTCCAAGATAGATCTGCGGTCAGGCTACCATTAGTTGAGAATTCGGAAAGAGGACATTTCCAATACCACCTTTATCACTCGGTATGGTCTGTATGAGTGTACGGTCATGTCTTTTGGACTGACCAACGCACCGGCTTTCTTCATCAATCTGATGAACAAGGTGTTTATGGAATTCTTGGACAAATTTGTCGTAGTGTTCATTGACGATATTTTGATCTACTCCAAGACCGAGGAAGAACATGAGCATCATCTCCGGTTAGTGCTTGAGAAGTTGAGGGATCATCAACTCTATGCCAAGTTTAGCAAGTGTGCTCTCTGGTTAAAGGAAGTGCAGTTCCTCGGCCACATTGTAAATGCCCAAGGAGTAGCCGTGGATCCGTCAAATGTGGAATCAGTTACCAAGTGGACTCTTCCAAAAACTGTCACCCAGATCCGAAGTTTTCTTGGACTTGCGGGTTATTATCGTCGCTTCATTGAGAATTTCTCCAAAATTGCCAAGCCGATGACTCAATTGTTGAAGAAAGATGAAGAAATTCAAGTGATCAGCGGAATGTAACAAGAGTTTAGAAGAGCTTAAGAAGAAGTTGGTGTCTGCGCTAGTCTTGATACTGCCAGATCCAGCAAAAGATTTCCAAGTATATTGTGATGCATCCCGCCAAGGGCTGGGATGTGTGTTAATGCAAGAAGGCAAAGTGGTTGCATATGCTTCTCATCAGTTGCATCCACATGAGAACAATTATCCAACTCATGATCTGGAGTTAGCCGCAGTGGTCCATGCCTTGAAAATCTGGGGACACTACTTAATCGGCAATCATTGTGAAGTGTACACAGATCATAAAAGTCTCAAGTATATCTTCACCCAACCGGACTTGAACCTTCGTCAACGAAGATGGTTGGAATTGATCAAGGATTATGATTTGGGGATACGTTACCATCTCGACAAAGCTAATGTGGTAGCAGATGCTTTGAGCCAAAAGAGTTACTGCAACACCATCAACGTAGAAAAAATGTGTAATTAGTTGCAGCGAGAATTTGAGCGCCTGAATCTACAGGTTGTGGATTTTGGTTTTGTAGCCGCTCTGGAAGCTCAACCCACTCTCATTGATCAAATTCGGATTGCTCAAGCATTAGATCCCGGGATGGCTAAACTCAAGAAGAACATGAGCGTCGAAAAAGCTCGCGATTTTACAGAAGACGAGCATGGAACAATCTGGATGGGAAAGAGATTGTGTGTGCCAGGAGATAAAGAATTGAAGAAGCTGATCCTTACGGAAGCTCACCAAACCCAATATTCAATTCATCCGAGTAGTACAAAGATGTATCATGATCTCAAAGAGAAGTTTTGGTGGGTTAGTATGAGGAGAGAAATAGCTGAATTTGTCGTACTTTGTGATGTTTATCAGCGGGTCAAGGCAGAACAGGATTGTTGCAACCTCTCCAAATTTCGGAGTGGAAATGGGAAGAGATTGGAATGGATTTCATCACGGGTTTACCCCGCACATCATTAGGATATGATTCCATTTCGGTCATAGTGGATCGACGCACGAAGGTGGCTCACTTCATACCAGTGCATACTACCTACTCGGGAAAGAAGCTAGCGGAGCTATACCATGCTAGAATCATGTGGTTACATGGAGTGCCTAAGAAGATTGTGTCTGACCGAGGAAGTCAGTTTACTTCCAAGTTTTGGCAGAAGTTGCAAGAAGAGTTTGGTACCCGTTTGAACTTCAGTATGGCCTATCATCCGCAAATAGATGGTCAAACCGAGAGAGTGAATAAATTCTGGAAGACATGTTGAGAGCATGTGCGCTTGAGTTTGGTAAAGGGTGGGACAAGAGTTTAGAAACGGTCTCATCTCTTCCGGACCTGGAATCGGCTATCGGCTGCCCCTGTCCGATCCAACCTTAGCCGATTGGCCTTGCAGCCGATTCACTTCTTAGCCGATGCGACCCCTGTCTCCGGCCGATCCGACTCTGCTTTGTCTTTGCAGACTAAGGAACTCAATTACCAAATTTCAGTGTTAACACCTCTACCACGGATTGATGATTTGTTTGATCAACTCAAGGGGGCAAAAGTGTTCTCCAAGATAGATCTGCGGTCAGGCTACCATCAGTTGAGAATTCGGAAAGAGGACATTTCCAATACCGCCTTTATCACTCGGTATGGTCTGTATGAGTGTACGGTCATGTCTTTTGGACTGACCAACGCACCGGCTTTCTTCATCAATCTGATAAACAAGGTGTTTATGGAATTCTTGGACAAATTTGTCATAGTGTTCATTGACGATATTTTGATCTACTCCAAGACCGAGGAAGAACATGAGCATCATCTCCGGTTAGTGCTTGAGAAGTTGAGGGATCATCAACTCTACGCCAAGTTTAGCAAGTGTGTTTTCTGGTTAAAGGAAGTGTAGTTTCTCGGCCACATTGTAAATGCCCAAGGAGTAGCCGTGGATCCGTCAAATGTGGAATCAGTTACCAAGTGGACTCTGCCAAAAACTGTCACCCAGATCCGAAGTTTTCTTGGACTTGCGGGTTATTACCGTTGCTTCATTGAGAATTTCTCCAAAATTGCCAAGCCGATGACTCAATTGTTGAAGAAAGATGAAGAAATTCAAGTGATCAGCGAAATGTAACAAGAGTTTTGAAGAGCTTAAGAAGAAGTTGGTGTCTGCGCTAGTCTTGATACTGCCAGATCCAGCAAAAGATTTCCAAGTATATTGTGATGCATCCCGCCAAGGGCTGGGATGTGTGTTAATGCAAGAAGGCAAAGTGGTTGCATATGCTTCTCGTCAGTTGCATCCACATGAGAACAATTATCCAAATCATGATCTGGAGTTAGCCGCAGTGGTCCATGCCTTGAAAATCTGGGGACACTACTTAATCGGCAATCATTGTGAAGTGTACACAGATCGTAAAAATCTCAAGTATATCTTCACCCAACCGGACTTGAACCTTCGTCAACGAAGATGGTTGGAATTGATCAAGGATTATGATTTGGGGATACATTACCATCCCGACAAAGCTAATGTGGTAGCAGATGCTTTGAGCCAAAAGAGTTACTGCAACACCATCAGCGTAGAAAAAATGTGTAATTAGTTGCAGCGAGAATTTGAGCGCCTGAATCTACAGGTTGTGGATTTTGGTTTTGTAGCCGTTCTGGAAGCTCAACCCACTCTCATTGATCAAATTCGGATTGCTCAAGCATTAGATCCCGGGATGGCTAAACTCAAGAAGAACATGAGCGTCAAAAAAGCTCGCAATTTTACAGAAGACAAGCATGGAACAATCTGGATGGGAAAGAGATTGTGTGCTAGGAGATAAAGAATTGAAGAAGCTGATCCTTACGGAAGCTCACCAAACCCAATATTCAATTCATCCGAGTAGTACAAAGATGTATCATGATCTCAAAGAGAAGTTTTGGTGGGTTAGTATGAGGAGAGAAATAACTGAATTTGTCGTACTTTGTGATGTTTATCGGCGGGTCAAGGCGAACGAGGATTGTTGCAACCTCTCCAAATTTCGGAGTGGAAATGGGAAGAGATTGGAATGGATTTCATCACGGGTTTACCCCGCACATCGTTAGGATATGATTCCATTTCGGTCATAGTGGATCGACGCACGAAGGTGGCTCACTTCATACCAGTGCATACTGCCTACTCGGGAAAGAAGCTAGTGGAGCTATACCTTGCTAGAATCATGTGGTTACATGGAGTGCCTAAGAAGATTGTGTCTGACCGAGGAAGTCAGTTTACTTCCAAGTTTTGGCAGAAGTTGCAAGAAGAGTTTGGTACCCGTTTGAACTTCAGTATGGCCTATCATCCGCAAACAGATGATCAAACCGAGAGAGTGAATCAAATTCTGGAAGACATGTTGAGAGCATGTGCGCTTGAGTTTGGTAAAGGGTGGGACAAGAGTTTAGAAACGGTCTCATCTCTTCCGGACCTGGAATCGGCTATCGGCTGCCCCTGTCCGATGTTTTGTGGGACTATACAGAATTTGGAAACGTCGAGGAGAAGTAGCCTATCAGCTTGAACTTGCATCCAACATGGCTGGTATTCATGACTTGTTTCACGTGTCTCAGTTAAAGAAATGTCTGAGGGTACCAGAAGAGCAAGCGAGTACCAGAAGAGCAGGCGAGTCCAGACCAGATTGAAATTCAAGAGGACTTGACCTATGTGGAGAAATCAGCTTGTATTCTCGAGACCAGTGAAAGAAGGACTCGGAACAAGGTTATCAGGTTTTGTAAAGTTCAGTGGACTCATCACTCAGAAGAAGAAGCTACTTGGGAAAGAGAAGATGAGTTGAAGGCCGCGCACCCGCACCTCTTTGCCAGTGCCTCCGAATCTCGAGGTCGAGATTCCGTTTAAGGGGGGTAGGTTTATCGCACCCCGAGTTTGGCCCCTAAATCATTGAAATAATTTATCCTGGAATAATCGGAATTTCTGAAATTAATCTGGAGCTAACAAGTAATTTTAAAATGCAATTAATAAATGGAAATGACATGGTAGGATTTTTCTTAAATTCTACGTGTCAAAATACACTAACAGGATTTTTACGGGAATTTTCAGAGCACTAGAAATATTTTTAACCAATTAATTAAGTAATTTGCAATTAATTAAGTCCCAAAAACGTTTCCTATTCACCCATATGGTTCCCGCTCAATTTTCCCACCCATTCCCTAATCGGGCCGATGGCCCAGCTCGCCCGCCGCCCCGTCCTCCTTTCGGCCCAGCCGCAGCCACGCGTCGCTTCCTTCCCTCGGTCGTGGGCCGAAGCCCACGAGCCGGCCACCCGCGCGCCGAAGTCAAAGCCGCCTCCCTCGCGCCCGCGGCCACCGAGAGGTGGCCCCACTTGTCAGGTCGTCTTCCCCACGCTCGGCCAGCCCAGCCGCCGCTGCCTCCATGCACGCCAACGCCCCGCATCCTCTCCGCGCCGCCTTGCGTCGCGTCGGGCCCATGCCGGGCCCGAGCATGCGTTGTCGCACCTGGCGCCGCCCTTCCCGCGCCTCGCAACGGCCGCCACCTTATCCAAATCGCCGCCGCCATTTTCGCTCTCTCCCTCCATGTCTGTTTGCGCTGGTGAAAACTCAGGCCAATCGTACCCGATTTTGCCTCCCCTAGCCCCCTATAAAGCCCGCTCGTGCACCGCCGCGCCTCCCCTTTGTCGCCGCCGCCGTTTCCCGTGCACTAATCCATCGTCGCCCAATTTCTCCGTCGTCGGCCACCGCCTCCTTCCCCGTCTCCAGAGAGCCCCGCCGCCCCTCTTTCTTTTGGGATCCCGCAGTGCGTCGTCATGCCGCGTCATCCCGCGACGCTCCCAAGCCACGGCGCTCATCACCACGCCGTTTCCCGTGCTCCATGCCGCCCGCCGTCGCTGTTTCCCACGTCGTCGAAGCCCGGCCGGTCGTCGCGTGGCCATGGCCGGCGGCCAAAGCTCAGCCGCCGCCGCGGCCCGTGCAAACCTAACCCGAGCCGCCTCCCAACCGTCCGATCTACCGCGTGGTAGATCAGGACCGTCCAATCTTGCCGCTCCGCACCACCGTTGCGATGGCGCCACGTGTCGCCGCCGCTCGCCACCACCTAAAACCCTACCCCAGAGCACGCCCGCCGTCCGATCCGACCGCCATCCCTTCGATGGCTGCCGTGTGGAAGCAAGCCACCGCCGCCCCCAGCTGTGGACTCGGTCCACCATGGACCGAGTCGGCCGCCGCTTGCGTCGGCCGCGGCGCGTCGGCCCTAGGGCGATGCTAGCCCTAGCTAACGTCACCTTGACCGCGCCGCTGCTGCTAACATCAACATGACGTCATGCTGACATCAGTCCTAGCCACCCGTGCGCGCTGACGTCATCCCGGGACTTAATTGCATAATAATTAATTTTTAGTTTTCTGTTTAGTTTAAAAATCACAATTAAACATATAAAATTCATATCTTTTAATCCGAGCTCCGTTTTAGTCCATTCAAATTTCGTTAAATCCAGAAAAATTTCAAGAATTCATTAAAAATAGTTTCTTATGCTGTTTTAGTAGACTTTTAGCATGTTTTGTTGAAGTGCTTTGTTTGTCGTGTAGATTCTGATAGTTCCGGCGAGCCCGTCTACCTCGAAGTAGTCGCCAAGGTTCCCCAGTCTCTAGAGCAAGGCAAGTCATACTTTACATTGATCATATAATACCATTTAAATATCCCTTTTCTCTCAAATATTGCATATGTTTTAGAATGTCATTTCATAGGATTATCATACCTATTGTACTCAACCATAGGGATTGCATACCTTATACCATTGATAACTTGGGTTCAATATGACTAGATGTTGGTATAGATCATGCTTAGCCATGCTTAGCTCAACTAGCTCACTTAAGGGGATCACATTAATCAATTATTACATTAGAGACTAATTCTCAGATGATGTCAAGTTTGTGACTCTATTCTAATAATACTGAATTATGATAATGATGGGTTGTGAACACGTGGTTGGATATTGGTTAGCGTTCTCATGACAATTAAGGATCGGTTCTCGGGAAACCCTGGAAGAATTACCGTGCATACTACAAGCCAGCATGGGTAATAGTTGGGTCTGTAGCGTAGCTGTCTCTAGCCGACGTACCCTAGTGAGGGTGGGAGTGATGGAATTGGGTCAGCCCCAGTTTTAAGGATTGATCAGCTTCCGGATTCACCGCAGCACGAGAGGGGGTTGCCCATTACCCCGATAAGAGTGGGGATGAAACCTTGGTGTGGTACGATTGGTTAGAGGGGATTAGAGGGGATTATGTGAAGGGCCCTGTCACAGTTCCTTTCCGGGGTATCGTGGTGGTACACCGGCGCATGGTATCGTGTTGTGGGATTGTGTCTTGTGGGTACAGTTGTACACCTCTGATCAGAGTAAAACTATTCGAATAGTCGTGCCCACAGTTACGGGCAATCGACCAGATTCACCTTGATTAGTTTCACTTATTTACATGAATGAACTGTTGGGACTTGACTAGTACAAATGGATGGATGGGCCTATTGCAATATGGTTTTAACGTTTGTCGATGCCGGAGATCGACACGTGGGAATCCGAGGGACCCCCTTTTTGGTTCGGCACGGGGAGCGGTGAACCTTGGCTTAAACTCGCGGTGAGGACGGGATGATGCAGATGAAGCAGGAAAAATCAAGACTGCGAGGACACAAGCGATTTTATAAAGGTTCGGGCCACCTATGAGGTGTAATACCCTACTCCTGTTCTGTATGTAGTATGAAGGATGAATTACAGAGAGCAATGATGATGTTCTCTTGAGGAGTCGGAGGTGGACAAGGAGTCGCTAGGAACTAGCTGTCGCTCAAGGGACTGATGAACCGAGTCGAGGGAACCGTCTTTATGATGGACATGGGCCTCCTTTTATAGTGCAAGGGGAACACCATAGTAGTCCTGACTTTCTCTACTCCGCTCCACGTGAGGGAGTGGTTTTTGCCTTGTCTTGTCGGAGAAGCTACCCCCATCCTTGTCCCTGTGGCCGCGTCATGGAGTTGGCGGAAAAAGGCGGACGTCGTGGCAGCCACGTTGCTGACGCGGGGATGGGTCGGCCTACCTACTCCAGTAGGGCCCACCGGTCGGTGGCCCAGCTCCTGGGTAGGTGCTGACGTAATGCCCCTGCGCGCGTACTCTCTCTCCCACGCAGCCGCCCAACGCATTTAAGGTGATTAAACGGGGCGTGACGGAGGCATGCGCGGAGTGGGTGCGCTGCCATACCGCGGTAACAGTCAAAGACTTTAGGCCCCCTTTGCCTTGTGACAGGCAAAAAGGGGTGATGATGAGAGCGACTGACAGACGCGCCTCACATCGTATTAAATGCGGTGGGGCAGGCGCTCAGCCTCTCTTTTCAGGCATTAAATGGGGTGGTTGGCAGTTGGTCTCGCCCCTCTCCCAGAGAGGTGCGGGGTGAGGATGGGGGTCGGGTAACCCCGGACCTGCCGTTCGGGGTCGGGTGACCCGGACCACCCGCTTGGGAGCACGACGGCCTCGGGTGGCCTCCGGGCCGGGCCCTTCGTTGGGCGGCCATGTGGCTGTTAGTGATATGCCCTAGAGGCAACATGGAGATGTTGGATATCACGTCAATGTTTATGTATTTATGAATAAAGTGTTATTCAGTTTCATGAAATAGACATCTTGTATTGATCAATAAGTACGTGACTTATTTATGAGACTCGATATGTATAAATCTATTTCTAAATGATCCCTGATCATATATCATATTATTGGAACAAATATGATTCTAAGATCGGCATGTTTATTCGGGCCGCACGCGCGGGGCCCATTCAAACCACCTAGCTCTCTCTGTCCCGCGTAGTGTGCCTGGTGGGAGCAAAACCCCAGGAGGTACGAAATTCGAGCGACACAGGAACCCAAGGGGATGTGAAAGAAAAACGAAGGGGCGCGGAGGCGAGGAGGCGCGCAGTGTGGTAGTGGGGCGAAATTAATGCCGTGGAATCCGAGGGGGCCGTGGTCGCCTATAAAAATGGATCCGCTTGGAGGGGATCGGTTTCTACGCTTCCCACAGCCATCGCCTCTCACAGCTTTTCTCTTTCATCTTCCCAGCGCCCTTTGCTTCTTCACCTCCTTCCTCTCGCCACCGGCTTCCCCTTCGCACTTCAGTGCCCACCTTGAGATGGCTCGCGATTCGTCTCTGGTGCCGGGAGCGTGCTCCCCAAATCTTTGGTCCGCACCGCGGAGGCTCGCAGCCTCTTCAACAAGTACCTGCCGCGCGGCACGAGCAGCGGCGGCGATGTCCCGGAGGAGCGGCCCCCTACGAGGATGGTGTTCTTCGCCTCCTTCGCCATGGTCGGGCTGGTGCCATCCTTCTCCCGCTTCTTCCTCGATGTGCTAGAGTTCTACGACCTCCGGCTGCACCACCTCACCCCCAACGCCGTCTTCTACCTCGCCGTGTTCGCCCACACTTGCGAGATGTTTGTGGGGGTGGTGCCCTCACTGCACCTCTTCCAGCAGTTCTTCCGGGTGTGCCGGGCGGGCTCCTCCGGTGCGGTCGGGTACGTGGCGATCCAGCCGTGGAACGACAGGGCGGTCGGCACCCCCTTCATCGACATCCACCCTCGCTCCGGTGGGAGGCTGGAGGGCGTTACGGTTCTACACCGGCCTAGGCGACCACCCCGCCTATCCTGGCCGACGGGGATCCCGGTGAACCAAAGGAGCTGGGGGTGTGTCCGCGAGCCGGAGGAGGCTGGACGGGAGTCTTGGAGCGGATCGGCTACCTCGGACGGGGGCTGTCCGCCACGCGGTCTTCCGCAACTTCCAGATGAGGCGCATTGCGCCGTTGCAGGAAAGGCCGCGCCCCGCCTACATGTACATGGGCCCCAACGACGACATGCGGACCCACGTGGGCGCCGCCTTCAACTGGGACGAGAGGGACCTCGCGATCCTGGTCCGCCGCACCCTCGGCGTCACGGCGATGGACCTGACGCAGCTTCCGCCCGGGTTGGTGCCGGTGTGCCAGGACTCGACGCACGCGGAGATCCTGCACGTGCTGCAGATGGTGGGCGACGGCGTGGGCTAGTCATCCGCGGCGCCGGACACTACCGTGAGGGGCGGGGGCGGCGACTACGACGACGCCAACGACCGGGTGCCGATCGAGCGGCTGCACCATCGGGGTCCGGGCCGAAGCGATCCGAGGGCCCCGGACCCTAAGGATAAGAGGAAGAGGTCAGAGTAGGACCTCGCTCCTCCCTCATCTCCGCCGCGTGGTGGTGGCGCGGAGCGCGCTGCTCCTCCCTGTGGATCGGGAGGCTCGCGGGCAGCGGGCCCGTCCCCAGGGGCCGCTTCGCCGAGGGCCAGGACGGCCACAGCGACGGCAACAACGATGACAGCCGAGGCCCAAAGCACGCCCACGGCGAGCGCGCCGTCGGCGGAGGCCATCCGCGGGGCTCCGGTGTCGGTGGGGCGGCGGCGGCAACCGGCGAGCCCTCCGGGCGGCCGAAGAAGCGGGCCATCTCGCGGGTTTCCTAGGACTTCAACCCCGCCCGCAGGTACGCCTTGCCGACGCCCACATGCTCATTGGGCCTTGCATTCTTGTCTGGTTTTTTGATCCCTTGTTATGTCCATTTTTTGCTTCCAGCCGTGAGCTCCGGCATTTTCGCCCCAGGGTTATACCCAAGGGCGGTTCTGCCTCGGGCTCAGGGGAGGAGGCGCAGGAGAGGCTCGGGGCGCCTGAGCCCTCCGAGTCCGGGTCGCCCCTTACGGGTTCTGTCCCGGATCCGGTGCGATCCGAGGAGAGGACCTACCCAGAAATCGGGGCGCCGGCCGCCCACGAGGAGCGAGCCGAGGGCGGCCCCAACGCAGAGGGGGTAGCGGAGGGTGGCGGAGAACAACCCCAGGGGTCTCCTCCGCGGCAACCATCATCGCCGCCACAACAGCTGTCGCCCGCGACGCGCCGGACAGCGCCATCACCCCGCCGGCCACCGTTAGTCTTGCCGGCGCCGGCCTGCCGCGAGCCCTCAATGCAAGGAGCGGGTGGCTCTGGCCACAGGGCGTCTTCGGCTGGCTCCCCCGCGCAGGTGGCTGATTTCGGGCCGAGCTCCAACTCCGAATCCGGAGGCGCTCGGTCCGGGTTCGTGGCCGCCCTGGACACCGAGCCCCTCGTCCGGTCGCAAGAGCGGGTGAGGAAGGTTGTATCCAGGGCACTGGAGGAGGCCAACGCGATCTCCCTGGAGGGGCTCCGGGCCCAGGTGTAGGCCTTGGCCGCTAGGGAGGTTGCGGTGGCGCGGCGGGAGGCTGAGGTTGAAGAGGGCCGTCAGGAGCTGCCGGCATCGGTGAGGGTGGAGGGCCTCGTCCGCAGGCGGGAGCTGGCGGAGATCGAGCGACGCCAGGAGGAGCTCAGCCAGATGTTCAAGGACACCATCGTTGAGCGGCACGCCGTCGACTTCCGCGAGCAGCTCGCCGCCGCCGCGGAGGAGAGGGTCTGCACCACCGCCGCGAGGTTCCTCCGGGACCTCAGGGAACGCGCCCAGGGGCTCGACGAGCGCGAGTGCACCCTGTGCGACGCTGAGGCCGACGTCGACCTCCAGGCCCGCGAGGCCAGCCTGGTGGAGCGGGAGAGGGCTCTAGAGGTGGCGTGGCGTGCGGTCGAGGACCGGGAGGCCGCCGTTGCCAGGGCCGAGGAGGACTCCGTCGCGCGGGAGGCTAACGTGGTGGCCCAGGAGAAGGACATCGCGGAGCGCGAGGCCGCCGTGGAAGGGCGGGAGGCGGCGGTGCAGGAGACCCAGGAGGAGGCCTCCGGGTGCACGAAGGCCGTGCAGGAGCGCGGCGGTTGCTCGGCGCCGCCTCGGGCCGCCGGCAAGATGAGTTGGAGCGTGGGAGCAAGACACGGCCGCCGGGAGCGGTGGTTATTGACGCGCGAGCGCGAGTGCGGGGGCCGAGCTGGAGGAGCGCCTTGCCGGATCGTGGAGCTGGAGCACACCTTGGGCCTGGGGCTCCGGGTCGTGGCCTCATCCGTCGAGCGCCTTCGGGACGCAGCCCGCGAGGTGGGGGTCATTCGTCCCCTCACCGGCGTCCCTACCTTAGGGGGGCTAGCCACTAACATAGATGAGCTGGCTGAGGGGATCAAGAGGGTGCCGGAGGAGGTCGACGAGGTGGCGAAGGAGTCATCATACGACTTGTCCCACCAAGTCGCTACGCTTATCCTGGCGAGCTATCAGGCTCGTGACCCTAACTTCGAGCCCTACATCCCCACCGAGGACTTTCCCGAAGGCACTGAGGAGGCCACGCGTCTTCACGTCCAAGACGCCGTCGACTCCATTATGGTGGGTTTCGACGGCACTCCGGCGGCCTTCTAGCTCACCCTCCATGAAGATTCGCCGGACGAGGGCCACCCGGAGAATGCCCCCAGCGACCCGCCGGCCACCTAGGACTCCCTCGTCCTCTTTTTGTTTTTACCTATATTTGTGAACAAGATATTTGCAATATTGTTTATAATATCAGCGAACTTGCCTTTATCTTTTTGAACTTGCATTGCAATAGCCCATATGTGTATATATATATGTTGGGAGCCCTTGGCCAACTTAGCGCACACGTAGTGGCGGTTGGTTGGCCCAAGCCTCTGCCTGTTTGCTTTCCTTCAACGGTATTTCAACTCTTAGTTAGCTTAGTCATTGCAAGAATGCGGTAGCGTGGTCCTCCGCCATGATTTGTCCCATGTAGCTGGGGGCTGGTCCGGGTTCGGGCAGCATGCACTGGGCGTTGGCTGCTGCCTTTCTCAGGGTTCCGGGTAGGAGCGAAGGCATAAAAAGGCCAGCGAGGGCAGCGGCAATGGGGGGCCGGGACAGGCGTGTTAGTTCGCACCCGAACCCCCAGGCGTTGACTGCCCCCAGGCGTGGTAGTATTCAACATCGCTGTACCCTCGACGCCCTTAGGGCTCTCAGGCTAAGGCGGGCAAGGCCAGGGAACCATTGGAAAGCCACATCCGCAGTACATACTCCAGCACATGGAGGAAAACACACTACAAACAGGTATTTTGCAAGAAAATGATATGGGAGTAATAGCAAACTTATTGTACATGCCATCGAAAGCGGTGGATGAACTTCCATGTATGTTTCAGCGCACCATGCGGCTTATGGGTAAAACCTGCGCAGGTGGGAAATGTTCCACGGGTTCGGCAACGGAGTGCTGTCCTCTGTGGCTAGGCGAACTACTCCCGGACGTGGGGTGCCAATAACCTTGTATGGCCCCTCCCACATCGGGGATAATTTGCTCAGTCCCGCACGCGTTTGCACGCGGCGTAGGACGAGATCATTGACTTGCAGCGCTCGGGGGCTGACTTTGTTTTGATGGTAGCGGCGGAGGCTCTGCTGGTAGTGGGCCGCGCGAAGCGCTGCCCGGCGCCGTCTTTCCTCCAGGTAATCCAAGTCGTCACGACGCAGCTGCTCTTGATCTGCTTCGGTGTATAACGTGGCTCGGGGCGATCCCAGGGTGAGCTCGGAGGGCAAGACCGCCTCGGCTCCATACACCAAGAAGAAAGATGTTTTCCCGGTGGCGCGGCTCGGGGTCGTCCGATTGGCCCAAAGGACCGCAGGCAGCTCGTCAGTCCACGAGTCCCCATGCTTCTTGAGCACATTGTAGGTCTTAGTCTTGAGGCCTTTCAGTATTTCTGCCTTTGCACGCTCGGCCTGACCGTTGCTTTGGGGGTGGGCGGACGAGGCGAAACAGAGCTTGATGCCCATGTCGTCGCAATACTCGCCAAACAGCTCACTCGTGAACTGGGTGCCTGTTGTCGGTGATGAGCCTGTTGGGGACCCCGAACCTTGCTGTGATGCCTCTCATGAACCGCACAGCCGAATGCTTGTCGATGACGCTGACTGGATAGGCCTCGGGCCACTTGGTGAATTTATCGATGGTGACATACAGAAACTTGCAGCCGCCCCGTGCCTGCTTGAACGGACCCAGGATGTCCAGCCCCAGACCACGAATGGCCATGAGAGCAGGATGGTCTGAAGGGCCTGAGCTGGCAGGTGCGTCTGCTGGCGTGGAATTGGCACGCTCGGCACCGCCGCACGAGGTCCGTTGCATCCTCCAGCGCGGTGGGCCAATAGAATCCTTGGCGGAATGCCTTTTCCACCAAGGTTCGGGAGGCTGAATGCGCCCCGCATTCACCTTCATGGATCTCGGCTAGGAGCTCGAGACCTTGTTCCCGAGCAATGCATTTCATGAGCACTCTGTTGGCACTGCATCGGTAGAGTGTCCCTTCTACCAACACGTACCTCTTGGAGGTCCGGGCAATGCGTTCGCTTTTCTCGCGTTGCTCGGGCAATGACGCGTCTTGTAGGTACGCTTGGATTTCCGAAATCCAAGCCACCTGGCACGTGATGTCGGTCCTGGCAGGGCCAGGCTGTGGCTGGCCTGCCAGATCCGGGGCGTCGGGACCAGCCAATTCCTGCCTTCGGGGCGGTTCGGGGTGCGCCGACGGCTCTGTGAGACTTTCTTCAAACGCGCCTGGCGGGGCTGGGGCTCGCGCGGACGCGATCCTTGATAGCTCGTCCGCCAAGGTGTTATCCCTTCTGGGAATATGGCATAGCTCGAGGCCATCGAAATGGCGCTCCATACGCCGTACTTCCTTGACATAAGCTTCCATTTGGGGGTCGGTGCATTGGTACTCCTTGGAAACCTGATTTACAACCAGTTGGGAGTCCCCGAGGACTAGCAAACGGTGGATGCCCATGCCTGCAGCCGCTCGTAACCCCGCTAGGAGCCCCTCGTATTCAGCCATGTTGTTGGTTGTCCGGAAGTCAAGCCGGACGATGTACCGGAGTACGTCGCCCATTGGGAAAGTTAACACCACGCCTGCTCCGGCCCCGTGCAAGGTGAGCGAACCGTCAAAGTTCATCATCCAGTGCGCGGTTCCTTGGCCACGATCCTCCGTACTCTCGGGTTCACCCAAGGGTGGATCGCTATCGGCCGTTGGCGTCCATTCTGCCATGAAATCGGCCAAGGCCTGGCTTTTGATCACGTGCCGGGCTTCGAAATGCAGATCGAATTCCGACAACTCGATGGCCCACTTGACTACCCGTCCCGTGCCCTCTCGATTATGCAAGATTTGCCCGAGAGGGTAGGACGTGACTACCATTACCCGATGCGCCTGGAAATAATGGCGCAGCTTCCTGGAAGCCACGAGCATGGCGTAGAGCATTTTCTGGGCATACGGGTAACGTGTCTTTGCGTCCTGTAGCGCCTCGCTGACAAAGTAGACCGGCCGCTGCACCTTGGTGCGGGCCTTGGCTACTTTGCTAGGGGCGACAGGTTCGGGTACACCGGGGCGGGTTACCTCGGTGTCCGGGGCTGCCGAGCCATCGCCTCCCCCGGGGCCCTTAGGGCCGCTCTGGGTGGAAGGGGCCTCGGAAGCCCCCGGACTAGGGGGCCGGGCGGCTCCTTGAAGCTCGGGGGGGCAAGGGCCACCTCCGGGTTCAGGAGCTTCCTCGGCCAACGCCGTTCCGAGGTTTCCTACCTCAGGTGCTCCGGGGCGGGTTATCTCGGTGTCTGGGGCTGCTGGGCCATCGCCTCTCCCGGGGCCCTCAGGGCCACTCTAGGTGGAAGGGGCCTCGGGAGCCCCGGACTAGGGGGCCGGTGGCTCCCGAAACTCGGGGGCCAAGGGCCACCTCCGGGTTCGGGCGCTTCCTCGGCCAACACCGTTCCGAGGTTTCCTGCCTCCGGGTTTGATGGGGTTGGGGGCAACTGAGAGTCTAGCTCGTCGTCGCGCTCCACAACCAAAGCCGCACTAATCACTTGGGGGTTGCCGCCAAGTACAAAAGGAGGGGTTCTCCTTCCCAGGGGGCTACCAATACGGGCGGTGAGGAGAGATAGCGCTTGAGCTTGCCCAAGGCTTTCTCTGCTTCGTCCGTCCAAGTGAAGGGGCCATTTTGCTTTAGCAGCTTGAATAGAGGGAGTGCCCGCTCTCCTAGCCTAGATACGAAACGACTCAGGGCAGCTACACAACCAGTGATTCTCTGCACATCCTTGAGTTTCCTAGGGGGGCACATTTCCTCTATCGCCTTTATTTTTGCAGGGTTGGCCTCAATGCCTCAGGCAGAGACCAAAAACCCCAACAGTTTGCCTGCCGGTACCCCGAACACGCATTTCTCTGGGTTCAGCTTTATGCGGGAGGACCGGAGGTTATTAAATGTCTCGGCCAAGTCCGGGAGCAAGGTTCTTTGGTCCCGGGATTTGACTACGAGATCATCGACGTACGCCTCAACATTGCGCCCTATTTGGTCTTTCAACGTGATGCGGACACCATGTTGAAAAGTGGACATGGCATTCTTCAAACCAAAGGGCATAGACATGTAGCAAAAAGTACCCACAAGGGTAATAAATGAAGTTTTCTCCTCATCCTCTATAGCCATACGAAACTGATGATAACCAGAGTATGCGTCTAGGAAGCATAAAAAGTCGCACCCCGCAGTGGAGTCGACTATCTGGTCTATTCAAGGTAGAGGATAGGGGTCTTTAGGACATGCCTTGTTGAGATCGGTGTAGTCGATGCACATGCGTAGCTTGTGGTTGGCCTTCGGGACGACCACCGGGTTCGCCAACCACTCCGGATGCAGCACCTCCCGGATGAAGCCGGCCTCCTGGAGCCGTGTCACCTCTTCGCGGATGAACGCCTGCTGCTCCGGGGCCTGTCGCCTCACCTTCTGCCGGACCGGTCGTGCATCCGGCCGTACTGCAAGTCGATGCTCAATCACCTCCCTGGGGACTCCGGGCATATCCGACGGCTTCCAAGCAAACATGTCGGGGTTCGTCCGCAGGAAGGAGACGAGCGCGTCTTCCTATTTGGGGTCCAAGTTGCCGCCAATGTTGGCAGTCTTGGACGGGTCGTCACCCAACTGGATAGACTTGAGTACCACCTCATCGGCTGAGGTGATATGCTGTTTTGGGGCCCGGGAACCCGTGGCCTCCCCTTGAGGGCCCTCGGGTTCAACACAGTCAGCCGCCACGATGTCTTCCACGCGCGCTTTCGCAAAATCCATCGCGGTTTAAACATCGGCGTGGACGGCGATGGGGCCTCCGGGGCCCGGCATCTTAAGCTGGCGGTAGGCATAATGGGTAGCCGCCATGAACTTCACCAACGCCGGCCTCCCGAGCACGGCGTTGTAGGGCAGATTGAGGTCCGCCACATCGAAGTCGATCCGCTCGGTGCGAAAATTAGCGGGACCCCCAAAGTTGACCGGCAGAGCGATCTGTCCGAGGGGCCACACCTTCCCGGGCGTCACCCCAATGATGGGGTAAGACGGCCCGGACACCATTCCCGGGGCCTTGATTACATCAAAGGCCTTCGGGGACAGTATATTGAGGGCCGCACCTCCGTCAATTAAGACTCGGGCGACCTTGACGTTGCAGATGAAGGGTTACGCGGAGGCTACGCTAGCCGAAAAAAACTTTTAACCGTGCAAACCAGGAACACTTGCAAGTAAGGGCCGATAGATCGTTACCGATTGAAGTATGCGGCGAAACTTGACCAATCGGGGCTATCTAATGAAGGCTGTCGGCCGATGACGGCCGATTCCGGGGATAGCCGATTCGCCAATCAGTCGATTCGCAGATGCCGTTGCCGATCCGAGTCGTCCGACCTCCCGCAATCGCCTCGCTCCGATGCGCTCGACTGCAGCCGATTCCACCACAGCCGATCCGTAGCCGATCAACAGCGTGCAACGTAGCAGCGCCTCTACCGGTATCCACACGTCTGGGGACAGAACGCCGAACACCCGTGTGCTAGCACGCGATGCAAGGCTAGGGTTTGGCTCAAAAGTGGGGAGGGTTTCCGTGGAGATTGATCTCGGCGACTTCTGTTGCGGATTCGGTTCAATGCAATACAGCAACTCTCCACCCCTCACCCCTTTATATAGAGTTGGCCGACTGGTACTAGTGGCCGATCAGGACTCTATTTTAAATCGGATCTCATCCGAATCTCATAGAGTCGGCCGCCCATACGTTGTAAGACCAAAGGACTCTATCCGATCGGATCCCTATCCGATCGAGCCGTATCCAAATCCAACTCGAATGCCTGTTCTTATCCCCTTAAGCGTGTGACCCTGTAGGTTCAGGTATACTCGGTTTCGGCTATAGTCTAACTTAGCCGACCGTCGGCTCGAGTCCAACTCACCGACACACAACGGCGCCTAGCGGCACATATTGACACCATACTATACAAGAATATAATATCGGCTCTGAACCTGTAATGTGTACACAAATCCCTTTGCCTCACGATACCAATTAAGCTATAGGCAAGATGTGTGCCATCCCTTCAATAGCTTAACCATTCAGTCAAACCGTATTGGATTATTTGTCTGTTGATTGACTCCTCAATCAACTTAGCATGGCTATGCATTTTCATAATCCATTACCTCGAGGGGCCCAGAGATATCTCTCCAAAGGAGGGGCAAATTCTATCTTGATCACTCACATCCCACTCCATGTTTCATAGCAAACCCGAAAACTACCTTTATAACTACCCAGTTACGAAATAGCGTTTGATAGTCCCAAAGTAGGATACGACACATGTTGGAATCCATGGTGATCTCAGGTCTAAAGACTTTGTACCAACACTACCTGAGACCAACTAATGGCACATTAATTCCTATAGTGTCTCATGGTGAGTCTATCCAACAATGTGTTCTCCAACACATATGTCCATGTTTATTGATTTGGTATCTCCATACCCATGATCTATGAGATATGATCATCAATCAATAGACATGCCGATCTTAGAATCATATTAGTTCCAATAATATGATATATGATCAGGGATCATTTAGAAATAGATTCATACATATCGAGTCTCATAAATAAGTCACGTACTTATTGATCAATACAAGATGTCTATTTCATGGAACTGAATAACACTTTATTCATAAATACATAAACATTGACGTGATATCCAACATCTCCATGTTGCCTCTAGGGCATATCACTAACAGCAGATGGTGGGGAAGGTCACGAGGGCCAAGTGGCCACTACGTGCGATGCTCCCCGGGTGATCGGTCTGGTCGAAGGTGATGGGCACCTCCGCCCAGCGCGACCTTCGGGCCGCCTCATGGGACGGCACAGCCACGAGGAGCTCGCGCCTCATGGACTTGAGGCTCCGGCAGGACACCTGGGCGCCTGCACCACCGTCGATGGTGGCGACGATGTGCTGGGGATCTTGGTAGCCCAGGTAGTCATCGTCGTCTCCGACGGGGGCTGGAGCTTTGGCCTCCTCTCGTCGGTTGTCCGAACGCTCCGCCGGGGCCTTGCCCTTGCGGCGGATTTCTTTCTCATTCTCCCTCCACTCCTGCTCGTACTTTTGCACCCGCTCGGCCAAGTTCTTGAACGAACGGCATTCGGAGAGGTCGTGGTGGGAGGTTTGGTGCACCATGCACCATTTGTCCCCGACCCGGCCTTGGGGACGGGGAGCGCCTGCGGTTGCCTGCGGGTTTGCCCTTCCGCGAGGGCTTCTCAGCACCATCGACGGCGAGGACGTGGCCCTCCTCGCCACCACACGATGGCCTGCGCTTCCACCGTCGCTCGTGTCGCTCTTCCCGGGACGCGGAGGGGCGGCGCGGTGGAGGCTGGGGGCGGGATTCCTAGGATTCCGAACCCGAGCCTCCTCCTTGTGGGCCACCCGGTCAGCGAGCTCAAAGAGCTCCGTGGTGGTCCGGGGGGCCTTGGACTCGATCTTCTCCAACATAACGTCGTGGCATACACCACTCCGAAAGGCAAAGATCACCGCATGGTCAGCGATGGAGGGTATGGTGTTGCGTACCTGGCAAAAACGCTGGATGTATTTGCGTAGGGACTCGTCCTCCCCTCGTCGGACCATGTGGAGGTCCGCCTCCACGCCCGGTGCGGGTACATGCCCTGGAAGTTGGAGGCGAATCGCTGACACAGTCGTCCCAAGAAGTGACCGAGCGAGGCGGCGAATCATTAGCCGGGAGCGGGCCGGCCCTTGAGCGCCATGGGGAAAAAGTTGGTCATGACGTGCTCATCACCTCCAGCAGCCTCGATGGCTGTGGTGTAGATCTGGAGGAACTCGGTGGGATTCACCGAGCCGTCGTATTTCTCCGTGAGGGCCGGCCTAAACTTGTTAGGCCAGCGCACATTACGGAGGCCGGCAACGAAGGCCTGGCAGCCGTTGCCAGATGGAGGGGGCGGCGAGGGCTGAGGGGCCCCCTAGGGCACCGTAGAACCTCCTGCTCGCAGCTGGGCCATCATGGCCGCTCGCCGTCCCCTGGGGGGCTCCTCCTGCGGGAGGGCCGCTGTGGTCGCTCGCCGAGTGGTTGCGCCTCCTGACGAGGAGGCACAATCTTGAGCTCGCCCCATGCGACGCTTGTCGCGGCGCTGCTCGATGCGAAGGCGGGCGTCCCATTCTACATACAGCAGATCTCGGGGCGCCTCTGGTTGGGCTGCTGCCGAGAGGCCCCCTTCCGCCCTCGCGGCAGCGCCGCTCTTCGAGCCCGTCGTCGAGAGTACGAGCTCACCGTGGTATGTGAACAGCGCGGTTGGTGGCTGGAGGAAGCGAGGTCAGCGGCCAGCTGACGTTGGGCCGTGCCTACCAGCTTCGCCACGTCGTCGATCCAACGCTTGGCGTGGGATCCCTCGCCCGGGGTGACCGGGGGATGGCGCAGAAGAGCTTCTGCCCCTTGAAGGGCGTCTTCTGGAGTGCCAAACTCCAGGCGACGGTGGACGTCTCCCCGGCGAGGCTCACCGGTACGCCCGCTAGGGCGTGGCGTGATCTGCGGGGCGTTGGTAGTCTGCGGGCGCACGCCCCTCCGCCGCGGCCGCCGTTTCGCGGGGCGGAGAAAGTGGCGCGGCCCCGGCTGCCACCGTTGCCATCAGAGGCGGTGAGGGAGATGAAGATCCTTCCCCCCTTGAGCGGAGGTGGCGGAAATTGGGGCTATGTCCGCCCGTATCAACCTCCTCCGCCGCCTTGTTGGCCAGGTCGCACTCGCGGGTAGCGAGCGAGCCTGACGCGGACCGTGGGACGTGGCCGTGAACCATGGCGAAGACGGGGAGAGAGGGTTTCCCGTGAGGAAATGAAAGGAATACAGGGGTTTAAACCAAAATGCAGTGCGCTCCCCCTACCTGGCGCGCCAGCTGTCGATGTCGGAGATCGACACACGGGAATCCGAGGGACCCCCTTTTTGGTTCGGCACGGGGAGCGGAGAACCTTGGCTTAAACTCGCGGTGATGACGAGATGATGCAGATGAAGTGGGAAAAATCAAGACTGCGAGGACACAAGCGATTTTATACAGGTTCGGGCCACCTATGAGGTGTAATACCCTACTCCTGTTCTGTATGTAGTATGAGGGATGAATTACAAGGAGCAATGATGATGTTCTCTTGAGGAGTCGGAGGTGGACAAGGATTCGCTAGGAACTAGCTGTCGCTCAGGGGACTGATGAACCGAGTCGAGGGAACCATCTTTATGATAGACTTGGGCCTCCTTTTATAGTGCAAGGGGAACACCACCGTAGTCCTGACTTTCTCCACTCCGCTCCATGTGAGGGAGTGGTTTTTGCCTTGTCTTGTCGGAGAAGCTACCCCCATCCTTGTCCCTGTGGCCGCGTCATGGAGTTGGCGGAAAAAGGCGGACATCGTGGCAGCCACGTTGCTGACGCCGGGATGGGTCGGCCTACCTACTCCAGTAGGGCCCACCGGTCGGTGGCCCAGCTCCTGGGTAGGTGTTGACGTAATGCCCCTGCGCGCGTACTCTCTCTCCCACGCGGCCGCCCAACACATTTAAGGCGATTAAACGGGGCGTGAGGGAGGCGTGCGCGGAGTGGGTGCCCTGCCATACCACGGTTACAGTCAAAGACTTTAGGCCCTCTTTGCCTCGTGACAGGCAAAAAGGGGTGATGGTGAGAGCGACTGACAGGCGCACCTCACATTGCATTAAATGCAGCGGGGCAGACGCTCAGCCTCTCTTTTTAGGCATTAAATGGGGTGGTTGGCAGTTGGTCTCGTCCCTCTCCCAGAGAGGTGCGGGGTGAGGGATGGGGGGTCCGGTAACCCGGACCTGCCGTCCAGGGGTCCGGTGACCCCGGACCTGCCGCTTGGGAGCACGGCGGCCTCGGGTGGCCTCCGGGCCGGGCCCTTCGTGGGGCGGCCATGTGGCGCCGCGGCCGGACTCACTTGAGCCATTCAGGACGTGTCTTTGGCGCGCCTTGATGGGCAAGGGCGCCCTCCCTTTTGAAGGGTTACGCGGAGGCTACGCTAGCCAAAAACAAAACTTTTTCTACCGCGCAAACCAGGAACACTTGCAAGTAAGGGCCGATAGATCGTTACCGATTGGAGTATGCAGCGGAAATAGCCAATCAGGACTATCCGAGCCGGAATAGTGTAGCCGATCCCAGCAAGCCAACAGCCGATTCCTGGAGACAGCCGATTCACCAATCAGCCTGTTCGCCGATGTAGCCGATTCGCTGAGTCGTCTGACCGCGTTCTCGCTCCTCGCTCCGACGCGCTCGACCGCAGCCGATTCCACCATAGCCGATCCGTAGCCGATCAACAGCGCGCAACGTAGCAACGCCTCTACCAGTATCCACACGTCCGGGGACAGAACGCCGAACACCCGTGTGCTAGCACGCGATGCAAGGCTAGGGTTTGACTCGAAAGTTGGGAGGGTTTCCGTGGAGATTGATCTCGACGACTTCTGTTGCGGATTCGGTTCAATGCAATACCTCAACCCTCCACCCCTCGCCCCTTTATATAGAGTTGGCCGACTGGGACTAGTGGCCGATCAGGACTTTATTTCAAATTGGATCCCATCCGAATCTCATAGAGTCGGCCGCCCATACGTCGTAGGACCATAGGACTCTATCCGATCGAGCCGTATCCGAGTCCAACTCGAATGTCTGTTCTTATCCCCTTAAGCGTGCGACCCTGGAGGTTTAGGTATACTCGGTTTCGGCTATAGTCTAACTTAGCCGACCGTCGGCTCGAGTCCAACTCAGCCGACCTGTCAACAGCGGCGCCTAGCAGCACATATTGACACCATAGTATACAAAAATATAATATCGGCTCTGAACTTGTAATGTGTACACAAATCTCTTTGCCTCACGATACCAATTAAGCTATAGGAAAGATGTGTGTCATCCCTTCAATAGCTTAACCATTCACTCAAACCGTATTGGATTATCTGTCTATTGATTGACTCCTCAATCAACTTAGCATGGCCATGCATTTCCATAATCCATTACCTCGAGGGGCCCAGAGATATCTCTCCAAAGGAGGGGCAAATTCCATCTTGATCACTCACATCCCACTCCATGTTTCATAGCAAACCCGAAAACTATCTTTATAACTACCCAGTTACGGAATAGCGTTTGGTAGTCCTAAAGTAGGCTACTACACATGTTGGAATCCATGGTGATCTCAGGTCTAAGGATTTTGTACCAACACTACCTGAGACCAACTAATGTCACATTAATTCCTGTAGTGTCTCATGGTGGGTCTATCCAACAATGTGTTCTCTAACACATATGTCCATGTTTATTGATTTGGTATCTTCATACCCATGATCTATGAGACATGATCATCAATCAATAAACATGCCGATCTTAGAATCATATTTGTTCCAACAATATGACATATGATCAGGGATCGTTTAGAAATAGATTCATACATATAGAGTCTCATAAATAAGTCACGTACTTATTGATCAATACAAGATGTCTATTTCATGGAACTGAATAACACTTTATTCATAAATACATAAACATTGACCATGATATCCAACATCTCCATGTTGCCTTTAGGGCATATCACTAACACCTTTTTCAGATATCATAGCTCTGACATACCCCTGGGCCCATATCACCAACAACGTTGGACGGTGATTATTTAATATTGCTTAATCATTACTACTGTTTTACTGCTTTCAACTATTATTACTGTTTCTGAAATGCTATTTATGCAAATGAGCCTATTATTCCTCCTTGATATTTATCCTGCATCATACCTCCTCTTCTGGTATGACTTATTGAGTACGGTGGTTGTACTCAGTCTTGCTCGTTTTTCCCCCTTCAGTGCCAGAAGTTGAGGTTGAGGAAGTCTCCGAAGAAGTGTAGGTTTGTTCGTCGTCAAGGGTCAGCTGTGGTGTTGGTGTTTCGCTTCGCTCGAGTCAAGCTTAGCTTAAGTAAGTCCTTTTCTTTTCCGCTGCATTTATGTAATCCTTTTATATTGTTTCTAAGACGTGGATTCTGTAATATCAATAATTGTCAATTTGTGTACCTCGTCTGATGTCTGAACAAGGATTTAATGCACAAATTAGCTGCGAAAATTTTGGTTTGAATTTCTGGGCGTGACAATGGAGTTGTCTCGTGAGTTGTAAATCGAGTTTGTAGTTATCAGTTGTGTCATCGACTCCGTATTTTTTATGTTCGTGGCCGAATCCATGTTGGGATGACAGTGTGGTAGTTATAAATTTGTTTTCTTCGTTCATTGTTGTTATCATCTTTGTCATCGACCAAATATTCAACAATCAGCACGAGTCAAGGACGACTCATTTAGAAGAAGGGGAGAATGATGAGGATATGGCCGTTCATTGTATGAAGATTTGCGCATCAAATCGGAGGAATTCAAGGTATCAAAAAGTCATGTTTAGAGATGTTATCAAGTCTTCTTTCCAACGGATCAAGGGGCACATGATTTGGATGTTCCAATCAAAAGTAATGGCAATTTTATTGAAGGTTGCGCAGGCTGAAAAAAGTGACACACGACAATTGTTGTTTTGGAGAGTTTGTGGGTTCTATGGCATGATTAGCATGATTAGATGGTTTTCATGACTCTCCGTAAGTCGACAAGTATCTCATCTACATGGATTCAATTATTTTCAAAGAGGAATTTTGAAGATAAGAAGGTTTAGATTCAGTTCAGATTAAGTTTGCACAATTGGACACTCCTATTGTAAAACAGTCATAGATTTCGCATACGGACTCTGTTTTGGACGTTTGAGTACTTGTTGGAAAGCTAATTTGATGGCCCCATGACGAGGTTTTGGTCCCACCTTTAGATTTTTCATGGTTTATCCGTAATATACCAAACTAGCCGATGATTGCTACAACAGGAGTTTCTTTCTTCATGTCCAAGTCATTCAACAAGTTTGTTTCTTGTTCAGAGGTCTTAGGATTGCTATATAAGCAATAGTTGTGCATCCATTGTAGGATAGATTTGACATTACGAATAAAAATTACCTTTGCTATAACCATCTGAGTGGCTCGCCACCTGGTCTTCCTATGATTTGGCACAACCACGTAAAAAGGAATAGGATGTTCCTATTAAGATCGTTCTTGCTTTTCGTTGGGATTGAGGGTTCGATAGTTATCTTTCGCTTCTTATAGTTTTGTGAGGGAGAGATGAAAGATGTGTCGGGTAGCATATTATCTATTTCGTCGGTTGCTTGGTATTTCAGATTCTATATCGACAAGGTTGGGTCACCTTCCCAAATAAAAAATAAAACCCATTTTCTAAAAAATTTACCAATGTCGTAGTATTTCTCTTCCTAAAAATTGCCACCGAGTGATTACCATTGTTACATTACATGTAGCATTTCTCTTTTGCTTCAGTCTGTAACTTAGCAACGAGGTCATCAACAAGTCAAAGCACCAACCCACAGAGCCTAGCGCTACTAAACAACCCAAGAGTAGAACTTGTTTATTATTCGACCCGGAGATCCCCGACTCGTCGGAAGCCCGCCCGCCCTCTTCCCGAGACCCGTTTACCCGCTATTGTTCGTTACCTTCCGCCGCACTAGCGGCTGTCTTCTCCTTCCTCTCTCCCACTCGCGATCTCGCCTCGCATCTCCCTCCCCTCTCCTCTTCTGTCCCCCGCGCGGCTCCACATCTCCGGCGAGCAAGTCGCCGCCGGGCTCCCGGGCACACCTCCCGACGCGGCGTTGCCGCTGCTCCGCCTCCGACGTCGCAATGGTACGTTTCCCCGGATCGCCACCTGGCATCAACCCGGCTTCACCAGCTCCGTCCTCTCTCTTGATCGTCCCGCCGCTTCTGCGGAAATGGTAGATCCGGGTGCGAGGCTGGTCCGTTCGGCCCAGCCGGATCCCGCGAAGGCTCGCCAGGGCCGAGATCCACGGCTGGGACAATCGGTCCCTGCGTGGATCTGGGGGGTTCTGACGTGTTTGTGTGCTCGTGTGTATGCTGATTTGTTGGTTTTGTTTGTGTTTTTGGTGTGCTTTCGTCGGTGGCGGGGATGATGCGGCAGCCGCTACGGTTAGAGATCAAGGTAAATTTGTCGTTGATCGGTTAGATCGCGTTAATTTGTTGTGGTTTTGGTGTAATCGTTGGGATCGTGTCGCTTATGGTGTTTGGTGTTTGGTTGGATCAGAGGAAGCTGGCGCAGAGGTCAGAGAGGGTCAAGTCCGTAGATCTCCACCCAACCGAGCCATGGTGAGTCTGCTGGTCTTTTTTGTGTTGGCCCAATGCCAAGAGGACGCATTCTGCATTTGAGCATGTAGAATGTATGTTGGAGTTTGTGACGAATGCATTGCATTGTCCTTGTAATGCAGGATCATGTCAAGTCTTTACTCTGGAAGTGTCTGCATCTGGAATTATCAGACGCAGGTATGTTGCTCTTAATATCTGCAATGTTATTCACGTGGTTTCGGTAGGTAGAATTCAACACTAACTGTTCATTTGTAGTATGCAGTCTTTCTTTGTTAGTTCCTATGATTGAACTTTTGCAAATGTCAACTCGTACACTGATGTATGGGGATAGAACCTGAGAATTTCGTAGGCAAGAAGCAATATGTTTGAGCTATTCACACCATTGGGATGTCCACAATCATTTTCCTATCATCCTTTCAAATACATCAGTGGAGAGTTCTTGACATGTCATAATAGTGATTTGTCATTTTAAAAATGGAATTTTCAAAACTTTATGCTTCTTCCGTGATTTGAACTAATTAAATTATGCCCATTTATTGCCAGACAATGGTCAAATCTTTTGAAGTCACCGAGTTGCCAGGCATGCTTTCTCAGCTTATCATTTGCATTGCTCCTTCTATGCCATTATGCTAATGTAGTCATGCTATCTGCAGTTCGTTCGGCTAAATTTATTGCACGAAAGCAATGGGTTGTGGCTGGTGCGGATGACATGTTTATCCGTGTGTACAATTATAATACAATGGACAAGGTCAAGGTTTTTGAAGCCCATACTGATTACATAAGGTGTCTGGCTGTTCATCCAACCTTGCCCTATGTGTTGTCATCTTCTGATGACATGTTGATAAAGCTCTGGGACTGGGATAAGGGCTGGATGTGTACCCAAATCTTTGAGGGGCACTCTCACTATGTCATGCAAGTCACATTTAACCCAAAGGACACCAATACTTTCGCCAGTGCTTCCCTTGATCGTACAATAAAAGTATGCATTTTATCTTGATACAGAAATTGGAAGTTTTTCATATGTATCCTGTTACCTGAGCCTTACAAGTAGTCTTTTGTACCAGATCTGGAGTCTTGGTTCTCCTGATCCAAATTTCACATTGGATGGTCACTCGAAAGGTGTAAATTGTGTTGATTACTTCACAGGGGGTGATCGTCCATATCTAATTACTGGTTCTGATGATCAGACTGCCAAGGTGTGATGTCTTCATTGAGTCATACACTTATGAACATTTAGAACATCTTGACAATGCATTGTTTTGAATCAGGTTTGGGATTACCAAACAAAGAGTTGTGTTCAAACACTTGAAGGGCATGCACACAATGTCTCCGCTGTATGTTTCCATCCCGAGCTTCCAATAATAATTACAGGTTCAGAAGATGGGACCGTCCGTCTGTGGCACTCCACTACCTACAGGTACTTGTTGGTTTAATTTTGTCTTGTGGCTTATAGTACTATCTATTTATTTAGTGAAATTTACTTGTTTATCCACATGCTCTTGGGACCTGCATGCCCACCACTATCCAAATTTTAGGTCAATACCCAATACTGAAAACCCTAATCATTAAGCCAAGCACAACGCTCACATTAACACTGAACTAAAAATCAAAACAGCACAATGATACACTCATTTCCTGAATTCAGATGTTGAAAATGCATAACTGTTTATAACTAATTGGTTTATCATTTCGCTACCTAGTAATGGACCTACAATTTTCAGTTCTCAGCAGGCAAACATTCCCTTTATACTTTCCCTCACGCCTATAGATCTGTCCTTATGAAAGAATGTAGGTGCAATTTGTTGCAAATCTTGGAGTTAACCTTATTCCGATGTTTTGTTTTAATTGTTCACTATGGATTTAACTACTGTATTTACTATTCTTAGAATCTAACATTATGGATGGTGCTTTTTGTAGGCTTGAGAACACACTTAACTATGGCCTTGAAAGAGTTTGGGCATTAGGTTACATGAAGGGCTCAAGAAGGTAATGAAAGTTTCCACCCTTTTGTTCCTTTTGTTTTCTCCAAACCAGGAACCGTGTTCCAGAATGTCTTCAATCTATGCAGGGTTGTGATTGGGTATGATGAAGGAACAATAATGATAAAGATTGGTCGTGAAGAACCTGTTGCTAGCATGGACAGTAGTGGCAAAATTATATGGGCAAAGCATAATGAAATTCAAACTGTTAATATCAAGACAGTTGGTGCAGATAATGAGGTGGTGGTTCTTGGATATATGCTACACTGCTGAGAACTTTCAATCGTTTACATATACTGATTTGTGTATTTCAAATGGTTTCATTTGTCAGATCACAGATGGAGAACGACTACCGTTGGTTGTGAAGGAGTTAGGCAGTTGTGATCTTTACCCACAAGTAGGTTCTTTTTGATATATAGAGAATATCCTATTCACTCAGTATTGTATTTTGCCACATGGTGCTGTAACCACATTACCACAAGGGAAAGAGCTTGCTACGATTCTGCATGCTGTTGCGTACTTTGCTTGCAATATGCATGCATATACTTTACTGAAGTGAAACGAGTCAATATCATCATACATTTTAGTATCATTTCTCTTTATATATTGCTTGTCTTCGGATGGCAGATATTGCTACCTTGTGATTTTTGCAGCGTTTCAACCTTGTTCTGAATTGTAATATTAATATGGCCTGTCCCTGAATTGATGGTAACAAAGCTGGTTGATAAATAGCTTATGAAACTTAGCTTCATGGACTAAAATAATGTATACAAGATACTAAAAGCACTAACAGATGCTTCTGACCAACACCAAGCTTTTTTTAGTTGGGTATAGTCCTTTTTTTCAGTGCTGTAAGAAAGCATGGTTTTGTGATACATATGTTTGGCTCCAACTCTTGTTAGCAAAGTAAACATGTTGATAGATATCCTACTCTGTTATTTCAGAGTTTACGGCACAATCCAAATGGGAGATTTGTTGTTGTATGTGGAGATGGAGAGTACATTATATACACTGCACTCGCATGGAGAAATAGATCCTTTGGGTCTGCTCTCGAATTTGTCTGGTCAACTGATGGAGAATATGCCGTCAGGGAAAGCACATCAAAAATAAAGACTTACAGCAAAAATTTCCAGGTTTGTATTAAATTTACCATTCCTTATTGTTTTTATTTTCTCATCTCTTGGTTCTTAGTCAATTTACATTGGATCACAACTGTACACTTTTCTGAAGTACTATTAGAATGATTAACCAGGCCCGAAGAGGAAAACTATTGGGAACAGATATCATTAAGGAGTGCCTACTATTCTTAGTACTCTAGTGCTTTGAGATTTTAACGTTGCCAAATCAATTTATACTCATGTCTTATGTTTGTTTTCAAGGACAAGAATTGACTACTATAATTGACTGCATTGCATTGTCTTGTATCTGTTTTCGACCAGTACTTTAGTTGCCTGCTCCTTGTATAGTCCAATTTTTGGGCTGGGGAACAGTTCGGTTAAAATAGCCAGAGAGGCTAGTCTTTTGTTTATGTGCAAACAAAATCATCTTCGGTGCTATAATTTCACATATGAAAATGTCTTTTTAGGGTTTTGAGACACAATCTGACATGAGCTACTGATAATTTCAGGAGAGGAAAAGTATAAGACCAACCTTCTCTGCAGAGCGTATATATGGTGGAGTGTTGCTTGCTATGTGTACGAATGACTTCATTTGTTTCTATGACTGGGCAGAATGCAGGTTAATACGCAGGATTGATGTGAATGTAAAAGTGAGTTTTCTTTCTTCCTGGGATGGATTTGTATAATATACATCTTAATTCTTTTTCATATATCATGCACTGGACGTAATTTCTGTTCGCTGATGCAGAATTTATATTGGGCCGACAGTGGTGATTTGGTAACAATTGCAAGCGATACATCTTTCTACATTTTGAAGTACAATGTGAGTAATCACATGCAATATGTACATTGCTATTTTTCTTTCTATTTCCCCAGTGCATCTTGTACAGGTACATCTGAGCCTGTGTTTACTGTATCCTTCTGTGTAATTTACTAACACAACTGTAACTTGGTATCTTCTAGAGGGATGTAGTTTCTTCTCATCTAGATGGAGGGGGTTCTGTTGGCGAGGAAGGTGTGGAAGACGCCTTTGAATTGCTTCATGAGATAAATGAACGTGTTCGTACTGGGTTATGGGTTGGAGATTGTTTTATTTACAACAACTCTTCATGGCGACTAAATTACTGCGTGGGAGGAGATGTAAGCGCATAATATTCATTATAATTAATGTAATTGTATTTGTACATTCTCTATTAGAATGTTATTCATTTATTTACCATTCTGTGTCTGTTGTGTTACAGGTCACTACCATGTTTCACTTGGATCGGCCAATGTATTTGTTAGGCTATCTTGCCAACCAAAGCCGTGTCTATCTTATTGATAAGGAGTTCAAGTGAGTGTCATTAATTTATTTTGCTCTCAATGCTTCTTCATGGTGCTTTCTATGAACATTTATGGTTAACAACTTTCATAACTGCAGTGTGGTCGGATATACTTTACTGCTCAGTTTGATTGAGTACAAAACACTTGTGATGCGTGGGGACCTGGAACGTGCAAATGCTATTCTACCTACCATACCAAAGGAACAACATAACAGGTGTTGCATGTTTTGCTTAAATTTAGTGAATGTACTTATAAATTTATGCACTCCATTTTTAAATGATTAACTTTTGGTTTTCAGTGTGGCACATTTCCTTGAATCACGAGGCATGCTAGAGGAAGCCCTTGAAATAGCGACAGATCCTAATTACAGATTCGACCTGTCTGTGCAGCTTGGTAGACTGGAAGTTGCAAAGGCATGATCCTGTTATAATGTTCAATTGTGATACTATTAGTGACACATTCCTATGGAATTTCACCTTCTATTCAAATGAACCCTAAAAAAGATGAATCCTTTGCAGGAAATCGCTATTGAGGCACGAAGTGAGTCAAAGTGGAAGCAATTGGGAGAATTAGCTATGTCTACTGGGAAGGTGTGTGTACCATGTAATTTTGGATGTCCAATAATACCTACTACATTTTTTAATGATTATGATATTCTATTTGCAATATTTGATTTCATTATTTATTATTGATGAAGAAAATTATTAGTATGAGTAGTAAATGCAGTAATCATGATGATTAGCTTGTAGACATGCAAAATATTTTCTTCTCCATGATCATGGTTGTTAAGGCGTCGCTATGGCATCGCTGTAGCGTCGCCATAGCGCTAAGGCAGTCGCAGAGGTCAAGGAATCCACTCTGCCTTATGTTTCCTCCTCCTTAGGCAAAACGAGTGAGGAAAGGGAAAGAAGAAGGCCTTACAGGCAAAACCAGTAGAGAAAGGGAAAGAAGGGGTAATCTCATCCTGGAACCCTAGTTGAGGTCGCTTTAAACCGCCTTACCACCTTAGCAACACTGTCCATGATCATTTGGAAATGCAATATGGGGACTCAATTTTGACGAGTAGGGTTCTGTTATGGGATTGGGATTGATTATGGATTTATGGTTATCAATGCTTTGAGATACCTGGGTGTTGGTGAATCGCCCATCATGGCCCCTCCTTCTCCCTCAGTAAGCTGCACACAGATGCTTTATTGTGTTTGAGATGAACTGTGACATGTCAACAGTTGGATGTTGTAATTTATCGAACTTATTTGTTTTGCATCACAGAACAAGAGACTTTTCAGAACTTCTTTTCTGCAATACTATAGAACATAAGCACAATACAGCAACCTTAGATTGAGCCTGGATGGTGCTAAGCTTGACCAATGCTTGATTCTTGAATAGGAAATGCTATTACATGAGGCTTGTCCATGTCTCTTCAATTCTTTATGTTCTCTTTTGGTACATGCCATCTTGTTTATGAACCAATACTTTATCATTGTGTGTTTCTGCTACTCTAAAATGTAAACATTTAAACTCAAAGAACTCGGGCCAATATACAATAATTGCAGCTGGCAATGGCAGAGGAATGCCTCATTGAAGCTACTGACCTTAGCGGACTTCTGCTTCTATACTCATCTCTTGGCGATGCTGAAGGGGTCACAAAGTTGGCATCCATGGCTAAAGAACAAGGAAAGAACAATGTTGCTTTTCTTTGTTTATTTATGCTTGGCAAATTGGAAGAATGTCTTCAATTGTTGGTTGATAGGTACATACTTCTGCTACTTCATATTGTTCAGTGACTATTTATTAACTCTTGACATGCATTGGTCTTTCTTAATTTGCATTTACCATTTGGTTGTTCTTCAAACAGCAACCGCATTCCAGAGGCAGCATTGATGGCACGGTCATATCTTCCGAGCAAAGTCTCTGAGATTGTGTCAATATGGAAAAGGGATCTTCAAAAGGTAACTACCTACAACAGGGCTATAAGTGTGTGTTTGCTTGTGTTTTTCCATAAAACACCACTACACAAGTACACATCCTCTCGAAGGGAGAAAAAAAAAGAACATGGCATTTTTCAAAAACAGTGAACACATTGTACTGTTGTAGCTGAAGCATATAAATGCTACTACCTCAATATGCCTAATCATGTATTAGCACAGTTTCCTGGTTGTATTATTATGGGATGTTCAGAATCCTTTTTATTCCCTGCAAGAGGACTTGTATCAAATCTCAGAATTGTGATCCCACATAACCACACTTCTAACATGGAAATGGCCGATGCACTTTTGTGCCTGATCATATCAATGGTTCTTCATTCTTGTGCTTACGCGCCACACTTATGCTTTATTGCCTTATTCACGTTACTAGGCAATCTTTGGTTCATTACCATTTGTTCCTACCTTGTCTATCAGGTGAACTCCAAAGCTGCAGAGTCTCTGGCAGATCCTGCAGAGTACCCAAACTTGTTTGAAGACTGGCAGATTGCTCTCAATGTAGAAGCCAGTGTTGCTCCGAAAAGGTATTTATTCATACTTAGATAGTTTATCACAATTCTCTCCAATGTGGATGATTGTTCTATCCAATAGACATCAATAGTTTCTAATATCCCTGAAAGATAATCTGGACATTAGTGATCAATCAACTCCAATTCTCTGGTTTTTAACTTGATATTCATCTCGTTCTGCTATTAAAGAGAGATGAGAGTAACGTATCACTGCTTCTCTCTGTACCTTCAGCATGGCCTTTTTAGCAATGTTTATGACATGCACTGCTTCTTCCTGTACTGATTACAGTATATCTTAAACTTGGCAGTATTTTATCCTGCAAAAGAATAATCAATATTTTCCAAGTTCTATTTTCCCATATCTTTCATTTCCTACCCCTCTCATTACTTCATGATTAACACTAGAGCATACTACCTCTCAAGTGTCGATACCTCCCTATGACTGTAAGAAGCTCTTCTAGGGACATTCTTACAAGTTATTAATTTTATAGGGGTATCTATCCACCTGCTGAGGAATACATGACATATGCTGAAAGATCTACTGAGAGTCTTGTAGAAGCTTTCAAAAGTATGAATGTACAAGAGGAAGAACTACCAAGTGAAAATGGAGATGCTACTCCCGAGGTATTACGCTTGTAGCATAGTATGTGATAAATATGTGTAGTTTGATTTTTCATTGACATTTACTTTTGTTTTCTTTTCATAATGGTTGTTGAATGTGTTTATGTAAAATAGGAAACAATTTTGTCATCTGTCCATGTTAGGTATGTAGATGCATCTAATAAGACAATAAGTTATAAACAGTATTAGGTTTATCATTGTTCTTGTTAGCTGTTTTTTTGGACTGTTTACCACTTTGCTTTGTGCTTTGACTTTTGATGTTTCCACTGGAAAAGATAGGAATGATAACTAGCTTCTTTTAGAAGTGTTCCCATATACTTTCTTCTCATCCTTTTTAGTGTTTTATCCCCACATTGCTGCTATTGCTTCTCTCCTTTTGTTAGTTATTTTATGGCACAGAACAAACTTCAACAGGTTATCGAGGATGATGGAGTCGAGGAAAGTCAAGAGGATGCCGTTGAAGTTGAAGCTGATGATTCAACAGATGGTGGTGTCCTTGTGAATGGGAATGATGGTGAGGAACACTGGGGTATGAACAATGAAGGAACTTCAACAGCATAAAAGCAATAGTTGAACAAGTATACAGTCCAAAAACCTTTTAGTCTAGTCTTTTCATCCTAAATATTCAAAAAAAGGAAAGAAAGAAGGGAAACACGCCGGAGAATGGTTGCTAGTGTTTCTATTTTGCACATGCAGGGATCCTCAGTAGCCTGGTCTCTCACGGTCTCACTCTTCACCAAATTACCATAGTAGTACAAGTATGTTAAGAAAATCATTTGTTACTAGTACTTGATTTGCAAATTCATAAATAACTTCTAAAAACTGGGTTTATTACTACCTGATGTTATGCATATCCATAAACAAGTGCTAAGAACTTGCTGCGACTGAATGGTCCTATTAGCTTGGGTTAGTACAATAACTACAATCTAGTTTTTGGGAATTGTTTGCAAGAGGCGTAAGATGCACATGTTTTGTGTGTGTCCTTTTCAGCAGAACAATCACTCAGCTGATTTATGTTGAAAACTGGCTGTCCATGGCGTTTGTCAGTCCTTGCAGTTCCAGGACTAAGCTACATGTTATAATGTTCCACTGATACAACAAACAGATCCTACTCGACATTTCAGACTGCATCTTCTATTATTCTTCATACTTTCAATATGACCCAATGCATGCTACTATTTACCTTTTTTTTAATGTTTTGCAGTGCTAACTCCTGACCAATAGTAGACTTATTATGGCAGAATCCTGCACCACCAATATGATCATTTTTGTAAAGGTTAGTATCAGTTTATTTGTAAAGAACTATTGTGCCTATAACATTTGAAGTCCAGAAGTATATAGTGAGGTGCGCATATATGGTCGCATGAGATATGCTTGTGATACCTGCGCACATTATCAACAATTATCTATAGGGCGGGCATTTATACCATTTTTTCGTGGTTAATTTTCTTGGAGTTAAAACTTGTGTTCTTACTTATGCAGGTTGCCACTTGTTGTTGGGACTTGAGAGTTTGAGACATTTGTGTAAAAGCAGTCGGTCTCCATTTGTACAAGGCGTTGTGTGCGTGGTCTAGTACTGAGGATACAGGAACAGTGTGGGATGATAAATTAGCACTTTGTCTAGTGTCACATAACAAATTTTGCGATTCGATTCTTTTTTCCTGGTCTTTGGAAGCTCTGCTGCTTTGTAGATTTGGGGGTATATCATAGCTTGTACCCTTTCATATGTTTACAATATATCATCATACTGCCATTCTTTAAGATTGGAATTCGGTTCGTGGACCGCAACGGCAGTACATGTGACCACTGTATCTTGGTTCAACAAATAATAAATTGTCTGATTTCTTCCTTCTGGACCCTGTCGTGGCTCTGTAAACTTTGTTTATGTTCTCAGCAGCTATAGTGAATGGGTTCCAAGATTGCTATATGATTTAACTCCCTTTATATTTTATATTGTAAGTTATTTTAGATTTAGTTTTGTCTTTAAAGTCAAACTTTTTAAACTTTGCTTAAGTTTATTAAAAAATCCACCATCTAATTTTCTTAAATCTACCATGAAAATAGTTTTATTAAATCTACCGTTCTACCGTGAAATGTGTTTGTCGAAACTTGGTTTCGGCAATATATTTTCTGGGGTCGCAGTCAAGATCGCCAAGCACAATGGGTTAGGAGGAAAAGAAGATTTAGACAGGTTCAGGCCCTCTCGTGAGGTAATACCCTGCTCCTGTCTCGGTGGATTCGATCCGCCGAGTGTCTTTATTGATCTCGTGATCTGAAGCTCAAGGCTAAAAGTTGATCTAGAATCTTAATATCCCTCAAGGGACGCCCCTTACCCCCCTTATATAGTCTTGGGAGGAGGGCTTACAACTCGGAAACCCTATCTTATTCTAAGTTGGTTTCCTCAATCTTACCAAACCGTGACTATAGGCCGATTGCCTTATCTCTATCGGCAACCGTAACACCTAAGTCAAGTTCGGCTTACAGATATAGCAGGCACAATCTATCCCTACCTCCAGTCGGATAAGCTTGCCATGTAGATACCCGATTGCCACAATCTCCACAGTAGCCCCCGAGTCCTTTTCAGTCGACGAGACAACTCAGCTTCAGACCAAAACTGCACTCAACTAAAAAATCTCTTTGATCGAGTGCTTTTGGCGCCGAGTGATTCCATCATCTCTGCCTGAATCTTCCCGAGTGGCTCCAAAGACTGTGAAGGGCTGGAAAAATATATATAAAAATTTCTCAAAAATAAATATCTAGGTGCATCTCCTGATGCACCTAATTATAGGTGTAGCCCCCGACTATGTGGTTAGTCAAAAATAGACTAATCATATAGTCAAGAACTATAAAAGATCATTCTCATGTAAATGCCTAGCTCATGCTAGAGCAATCATTGAAATCTTATTACTCGACAAGTTCATACTTATCCGAGTGAATTTGCCCGAGTCATCTCAGAACAAATAATTCAGTCAACCCTCATGGGAAAAAAGGCACTCGGCAAGCTCTTGCTTATCCGAGTGGATTCGCCCGAGTAATCTCGGAACAAGTATTTCATTCATCCCTCATGGGAAAACAAGTTCTTTCAATCATATAAAAAATATGACCAAGTTATTAAATAGCTTTTGCCATAATACTGGTCTCAATCTTATAAAGATCTTCACCAAGGTGGAAAACAAACAAGCATCGGTAAGATTACCCGACCAAATGCCAAAAAACCAAAAAGCCCTTGTTCACCAAGGCAGCTATAAAAACTCAGCTGTTGGTCACCTTCCAAGTTGCATCGTGCCAGCTTCTCACGAAGTCAGACAAACCGCGGTATGGAAGGATCTTTAAAGGTATTGGGTACTCGGACACGCGCATATTGCCAGGGCAAATCTGCTTAAGCTCATCCGCTTAAGTCCCTAAGGACACGTATCGGACCACACCTTAGGCGGGCCGTAGATTTTCTTATGGGCTCGGCCCACTCACCGAAAAACCTAGCGCAACCCTCAAATCTTTCTTATAAAGACGCGAGGTCGTCCCCGCCTCTTTTCCTTCCAAACGATTCCCTTCTCACGCATGCTTGTTTACACGCTCACCGGGAGAACCCTAGACTCGCGCGCTCTCAAATCCGTCCATCTAAGAGCTCGATCTTTGCAACAACCAGCCTCCACAGCCAACTCTCCCACATTCCATCGCCAAAGATCCAACTTTTTCCGGCCAGATCCACTTCCCATCAACCCATTCTTATGGCGGAGGAAAAAAGGATTCCCTTCGACCAATGGGCCGCTTCGGAAGTGAGGGAATCTACCCTCAAGGAGATGGTGAAGCACGGCGTGCTTCCGCCAAAGGAACTCGTGGGGTGGCGCCCGGCGGCGGGGGAGGACTTCCTGACCCCAAACACCGGTGAGCTCGTTGTCTTTACTTCCTTTTTCTATTGCGGGTTCAGCCTTCCCACCTCCGAATTCTTTCGGGGGCTTCTTGACTACTACGGTCTTCATCTTTACCATCTGAACCCCAACTCGATGCTTCACATAGCTCTCTTCATTCATGTGTGTGAAGCCTTTCTTGGCATTCTTCCTCACTTCAATCTCTTCCGTCGTATGTTCTACCTGAAACCCCATCCGAACAAGGATCAACCTTGTGTTATTGGCGGGGCAGGCTTCCAACTTCGCGGATCTCTCCGCAAAGACTACTTTTCTCTCCCTTTGAAATCCTCCAACAAAGGCTGGCACGCGGGCTGGTTCTATATTAACAATCTCGAACCCAGTCTGCCCGCCTTTGTCGGTCTTCCTCCTGTCCCCAAGCCGTCTTGAAGCACCGTGCCGGTAGCCCAAGATTGGGATGAAGCCAACGATCTGCTCGCGAAGATCCTGGCGATGAAGAAAAGGAATCTTCGCGGGGAACAAATCACTCGGCACTTCATCGGAGTGCCGGCGGCGCGATCAAGGAGCGGTCAAAGCCGGCCTTCGAATATGAAGGCGGAACGGACCCCATCGGGAGGACCGGATCCACTCACATACGAGATCCTGAAGATCCGGATGTACAAGCTCTTTTCATCCGGGATCGCAGTCGAGCGGGCCCTCATTCTGCCTGTCCTTCCATTCAGCATCCACCGACCTCCTCCTCCGATAAGCCGATTGGTTGCTTCATAGTATCTTTCAATCTTGACGTCTTGTCGTTTTATGTTGCACTTTCTTTCTTCCGCAGGAAAACGCCTCTATCACCTCTAAGCCATATAAGGTGGCTCATGATGACGCGCCGCGTCGCCCTACCAAGAAGCCGGCTGGCGGGATCAAAATCCAGGCTGATCCAGTCGGGAAGCGGGCGGCCGCAGTGAAGACTCGAACAAGCGCGCGAGCAAGGAGGCTGATCATCGAGGACTCGGATGACGACGTCCCGGCTCCTTCGCCGAGACCCCGCCTCTAAGGCGATCGCCGTGGACGGCACCAAAGATCCGCCGGTCATCCAGGTAAGCTCTGAAACCGAAGTCCGAACTCTTTCGCCTGAAACTTTTCTTTATCTTTGTTGTACTCACTTTCGCAGGAGGCCCCAGGATATAGATCCTGTCGGAGGGGATGAAAGACCAACCCCGGTCGCTGCTCCCGAAGTGCCAAGGCCATCAGAGCCAAAACCTCGGAGCCCGCAACCGAGTATGAGCGTTCCGGAAAAACATCCTTCTCCTCAGAAGGAGAGCGCCCCTAGGAAGGAGCCCCGACCGCGGCCGGGATATCCCGACCGGAAACCATGCCGCCGGCAACCCACGGCCGCGGCCCAAGCGCCCGACCGGGGTCACTCGGTGCAGAGCCCGAAGAAGAGGAAGAGCCCAGCCGCTCCACCTAGGCAGGCAGCCACCGAAACCGGTAAGTCTTGCTTCGAAGCATTCCTTCGTTCTTTCAATTTTGAATTTTTCATGTCTTCATTTGTCTTTCTTGCTTGCCAGCCACGGTAGAGGAGATCCCCAGGTTGCAGTCTTCTGAGACCTGGGTTCCCCCGATCAGAATCGAGTGGCGGGACTCGGAAGGCGAGAGACAGGGCATCATCCTAGACCGGCAAGCTGAAAAGGATGAGAGGGATGCCCTTGTCGAGAGCCTGAATGAGGCGACCCGACTGCTCAACGTAAGCCTTTATCTTTCTCTTTGATTATACCATCGTTATCTTTCAGTTGATCACTCCACTGCTTTCATGTGCAGAAAGAATATTGTCGCTCAATGGTAAAATCCGAAGTGCTGGAGAAGCTGGTCCCCCACTTAAACTCCTTGGAGGACGTTCAGCGACAGCTGAAGGCCACTCGGAAGGAGGCCGCATCAAGGGAGGCCGCTTTAAGGAGGGAGATCTCGGAGCTTCGGGAAGCGAACCTCGACCTCCGCGGATCAATCGGAAGTAAGCCCGCCTCTCCCAGCTTCATCATGATTCTTATGTTGATCTTGTCTATTGATAATCTTCTTTCGTTGTAGAAAATTCTTCGGAGGTCCACTCGCTTCAAGTCCAGTTGGAAGCGGTCAGCCTCGACAAAGCCGAGATGGAGGCCGAATTTGAAGGTAGCCTTCTTTGAAGTCGAAATTCGTATGCTGCTTTGTTTCCGAGTGCTTTGACTGATCTGGAATTTTTGCAGCTTATAAGATGAAGACCCGAGCCCAATACGACGTCTTGCTTGGGCGGATCAAATCCAGCGACGAGATTCGTGAAGAGGTCGCCAACGCCGCCACGCCATCTTGGCATCCTTGTTTGATCAAGGAGTTGGGGTCGCCGCGGAGCCAATCGAGATCTTCGACAAGCTTGGGGCTCCCGAAGATTCGAAGAACATCACCGAAGCGGCCAACATGGGGGTGGGTCCGGCTCTTGCACTGACCAAGTCCCTCTACCCCGAGTGGACATCCATTCAATCGGGGAGGGCTTCGCTGAGGGAACAACAGATGAACAAGCCTTGGATATGCTAAGCGAGGCGCAAGAGGCGGCGAAGAAGATATCGTTGGATGTAGTGAACAATTTTAAGCTCTGAACTGTACTTCTGACTTTGCTTTGTAGATATCATGTAATTGTAACACTCTGACGTGGAACCTTTGTGACTATTTTTAGTTTATTTATGTCAATGCCTTGATTCGAGCCTTTGCGTGAAATTTCTTAAGTAGTTTTCGTCAGTCATCAAGCCTAGGCTCGATTAGGTCATCGGAAAACTCTCGTCCTTAGACACCGAGCTCGAGTCGAAGGACATTAAACAATGATAAACCAAATTGTGCACAAAGATTTGATGAGGAAAATTTGAGCTTTATTGATATGTGTATCGCCCTGCTAGCTCAAGAAGTCATCTTGCTTGAGGTTGGCGATCAAGGAAAACATGAGGCCTTGGCCAAATTAGGCGTAAAACCGTCGAAGATGCTCGATGTTCCGGAGTTCTCCACCATGGACCCGTCTTCGCGCTTTAGCCGGTAAGCACCGGCCGAGTCACTTCGGCGATTATATACGGTCCTTCCCATAAGGGAGATAACTTGTGTCGGTCTTTGGTGGTCGGATCTTGCGTAGGACCAGTCGCCAACAATGAAAGCTCGTGCTCTCACGTTGCGGCTGTGGTATCTTCTGAGCCCTTGAAGGTATTTGGCCGACTGGATGAGGGCTGCCTCGCGGGCCTCTTCCAATCGGGTGAGGTCATCCACTCGGTCGATGTCGTAGCGTTCATCGTTGAAGCTGCGGACCCGGAGGGACTCATACTCCATCTCGTTTGGCAACATGGCTTCTGCGCCGTAGACCAAAAAGAAAGGAGTTTGGCCGGTGGCCCGACTGGGTGTAGTTCGCAGCGACCATAGAACCGAGGGAAGTTCTTGGACCCACTTGCCAGCGTAAGGGCTTAGCCGGTCGAAGACGCGAGCCTTGATGCCTTGAAGGACCATGCCGTTGGCTCGCTCGACTTGCCCATTGCTTTTGGGGTGAGCTACTGATGCGTAGCAGATCTTGATCCCGAAGTCTTCGCAGAATTCCTTGAAGATGCCTCCCGTGAATTGGGTCCCATTATCAGTTATGATTCTGTTTGGGATGCCGAAGCGGTGCACGATATTGAGGAAAAAGTCCCGCGCTTTGTCAGCAGTGATTGTGGCGACCGGCTTGGCTTCAATCCACTTGGAGAACTTGTCGATTGCGACGAAGAGGTGTGTGAAGCCTCCTGGAGCTTTTTTGAAAGGGCCAACCATGTCCAGCCCCCATACCGCGAACGGCCAGGAAAGTGGGATTGTTTGAAGCTCCTGGGCCGGAACATGGCTTTGCCGGGCGAAAAACTGGCAGCCTTCGCAGGTTCTTACGACTTTGTCCGCGTCGGAGACCGCGGTGAGCCAGAAGAATCCTTGCCTGTAAGCTTTGCCGACCAGAGTGCGTGCTGCCGCGTGGCTTCCGTATATGCCCGAGTGGATATCTTGGAGTAATTGTTTCCCTTCTTCGGGTGTGATGCACCTCATTAGGATTCCGAGGGGCTTCTCTTGTATAGATCGGAGTCGACCATGACGTACGCTTGGCAACGACGCCGGACGCGTTACGCTTCATCCCGGTCATCCGGCGGCTCTTCTTGAGTTAAGAATTTGATGAGCGGCGTCCTCCGTCGGTATCGATCATGGTGACTTCGTTCGTGGTTTGCTCGTTGGGAGCTGTCTTTGCCGTGACGGTTGGTTCGTAGAGATGTTCGACAAAGACATCTCGTTGGAGCGGCTTCGCGCTTAGATCCGAACTGCGCTAGCTCATCCGGCGCTTCGTTGTTATGTCTCGGGACATGTGAGAGTTCTAGCCCATCAAACTTGTCCTCAAGCTTGCGGACCTCTTGTCGGTAGGCCTCCATAGTGTCGTTCAAGCGGGACCGCTTTCATCACTTGATTGACGACTAGTGGGAATCGCCTTTCACAATAAGCCGACGAATCCGAGTGAGACTGCGAGGCGCAGTCCATGTAAAAGAGCTTCGTATTCGGCGACGTTGTGTGAGGCGGAGAAGTGGAGGTGAAGGGCATATCTTAGCCTTTCCCGGTCGGGAGATCGGCACAACTCCCGCTCCCAGCCGGTGATCCTCTTGGATCCGTCGAAGTGCATGGTCCAAGTGTTGGAGGTCTTCCCGAGGCACGTGTTCTTGCTGTTCGATCCACTCGGCAGAAATCCGCTAAGGCTTGTGACTTAATGGACGTCCTGGGCTTGAAAGTTAAGTCCAGCGGCATCAGTTCTAGGGCCCACTTGGCGATACGCCCGGTTGCCTCGTGGTTGTGGATGACGTCGCCGAGTGGGAAAGAGGTGATGACGGTGACCGAGTGACCCTGAAAGTAGTGTGCCAATTTCCTCGCGGTTATTAGAACACCATAAAGCAATTTTTACCCGAGGGTATCGGATTTTGGCTCCCGCCAATACTTCGCCGACAAAGTAGATTGGCCTTTGAATCTTCTGGGCCCGTCCTTCTTCTTCGCGTTCAACCACAAGGACCGTACTAACCACTTGGTGAGTGGCTGAAACGTACAGCAACGGGGGTTCCTGGGGCGAGGTGAAGCCGGGACGGGTGGCGTGGTAAGGAACTCTTTGAAATCTTCAAAGGCCTTGTCGCTCGTGGTCCACTGGAAGTCGTCTGTCTTCTTCAGCGGCTGAAGAAGGGCATGCCTCGTTCGCCGAGTCGGGATATGAAACGGCTCGGTGCCGCCATGCAGCCAGTGAGCTTTTGGACGTCTTTCGATTACTCGGGGCTTCATGTTTAAGATGGCGTTGATCTTCTCGGGTTTGCTTCAATGCCGCGATGTGATACCATGAAGCCGATCGGTTTGCTCGATGGGACGCCGAAGGTGCACTTCTCCGGTTCAACTTCATTCGAGGCCCGATGTTTGCAAAGGTTTCTTCTAAGTCGGTGATCGGGTCTTCTTTCGCTTGGTCTTGATGACAACATCGTCGACATAAGCTTCAACGTTTTTGCCGATCTGCGTCCGGAAGCATCTTTGGATCATGCGTTGGTATGTAGCTCCGGCGTTCTTCGGCCGAAAGGCATGGTGATGTAGCAAGAGGCCCGAACGGCGTGATGAAAGATATCTTCAGCAATGGATTCTTTCAAACTGATCCGTGATAGCCCGAGTAACAATCCAAGAAACTCGAAGTTCGCAGCCGGCGTGGAGTCGACGACTTGGTCGATGCGAGGCCCGAATGGATCTTTGGGGCAGGCTTTATTGAGGTCGGTGTAATCGACACACATGCGCCATTGCCCCGTTTTCTTGCGGACCAGGACTGGGTTGGCCAACCAGTCGGGATGGAGGACTTCTTTGATGAAGCCGGCAGCCAAGAGCTTTGCGAGTTCTTCTTTGATCGCGTCTTTTCGATCCTGTGCGAACCTGCGTAATCGTTGTTTTATTGGTTTGGCGTCATCTTTGACGTTCAAAGAGTGCTCGATCACCTCCCTAGGAATTCCAGGGCATATCGGATGGTTTCCAAGCAAAAACATCTTTATTATTTTAGAGGAAGGTGACGAGCGCGCTTTCCTATTTAGGATCTAGGTCGGCGCCGATTACGGCGGTTTGGAGGGATCGACGGATCAAGGGAGATCTTCTTGGTCTTGGCGTCGCCGGATCCCGATTTGGCTATCTTCTTCGCGGGGACTTCGCCCTCTGCCGAAGTCGATGCAGCCAATCGGACTTCTTGTTGGCCACGTAATCTCTCGCGAGATTGGGCCATGTCACAGCTCTCCTTGTCGCAGGTGAAAGCTTGCTTCACGTCGCTGCGAAGAGTGATGACGCCGTTGGGACCCGGTATCTTCATGCAAAGGTAAGTGTAGTGAGGGATCGCCATGAACTTGGCAAGCGCAGCCTTCCGATGATGGCATGATATCTTGTTTCGAAGTCGGCTACTTCGAAGGTGACGTTCTCTGTTTGGAAGTTCTCTCGGGCTCCGAAGGTGACTGGGAGGGAGATGTGCCCGAGTGGTGTTGAAGATAGCCCCGGATAACTCCGTGGAAGGGGCTGAGCTTGCTTTGAGTTCGGCCCTCGGGATCTGCATTTCATCCATGGTCTTGGCAAACAGATGTTGAGGGCGCCGCCCCCATCGATGAGGACGCGCTTAAGCCTGATGTTGCGGACCACGGGGTCTAGGACGAGTGGATATCGTCCCGGGTGGACCACTCGGTCAGGATGATCCGAGCGGTCAAAAGTGATGGCCACTTCCGACCATCGCAGATGCGAGGGACTTCGGGTTGAGCCGCGTTGACCTCCCGGTCCGTTAGCTTTTGTTTCCTCTTGGATTCATAAGCTAGCGGGCCTCCGAAGATGTGGTTGAGCTCCCCACCGGGTCTTGAAAGGGTTCGGCGTTTTCAGCCGTGTTGTTCTTCTTGGCGCCGGACGGGCCAGCCTCGTCAGTCGGCTTCTTGTTGAGTTGCGCCGCGTACTGTTCAGCGAACTGCTTGTAGATAAAGCAGTCCTTCGCCGCGTGCTTGTGATTCGGATGGTGGGTGCATTGGGCGTTAATGATGGCGTCGTAGGCGGCGACTCGGGGACGGCGTTGAGTATTGGAGGTCGCGGCCACTAGGTCTTCAGATCGGCGCTTGCGATCTTTCTGGCCTTGGTTGCCGTTGTTGCCGCCATCCTTCTTAGGATTTCGGCTTCCTCCTGCTTGCTTGTCCTCCCTTCTGTCGGGCCGGTCTTGACGGGCGGCTTTAATGGCGTTGTTTGATTTGGCGTATGAGTTCGCCGTCTCAAACATCTGCTTCACCGTCTTCGGTGGCTTGCGTCCGAACTTGCCGATAAGCAGCTCATCACGGACTCCCTTCTGGAAGGCGGCGATGATGATGTCATCGGTGATGTTCGGGATCTTGTTGCGCTTCTCGGAGAAGCGACGAATGTAATCCTTCAGAGGCTCGTCCGGCTTCTGGATGACGTTGTAAAGGTCGAAGTGCGTGCCGGGCCTCTCGAAGGTGCCTTGGAAGTTGGCGATGAAGTGGTCCCTCAGCTCGCTCCACGAGCCGATTGAGCCTCTTGGCAGGCTCGTGAGCCAATTTCTGGTTGAGTTTGCGAGGGCCACGGGCAGGTAATTGGCCATGGCCTTGTTGTCGCCACGTGCAGCTCGGATGGCAAGAGTATAGACAGTTAACCAAGATTCAGGGTCGGTTTTGCCATCGTACCTTTTAATCCCTGTGGGCTTAAAACCACTCGGCCAATGCACTCGGTGGAGCTCCCGAGTGAAGGCCGGTACTCCATCGTCGCCGCTATCGGGTGATCCCCTCCGATCTTCTCGAGTGCGACGGTCGCGCTCTTGGTAGCGGCGGTCGAGGACTTCCCGCGGATCACTCGGCGGGGTCTTCTCGTTGGCTGGTTGGGTAACCGGAACCATTGCGGCGGACTCGGTGGTGGACGGGTGGACGTCCATGTCGTTTGTGGCGGGAGTCGACCGTCTGCTCTTGGTGCCTTAGCGTGGACTCGCGAGGTGGGCCTCTTGGCCTGGTTGTCGACCGAGCTGGCTCGGGTCTCCTGTAGTCTCCTGACTTTAGGGGTGGGAGCCGGCTCTTGTCTGGCGTTTCGGCCACGGATTCAGTCGGCCTTCGCGTCGAAGTGGTGGGAGGGCCGTTAGCCGTGGCAGCAACAATGGTCTTGATCTTATCAAGTATAGGAGTCACGTTGGCCGGAGCCGTCTCCATGACGGTGTCCAAGAGCGTGAGTGCGGCGGCAGCGTTCGCTGTGGCGTCCGGAAAATGTTGGTGTTGCGAACCCGTGTTTGGAGGATGGCCTCCGGCGGATCGTCCGCCGCACGTAGATCCCGCTTCCTTTTGTCGCCTCGTCTTTGCGTTGTTTGTCCTCCTCGGCTGTCTTGTGCTCAAGTTCCACTCTAGCTCGCTCTTCTTCGGCAAGCCTTCGGCCATGGTGAGTCGGACTCATCCGGCTCGGCCATGAGGACGTCAAGCACTTCGGCTCGCATCCATATGGCGGTCGGAGTTGTCGGCTTCGTCGGAAGGGATGCCGTAGAGATTGTCGAAACCGGCGGAGCCGAGGTATCCGTTGAGTTCGAAGATGAGCAGAGGAGCGAAGGACGGGAGGATGACGACAACCTCCCTTGATCCCGGGAAATCCGGATCGGATCGCTCCACCCGAGTCGGAGCTTGGGGGATCGGGCTCCTCCGAGTGGGTCGCCGCCAACTCGGGAGAGCAGCTTGATCGTAGATTTTGGCGACGTTTGGTAACCCAAACGGCACCGAGAGGTCTTCAGAGTAGATTGCTTCCGTCGGGAGGCGAGAAGATTGGCGCGGATCTCGGCGGCATCCGTAATCCGAATGGCGCCGAGTGAAGTCCGTCGTCGGAGAAGGTGGATCGCATCTTGGTCTTCAAGATGTTGTCGAAGATCTCGTTGGGGAGTCCGAACGGCGCCGAGTAGATCTTTCCCTTCGACTGGTTCGAGTCCGATTCGAAGGAGGAGTCGTCGGCGAAGTTGGCGGCAAAGTCGCCGAGTCTTGAAGGAGATCCCATCACGCTTGTCGGCGAGATTGTTGAAGAAGTCTCGACGCGCGGCCCCCTACCTGACGCGCCAACCGTCGAAACTTGGTTTCGGCAATATATTTTCCGGGTCGCAGCCAAGATCGCCAAGCACAATGGGTTAGGAGGAAAAGAAGATTTAGACAGTGTTCAGCCCTCTCGTGAGGTAATACCCTACTCCCGTTTCGGTGGATTCGATCCGCCGAGTGTCTTTATTGATCTCGTGATCGAAGTTCAAGGCTAAAAGTTGATCTAGAATCTTAATATCCTCAAGGGACGCCCTTACCCCCTTATATAGTCTTGGGAGGAGGGCTTATAACTCGGAAACCCTATCTTATTCTAAGTTGGTTTCCTCAATCTTATCAAACCGTGACTATAGGCCGATTGTCTTATCTCTATCGGCAACCGTAACACCTAAGTCAAGTTCGGCTTACAGATATAGCAGGCATAATCTATCCCTACCTCCAGTCGGATAAGCTTGCCATGTAGATACCCGATTGCCACAATCTCCACAGTGTTGATAGTGTTTTTTTATTATTACAAGTGTCGGTGTATTTGTCGATAAACTGTCTAATAAATTTGACTTTGGACAACAAAATAGGAAGGAAGGGAGTAAATTTGTATGTTCTTGTTTCCTGTACCACGAGCACAATTTACATTTAGTAGAATCATAGTGCTGTTCATTTGGTCGTGCTCTGCACATGGAGACCTACTACTTGCAATATTGAAGTCTAATTCAAACTGCTTTTGGTGCGTTTTTCTGTTGTAGCATTCGACTTGCTATACGTAGCACATGTTAGTACTCATCAGGCACGCGATACCGTGAAAACCATCGTGATTTTTGCACGTACCATGAGGTGCGACACGGTATCCTCGTGGTTTTATTTAAATAATTTCGTGCGAATTCGAAAAATTCTAAAAAATTATTTTATCACACACACATATATATATATTATAAAAAACAAATATCGCGTGATTTGCCGCGAAACCGCGACATGTGGACAGTTTTCGCGTGGTTTGAGCGAAAACCACGACATGATAAGGATTTGAATTTGATTTAAATTTAAATTGCGGTTTTCATAGTTTTAGTTTTGATGTGGTTTTCATGAAAACCATGGTACGGTTAACCGTCAGTTTACTCGTCAAGCGGTAGACGCGCATGATATGAAAAACCTGGTACTCATATATGGCCTAAAAACAACATTACCGCGGCTCAATGCATCAAAAAGAGGACGGGCCATGAAACTCCAAAACCCAACAGAAACCGCACGCTCGGAGCCTCCTAGTCGGATCCTTTCGTTTCCCCCTGCCACGCCAACCCAACCAATAGGCCGTCTCTCGTGGCACATCTCCCCCAATCATATCACGCCACGTCACGCCTCTGACGCGCGCGTCCCCTTGTAACTTCTACACGGTTGCGCCCCCGGGTTCTATAACACGCTCCTCCGCCTTCCTCCCCGCGCTTTACCGCGCACCGATCTCCCTGCTCTCTCGCCGGCGCACCGACCGAACCGAACGCGCCATGGTCACCGCGCGCAAGGGCCGCGGAGGCGGAGGGCCTCCCCGCCCCCGCGTCGTCGACGGCGGCGGAGGCGGAGGGAGCATGGCGTCGCGCGTGGCCGTCCTCGCATTCTGCGTCGCCGGGATCTGGTCGGCGTACATCACCCAGGGCGTCCTCCAGGAAACCCTGTAAGCGCCCGCCTCTCTCTCTTTCTCTCCCCACTCTCTGCCTCTAATGGTGCTCGGGTGCAGAGGGGAATTGGCCTCTGTTTCGGCGGGTTGCTGAATTGTTCGCCGTTTCTCCCCGCCGTTCAGGTCGACGAAGCGGTTCGGGCCGGAGGCGCGGCGCTTCGACCACCTCGCATTCCTCAACTTCGCGCAGAACGTCGTATGCTTCGTCTGGTCCTTCATAAGTAAGCCGCTTCCCCTCTATCTCTCTCCTGCCCCTGCCGTGTAGTCTCGCATGCCATTGCGCAGAATGTGGATCGTGTGACTGGTTTGTGATTGCGGATCGTGTGAGGAGTTTGTGACTCTGGTTTGCTCGCTCAGTGATCAAGCTGTGGTCTAGTGGTGGGAGCTCCGCCGGCCGCGCCCCGCTGCGGAAGTACTGGGGCGTCAGCATCACCAACACTATCGGCCCGACCATGGGGATCGAGGCGCTCAAGTTCATCAGCTACCCAGCTCAGGTTTGGTTGCAGCTGCCTTTTGTCGTCTCGCTCGCTTTGTTGCTCTATGCATGTTGTGCTGCTATTGCATCTGCAATTTGGTATATCCATATTCGTTTTGGGTCGTAGGCAACGTAATAAATGTATAATGCCTGTGAAGTGGAATGTTCTATTTTTGGATTTGTTCAACCGTGCTAAGTAAATGAGTGATTGGAATGTCCTATAGCCTTATTTCTGCCTTGATGCGATAGATACGGTCCTTTGGAGAGTTTGTGCTGTGTTATTGATTATTGGAGAAGAAAATTAAGTTTGGTTTAGTGAAATTACCAATTCAGACTCTCTGGTTCTTCTATTGGTATTCTGATACATCTGGTCCATCTGGAGCTTTGAATTCTGTTTGGTCTGATCAAGTCAGACGGCTTATGTCTCGTTCAGAAATATCTGAACATATTAACAATGTTTAGGTCTGTTGTTTATCAGTAGCAATTTTTATACATAGAAAACATATATGCTAACTGGTGTAGTTTGATGCACAAATGCCAAAACATGATGATCCATGCTACTCTTATCGCTGTACCACATGGATGGGTGAAGACTGAGAACCATATTTCCTCATCAAACTTTTGGATTAAACTTTGAACCATCCAATATACAGTAGTACATCAAAATGTGTTTGGCTGAAGCGCAATGTAATTTGACTTATCCTTTGAACTTGTTGGAACAGTAGCAACAAGCCTGCATTTTTTGAATATAATTTTTATGTCTTATTTTTGTGCCGTAATAATATATGCTGATTTGATTAAACAGCACAGTACCGCTTACAAAGAAATTATTTGCTCTGTGTTAACAGGTCCTGGCAAAATCTTCTAAGATGATTCCAGGTGAGTTTGCATTCATTTATGCATGCTATGTAGTGTACCTTACAGAAAATTATCTGCATCTGAATAGTTCATCTGATCATTACTTTGTGCTTCGGTGGGTCCACTCATTTGAGCAATTGCTGTGTAAAGAAAAGTACACTGGAAAATTGGATTTTATTTTGGCACCACAATATTGGCTGCTTTAGCTGTTAGTACATACAGTTCTACCCCACTAAATAGACAGTACTCGCATTATTTATCAAAACCATACCAATTTCATGGCAAGAGTAATTCCATTTGTGCTGATATTTGGTGGTTGGAGTGGTGTACGTAATAGAGCAATCAGTGTTAAGAATATCTTTTAACGATAACCCTATCACGTTTCATAGTGTGTATAGTGATGTACGCATATTTCTCACCAATGATTTAATATGTACAGTAATGCTGATGGGAACTATACTGTATGGTGTCAAGTACACATTTCCGGAGTATATTTGCACCTTTCTTGTTGCTGGGGGTGTATCATCCTTTGCGTTGTTGAAGGTAAAAAGTTAGTCTATTTGAATTATTCACCAATAGCCCACGAGCCTTCAGCAAAAGTAGAAACCTTTGGAAGACTGTTTCACTTCATAGTATAAATAGTACAAAAGAATCTGGTTTGTTCCTTAATATCATTTTTATTATGATGAATGAAAATTAGAAGACAGACATATCAAAGTCAATATAACTACGAATCTGCATCTCCAGTGTTTGTAGAAGCTCTAGATGGCCTAATAAAATTTCTGTGTGATGTGTTGATATTAACTGTGTTTTCATTTCTGAGGATTGTGTTTGTTGCTAATGTATCAGACAAGCTCCAAGACTATTAAGAAGCTTGCTAACCCTAATGCGCCTCTGGGCTACACATTGTGCTTCCTCAACTTAGCTTTTGACGGTTACACCAATTCTACCCAAGATTTAATAAAGTCTAGGTAACTATACCCTGTCCATTCCATATTAAGGCATTCTGGAAAAAATATAATCTTTCTTTTATACATGGAAAGTAATGTCGTGTTATTGCAGGTACCCAAAGACTAATCCATGGGATATAATGCTTGGCATGAATCTCTGGGGGACCATATACAATGCTGTGATTATGTTTGTTGCTCCATTACTATTCAGTAATTGGCCTTATGCCAACGGTTTTGAGGCAGTGAGATTTTGCCAGGAGAACCCAGAGGTGGCATGGGACATTCTCCTGTTCTGCCTGTGTGGTGCCGTGGGTCAGAATTTCATCTTCCTAACCATCAGCCGATTTGGCTCTCTCACTAACACTACCATCACTACCACCCGCAAGTTCATGAGCATTGTCATCTCATCCGTCATCAGTGGCAACCCACTCTCCTTGCAGCAATGGGGAAGTGTTGTGATGGTCTTTTCTGGTCTCTCTTTACAAATCTTTCTCAAATGGAAGAGAAAGAAGGTCAGAGACCACAAAAAATGAGTTCAATATTTGAACTTATTCCAATTTGTAGCTTCGATTGGACATGTTTGTTGTTGGGTTTTATGGGAGATTAATTATCGCAGCACATTACAGATTCAGGAAAAGTTTTACATCGATAAAGACTTGAGATGTATGGTAATAGCTAAAAAATTGCTGGTAGTTTCTGTTTTACAGGAAGAAGATGCAATGAATTGTATTGCGTTGAGTAGTAGAATTGTATGGTGCCCTGTATTTTTGTTCTCTCCCTAAAGGAATCGCTAATTATCAAAATGATACTTATGTTTCTGCCACTGATAGTCTGATACTGCATACATGATACAGTCACACTACGATAATTGTGGAGAAAATTACTGTACGGATTTGGCTCTTATGCAGTAGTATCAGGTTTTGCTCGGGAGGATAGCTTCCTTTCATGCGCGCCATGTTCTGAGGGTATGCTTATCTGCTTTTCTTTACCTACTAGCATATTGCAGGATTTTAATGGATAAAAATGAACATTACGTATTATTATTATTATTTTCTGTATACATATCTCTTAAATTCTATACATATATTTGTAAGTAACATATGGCCTCTATGGCCTCACAATATCGTTTTTTCTTCCAAAAAAAAAAGAGTGATATGAGGGTGGTTAACATGTGGACTTTTTCGATCTCACCATGTTCTTTACTTTAAAAGGTTTAAAATGGTAAGGAGTTGGTGTTGGGATGATGACAGATTCATCATTCACTATTATTTAAAGGAGTATAGATTATCTATTAAATCTATACTCCTTTTTAAAGAGATTTAAAAGGGATTAGTGGTGGTGGTGGTGTTACCATCCCACCATCAACTCTCTACTTTTTATTAGAGAAAAAAGAACATGTGGGGCTAGAGGGTCCACCTATCAACTACCCCCTAAATCTTTACTTTTCTATACTCTTGTAGGCCCCTTTAAAACTCAGGATTGTCAAAACGTAGAAATAGAATATCATGTTCATTCGATTTCTACAAGATTTAAAAACACAGGAAAGCTTCAAAACTACCATTTGATAGTTACACAGAAAATATAGGAATTCAAGTCACAAGAAGATAACATGAGGTAAGACCTCATGCTTATTTTCTTTCAAAATTTCTCTATAATAGTCAATTTCATATGAATTTCAAAGGAATTGATAGGAATCAATCATTTGTTTCCAAGGGCTTCATAGGATTATTTTTCATAGGGTATAATTCCTTTGAAATTTATATGTTTTTTCTTTGTTTCAAAGGTGATGAGGACATCAATACCATCGATACATCCACGTCAACACACAAATTTCGGGTCCTATTCTCGTGCTTGTGCATGACAACTCAACTATCAGGTGAGCTCATTCTTAAGTTCATGTCCATCTTATACTATGAAGACACGTGGACTCTTGTTTTGCTCAGGAATGATGGAGATGTTCCAAAGGGAGAGGATTCATGCGGGCTGAATTCGGACTACAGGACAACACTAACTTGTGACGACCACCATGACTTCATACGGACTCCTTTTGAGTGGCCAAGTACTTCACGAAAACTTTCAAACAAATCTGGCCTCATGTCTGTATCTGTTTGGGGGTGGCTGCAATCGTCGAGTTACTACAAAGCTTCCATCCATTAGGGATGCGTCCAGGGTTGGAGCACGACCCCAATACCCTTATGGTCGTCCTCCCACCTTCTTATACCCCTTAGCCACCATCAAGAATACTCGGGTTTGTTAGATGCAAGTTTAGCTTTCGCTACTTTCTCGTAAACACACGTGTTGGATGAACCGCTCGTCTACATGTCTTTGGAAACCCATGATAATTGAGATTCAGTTTAACACCTTCATAACCTCTTGTGATTTAGTGCTTGTTCTACTTGTTCTTGCTAGTTCTTCGATTTCTTGCAAGATGAGTGCCTAGTGGCTGAGCATCGCGCATCGCAAGATCGTGGTGACCATTGGATGTGGAGTATCGATTGCTAAGACGCAACATCCTTGAAAAGCTATAGTCGAGCCATAAACGTCGTCTCCATCTCCAATCAAGTTATCCTCTTTCTCTCATCGAAAGATCGAAAATTAACCCCACTGGTTCACATAGGAGACCTCAAAGGGAGTAGTGGTGGTGGTTTTGTCACCACTTCATCACCAACTCCCTACTTTTTATTTTTTTTAAAGAAAAAAGGACAATGTGGTGGCAAAAGCTCCACATTTTAATAACAAATATATACATAAATTAAAAGATAATATTATAAATAATAATAATAATAATGGATTAATGATAATTCTTTAATTAAAATCTCGTTGCATGCCATATGCTAGTTATCAAGATAGCATAAAAATATGCCACCACGCCCGTTCTAAAAGCTTAGAAATTGCTGCATTAATGATAGAAGAAAAAGGAATTTTTTTGTATCGTTAGATCGTGTTAGTCTAGGTTATAACAATTTAGATCGATCGTTATAGCCGTATATAATCATACGCGGAGTTGTATAAAAATCCAATTTTATTTTTAAAATCTATTGTACATTACAACTGTATCTATTGAGAAGATAAAGGATGACGGTTGTATATGGAATCCAGTTTGATTTTTAAAATCTATTGCAAAACAAAAGCAAAAGCTAATAGTGGTATATCAAATCTAATTTTAAATCTAGCACCGTAGGAAAATTTACTAGATATACACAATAATCCCTATGTTACGGCTTGGTATGAGTTAAACTTAGGGAGGACTACAATTTTGACTGGGGAAAAAAATCAACAGTACATTGTGATTACTGATTGCTCTGTATTAACTATTAAGAGTATGACCTCCACTTCTTATTAGCTAGCCGGCCAAAAATGCTCCACTCTTTAAGAGCCTCTTTGAATCGCAATAAAAAATAGAGTAATAGAAATAAAAGGGCCTCTTGATTACACCAATAAAAAATAGAATAATAGAAATAACATATGATTATGACAAAAATACAGATATAAAACTGTTTGATTGGGCTAGAGGAAAAACACAAGAATCAGATTAAAGAGATAGACTCGAAGAAAATTTCCTTTCAGGTTGAAATTATTGTTCTTCCAAAACCTACATGCAATGAGCTGTTCCATAGAAATTTCATAGAATTTTGAAAGCTCAAAACATTTATATCAAAGAACCAAATAGAAAATTTTCCTATAGAATTTAAGTCCTATAAAATTCTTACATAAATCCTATCCTTTGATTCAAATGTGCCTTTAGTAGCTAGCCGGCCAAAATTATCCGTATCTCTAAGATTTTACTACTGGAATTAGTTTTTTTGTTGTCGTCGACTAGTAATCGAAAGAAGATACACCTTAAAATTTTTGGGTGTAATATTTAGTTTCCTGTGTAAAGTTTTTTTATGTTATGAAAAAAGCATATTTGTCCCTGTTAACACATATTTGGCAAATCAAGCTGCATTCACAAATCAAGCTATATATGGAAAACAGATCATCCATTCATAATCCATAATCATCAAAATACTTCATAATGAATAAGAAACAAAGATAATCCATTCACAATCCATCCACTGGATCTGGAGCTCGAATTGGATTATGGATTACTCGTCTTCACCAAAACCATCATCCTTGAACATGTTACTCACTGAACCGTATACTGAAATTCCAGTGCTACAACATGTAACTAAACATAAAAGCAACTGTACAAATATTGCCAATTACATATCGTATTCCCTAAAAAATGATCATCTTAACTCCAGAAAAAAACCCCAATTTCTTGATGACCACAGTAAAAAGCTCGAAATTTATCACATCATTGCTACCTTCTAAAGTTCCAATAGATATTGCACATGAATCATACTTGGAAGAAGTAGTTGAATCTCTACCAGACATCTAAAACCCACAGGTTCCTCACCTCATCACCCAATTCTCTAGCGTAATTGTTCATGATACTGGAATACCGACGATGAAATTAACCAGAAAACCTATAGAATAATAGAAGTGTAGAGATTCAAACCTTATCCTTCTCCTACGATAGCAGCACGAGCAGGTCCCTCTCCCTCCTGACCCGCCAGCATGCGTAGAGCAGAGCTCCCACCGCAACGACAGCCCCCGCCGCCGACCACACGGCGGGCCTAACTGCGGGGCACCCGCACGTCCCGTTGTTGATGAAAAATTTGATTCCCACACACTGGCTTGAGAGATTTGCTTTACTCTAGTGTAGGTCCAAGATGGTCGCCTTTGGTGAATCTAGGGCGTGCCAGTTGGTTTGATCCTGTAACCAACAAGAAAACATAAAATAGGCGTTAAGTTGATATTAGATCCTACTAGATCGGCTGAAGACAACAATAAACATATAATTGCTATCCCAAAGCACATTTATACTAAGTGATTGGGATAGATCGGTAGTATACTGAGACAGTATAAATCACTTAGGCTAAAGACATATTAGGATAATAATTATCTGTATTGATAACCTAGTCGATACTGCAGGTCTAATGTAAATCGGCTAGTACTCTGATATATTTTATAAAAAGATATTAATCTAACCTAAATGCACTAAACTTAGATCAATCGGCTGTCAATGTAACTTGACAGATTGATACCGGCCTAGGGCATTTAAATAGATTGAGATCTTAATATAAAAGACGGCTTTAATATATCTAATAGCAATTAATACTAGAAGATAACTAAAACAGGTAAGGCCGGCTGAAACCCTGGCACTGTCTCTAATGATAAACATTAAACCGAACAGATATTTATAATTCTAGAAGCGACTTAACAGGTCGATTAGATGCAATATTAAGTACAAAAAGAAATACTAGATCTGTATAAACTAATGAGAACCCCTTGAGATGGTAGACATGACATATAATCTAATGTAACCTCTAGATCTAACTCTATCGGCTGCTATCTTCAGAGAGAAATCAGCCGATCGCGAGATAGATCTAGACATTGCTCTAGATTATATGCTGCATATGATAGATTAAGCAGTTTATAACATCGAAACTAGAGTATCATGATGATGGAAGCACTAACCTCGATGATACAAACCACTTGTAACAAGGAATTACCTTGTTCGGAGATCGAAGCCGATGCAGCCCGAGCAAAAACAAAAACTTGTTGAAAGGAATAAAAGGATGGCGATGCACCGAAGTTGATTGATTGTGTGTTGTTGTTTTACAAGAGCCCTCGGGTCTTATTTATACCCGAGTATAACGACATCCGTGTAGAACACAGTTTCTACCTTATCTACTATTTACAGTACGACAATATCTTGGGACGCAATCCTATGCCGCGTTACAAAAGGAATATCTATACAACTTCCTAATTTACAGATACAATTGCCGTTATAGGACCTTATCCATAGATGGCAATATCTTTAACGCACAATTTGGAGACCGAATCCAACGCTTTATCTTCATGTTTTCCTTTCGGGACTGGCTCCACTTCTATCTCAACTCAGAATCGGCTATCGGCTATCTTGGTCCGATTCGGGCTTAGCCGACAGGCTCCGCAACCAATTCGGACAGCCAACACGGCCTCTGTTTCTCCGCAGATCGCACATCTCCTCCGATTCCGCTTCAATCTCTGCTTCAAACCCGGGGATTTGGTTACCAAATTTAGTCGTTAACACATGCCCCCAAGTCCGTGATATGAAAATGTTGCAGATTTTGTACAATTTGAATTCCAAGCGTAACCCTAGGTCGACTCTGTTTCGACCGTTATGAAAACCTTTAAATAACGCCTGCCGCCCGCCGAACAACTCACGCCGTCAACACAAGTCCACAACATCAAACATTCTCGAGCTCTCCGACGACCTCTCCAACTCCCCCAAGCTCGTGGCAGCGACTTCTTCCTCCGGCGACCCCAGGTGTCCCTATGGTGACCTCTGCCGCTCTATCGGCTTCGTCCCCCGTCGAGTTCCCTGAGGTATGCCCTAATCGGCTGAAACCCTTCTTTTTGCTTGTTCTCCTTTGTAGATCTGAATTCTAGGGTTTACAATTCTGAAATTTGCATTTTTTTCCGATTGTAGCATCTTGCTCACCAAGTAGTAATCCCTAGCCTGCTGCAAAATAAGAGATACTTCCTAGGGCCAATCGACAATAAAGACCCCACTGAGTTTATAATAGCCGAAACCAATAGGATGCCCTATAGGATGAGGAATCCAAGCTTAAGTCATTGGGCAGGCACTTTCAAGTCGTGGCCATTAATGGACAAGTCTTGGCCGACATGGTATAAAAGGATGCAGCCGACCAAGCAAAGCCACTGGAAAGAAGTTGGAATAGCCCAATGCCTTGCTCTGTCTATAGCCGATATAGCAAAAGATGAACCCCTGATGTCAGCTGCCACCTACTTTTGGAACAACACCTGGAATGCCTTTGTCTTCCAACAGGGCCCAATGACCATTACCCTAGCCGATGTAGTTATGATAACCGGATTAGATGTCCTGTCATCGGCTAACCCCAATAGATTGGCAGGCAAAGGCCAATTTTAATTCAAAACTAAGGCCATAGGGTGTTGGAACGGCTTCATTGCCATGAACATGAATGAAGGGCCGATCAGTACCAGAGAGCATGCTGCGTTCTTGATGATGTGGCTGGAAAAGTTCTTCTTTTGCGGATCTAGCTGTGGACTGATGACAAATTGGCAAGTGATAGCCGAAGCCTTGGTAGAAAAGAAAAAGATCCCATTAGGCAAGTTTTTGCTCGGCTACTTATATCAAACCCTGAACCAGGCTGTCTCAAAAATTGCCTCCAACGCCAACATCAACACTGGGGTCCCTGGTGGTTTCTCCAACTGTAGCTGGTGTTGATCACACAGAAGATAGTCGGTCGGCCACAATTGACTGAGGCACGCTTCCCCCTGCTGGAGCCAGTCAAAGATGAGGAAGAGGGTGAAGTGACCACCAGAAGATGCTCGTGCTACGCCGAAGCAGCGGCCACACATATTGGATCCAAATAATCGGCTGACCTGTTGGCCGAGTGATTTGTGTCCTTATATGATGGATTTGCCAAGGACTAGTATCCTCCAAGCCTTCCTGCCAAGAAACGGCCGGTAAGTTCTTTTCTTGTCAAATTTTGCTCACAAACCTTGATCACCTCAATTCTTAACCAAAGTTTCCTCTGTAGTTTAAAAGGTTAGCCGATCGCACTCCCCGTCCTGTTTCAACGTAGACCTCTGACCCTGTCTTTCCTCTGTTCTTTTTCTTAGCCGATCGCAACTGACACTCTTCTTCTGTGCAGCCTCCTTGGTCTCCATCGGCTGCCCCCCATGTCTCGAGCGAGTGCACTCATTCAGCTATGGGCAGCCACGACACTGAAGAAGTTGTTGGGCCAACCAGCCAGCATACTGAGGAGGTGGCCGCTTTGGCTAGCAATCATGACGAGGAAGCCGCCGCTCCAACCAGCCCAGTTGCCGAAAAAGTAGTCGCCCAAGCTCCTACGGCAAGAGTAAGCCTTGTTCCTTTTTTCTTTTCAATCCTTGAATAATCGGCTGCTTTATTCTTCTTTTGACCCCTCCATCTTTCTTGCAGACCCTAGATGATTTGCTGTCATTTGATATCAAGGAGTTCCTCGGTGATGAAGAAGCCGAAGCAACCAGTCCCGACAAGACCATAGCCGACGAACCCTTCTGACCCCTCCATCTTTCTTGCAGACCCTAGCCGATTTGCTGTCATTTGATATCAAGGAATTCCTTGGCGATGAAGAAGCCAAAACAACCAGTCCCGACAAGACCATAGCCGACGAACTCAAGAACAGGCTTCAAGACATCCGCAGTCGGCTGGACATTGATGTAGATCGATTGGTCGTGGAGTGTGGGTCAGCCAGGTCGCGGTTCTTCGAGATCGAGAGCCAACTCCCTGAAGACCTGGCCAACAAGATCTCAGAGGCTGTTTACATCGACCAGCATCAGCCTAAGCTGGGGCATGCGATTGAAAGGATGATAGAAAGGGTAGCCCAGGCCGATGCGGCAGCTAGGATCGAGGAGACGGTGAAGAACGTGGAAGCCAAAAAAGTCAAGCTGAATGAACTGACGGCCGGTCCATCGACTTCACAGGCCCGGATTGCCGAACTTGAGCTCGAAGAAGCCGGCCTGCTGCTGCAGCTAGGCAATGCAGGGCGAAGATTACCGCAGAAAAGCAACTGCTAGCCGATCTGCCCAAGGCCACTAAAGATCAAACGAGCAGATTGACGGCCACGATCAAGCACCTAAAAGAGCTGCACAAGATGGCTAAGGTGGTCCCTGGCTCCGAAGAGGAAGACTTGGCCGTAGTCAACAGAGTAAATGATATCAAGAACACAGCGATCTCGGCTATAGACGAGTTCATCGGAATGCAATAGGACTTATCTCTCGAAACTTGTATTATATTAACTCTGTGTAAACAACTTTTGCACTCGGCTTGTTGGCTCTTAATCACATTCCCTTTGCCGATTCTCTTTTGTCGATTCAATTATGTTCAAGTTTCGAATTCCTTGAAATTTTTGAAAAACTCTCAAAAATTTGAAGTCTCTCCTCTATGATTTCTGAACTTGTGTTATATATTTGAAGTCTCTCGTCTGTGATTTCTAAACTTGTGTTATATAATATGCCCCCCTAATTTTGTCAATGACATCCTTAACATTGATAAAATTAGTAAACCAAATGACTTGTAGTTGTCGGCTAGGTTGAGCCGATATAGAAAAAATTAGAGGGGAAAAACTTAGAGTAAAAACGTTCTAAAGTCGATGTATGTATTGGTAGAACACATCGGCTAACATGGATTGGCAACCTTAGCTGATTCATGAGTTGATCCAGACGCTGGGATAATACTTTTTTAGATACTTGCCATTGAGAGCCCTCCCAAATACTTCTCCGTCCAATCCTTCTAACATGTAGGCTCCCTTAGAGACGCATTTGTGGATCTTGAAAGGGCCTTCCCAGTTAGATGACCACTTGCCGAATTTGTTATCCATTGATCCAATCGGCAATATTAATTTCCAAACGAGCTCGCCCTCTTCAAAAAACTTAGGCACAACTTTCTTGTTATAATGACGGGCTACTCGCTCCTTGTGTCTGGTCACTTTTTTCAAGACGCGCATCCTTGATAGGACTTCTGTTTCATCTACCATCATATTATAATAATCATCGGCTGTTAGCTGGTCTTGTAGTTGAATTCGTCTTGAGCCGATGATATTTTCCCATGGCAGGACTGTTTCATGTCCGTAGATGTTAACGCCAGAATTTGGTAAGCCTTGGAGCCCGAATCGGCTAAGGTGTCCATCGGCTGATATCAAATCGGACAAGGCAAGCCGATGTAGCCGATTCCAGTACGACAACATTGGAGACACCGTCGGATCAAGATGATGTGCTTCGTGAGGATTGTCATATAAGGATAGAGTCCTAAAAAGGCAATTGTATCTATTAATTAGGAAGAGTTTGTTAGTTTCCTATTTTATCTTTAGGAAAGTATGTTAGTATCCGGTAAGGATTCGGTTTATTTCCTTTTTATCTTTAGGATAAGTTCGGATTGTAATCTGTTAGGATATTTGTTAGCCCGTGGGTATAAATATGTAAGCCCGGGGTTCATGTAAATCATATCTCTCGATCAATAACATTCGGCGCATCGTCACCTTTTACCTTTTCTACTTTGTTTATCATCCGGCGAGACTTGGCACCCGACGTGGGGCTGCATCGGTTTCGATCTCCAGCGAAGGGGTAAGTCCAAGGTTCCGCTAGCCCAGGTATATCGTATCTATATTTAGTTTCATTACCGTTCATAGATACATCGACTTAGTTAGTACTTTCTCGGTTAGGTTCGATATTCTGATCAAGTCGATGTTTCTGTAAACGTAATGTCGCTTTAGGTAGATCTGTTATATCCATCACATTAGACAGATCTATCGGCTCATCGAGTATTATATTATCATATACAATCTCGTGCTGCATCGGTTAGGTCCGACCTACTAGATTGTTATCGATAATCTAAGTCTTGTTAAGCAGATAGGTTCATGCTAATGTTTCACCGGAGGGTTAGCCGGTCTTATTATATGTCTCTGTTAATCCAGTCATAGTATCTCGATTTACCTCTATCGGTTGTCTCTTGTTTTAGGGTTTCTGCCAATATCGGCTAAATCGTTATATTAGATTAGATTAGCTTAGACATCTACCACCTTGAAAATCAGTCAAGGGCTTGATTGTCTAGATATTACGTTTCTTTTCATACTTGGTGCTGCATCAGTTCAGTTTGATCTACTAAGTCATGATTAGAACCGTAATCGCTAGCCTGCCTGTTGGCTGCCACTAAGGGTTCCGTCGGGGTTTCAGCCGACGAGTTATCTGGACATCGGTATCGGCTGGAATCACATGATCGGCTGTCAACAGATCGACTGTTTTGATTATCGGTCTATCGGCTGATATGATTTATGCTCTGTTGTTTTGCATGTCTTGTCAGTGGTAGGATCAAACTGACTGGCACGCCCGCGCTTCATTGATTCTAGGACCTGCACTGGAGCTAAGCAGATCTCCCAGGCCGGCGTGTTGATTTTTTGCGTCAACAGTAGACCAATTTATATGGAGGCACCTGGATTGATCCGTGGCAGGCCATCTGATAAGCCCACAGTGATTCGGCTAATCAGTTGTGCCATTGCTTCGGGTACTGTCACGCTCAGAAATTCACACCAGAATTTTTGCAGCTAATTTGTGCATTACACCCTCGTCCAGGCATCAGCCGAGGTACACAAATCGACGTTATTGATAATACAGAATCCTCGTCTTAGAAACAATATAAAAGAGTTACACAAATGTAGTGGAAAGGAAGGTAAAACTGACTTAAGCTAAACTTGACTCAAGCGAAGCGAAACGCCAACACCACAGCTAACCCTTGACGTCGAACAAGCCTACACCTCCTCGGAGACCTCGATCTCAACCTCTGGCACTGAAGGGGGAAAACAAGCAAGGTTGAGTACAACCACCGTACTCAACAAGTCACACCGGAAAAAGGGGACATGATGCAAGATAAATATCAAGGAACAAGGATAAGGGGCTCAATTTGCATAAACAGCATTTGCAGAATACAATAATAATATTTGAAGCTAGTAAAACAGTAGTAATAATTAAGCAATATTAAATAAACACTGTCCAACGTTAACACCACGTTGCAACAGGCCCATCCATCCACCCGCACTAGTCACATTCCAATATTTCATTCAAGTAAATAAGTGAAACTAATCAAGGTGAATCGGTCGATCGCCCGTAACCGTGGGCACGGCTATTCGAATAGTTTTACTCGATCGAGAGGTGTACAACTGTACCCACAAGACACAATCCCACAACACGTTACCGTGCGCCGGTGCACCACCATGGTACCCGAAAGGAACGTAACGGGACCCTTCACATAACCCTCTAACCAATCGTACCACACCAAGGTTTCGCCCCGACTCCCATCGGGCAATGGGCAGCCCCCTCTAGTGCCGCGGTGAATCCGGAAGCTGATCAACCCTTAAAATCGGGCCGACCCAACTCCATCACGCCCACCCTCCCGGGATACGTTGGCTAGAGACGGCTACGCTCTGGACCACCATTACCCATGCTCGGCTTGTGGTATGCACGGTACTTCTTTCAGGGTTTCCCGAGAACCGGTCCTTAATTGTCATGAGCACGTTAACCAAAGTTCAACCATGTGCTCACGACCCACCCTTTTCATAATTCAATATTATTAGAAATAGAGTCACATCTTAACCTCATCTGAGAGTTAACCTCTAGTAATATACTTGATTAGTGTGATCCCCTTAAGTGAGCTAGTTGAGCTAAGCATAACTAAGCAAACCTTAAGCTATTATCTAGTCATATTGAACCCCAAGTTATCAATGGTATAAGGTAAACAATCCTATGGTTGAGTACAATAGGTATAATCATCCCATGAAATGACATTCTAAAACATATGCAATATTTGAGAGAAAAGAGATATTTACATAAAATAGGTACAATATGGTCAATGTAAGGTATGACTTGCCTTGTTCTGGAGACTGAGGGACCTCGGCGACTACTTCGAAGAGAATGGGCTCGCCGGAAAACTCGAGATCTACACGACAAACAAAGCACTCAACAAACACCCTAAAAGGTCTACTAAAACAGCACTGAAAAGTATTTTTAATCGATTCTTGACCTTTTCCTGGATTTAATGAAATTTGAATGGACTAAAACGGAGCTCGGATTCAAAAGATATGGATTTTAGAAGTTTAATTGCGATTTTTACACTAAATAGAAAAGATTAAAACATTTATTGCGTAATTAAGTCCCGGGTGACGCAAGCATTGCGCAGGGGGCAGGGGCTGACATTATGCTGGCGTCAGCGGCTGACGTAAGCGGTGCGGTCGCTCGGTCCACGGCGGGCGGCGGCGGGCGGAGGGGACACGTGGCGCGCATCGGTGAGGAACGGCGGTGATCGGACGGCGACGGCTTGCGCGTGAGTGAACGGTCCAGATCCGCCCGATCCAAAGGATCGGACGGTGTGGATCGCGGATAGGGTTAGGGTTTGGATGGCGGCCGGAATGGCGGACACGCGGCGGCCATCTAGGGCATGGCGGCCGGATCGCACGGCGATGCTCGGGCGAGATCGGACGGTTCGGGCACGCTTGATCCGACCGATCGGATGGCTCGGATGAGGCGGCGACGAGGGTTTCACCGCCGGCCTGGGTGGCGCGGCGGCAGAAGCGGCTTGCCGGTGACGAGCGCGAGCGGCGGGACACAGCGGCGGGACTCCGGCGGCGGCACGCGAGCGAAAGGGAACAAAAGGAAAACAAAGTAAATAAAAAGGAAAACGGGGAACGGTGGCGAGCTCACCGGCGGTGAAAGAAAAGGACGGAGACGGCGACGATTTGGGGCTAGAAACGATGGCCAACAAAGGGGAACACGGCGGAGCTCGAGGGGGTTTTAAAGGGGGAGAGAAGAGGTTGAAACCGGCACGGATACGGCGGGGATAAGGTCACCGGCGGTTTCGGACTTGAAGAGAGAGGGAGAGATTTCCGGCAGTCGTTTTGGGGCGACGACGGCCATTTCGGCGTGCGGGAAAAGCGACGACGGGTGCGGGGACGCAGGCCGGTGCTCGGCAAGGGGCCCACGTGGCACGGGGCACACGGGACGGGCCGGAAAAGGCGGGCGAGGAGCGGCGCATGGCGGCGACGGCGGCTGGGCTTGCCGGGCGCGAGGAGGAGGCCCAGGTGGGGCCCACCGCCGATGGCTGCGGAGCGGGGAGGGGCAGAGACTTGCGCGGCGCGGCCGGCATCGTGGGCTTCGGCCCACGGCCGAGGGAGAGCGCGCGCGCGGGGGCGGCTGGCGGAGCGAGCGGGCCGGCCGACGGCGTCACGGAGTGAAGGGCGGAAACCGTACGGGCGGTACGGAAAAAGGGAAAAGAAAAAGAAAAAGGAAAAAGGGAATTTTGGGACTTAATTAAATTGCTGATTTCTTATTTAATTGATTAAAAATACTTAGAGTGCTCTAAAAATCCCAACAAAAATCCTGTTAGCGCATTTTGACATGCAGAATTCAAGAAAAATCCTACCATGTCGTTTCCATTTATTAATTGCATTTTAAAATTACTGGTTGGCTCCAGATTACTTCCAAAAATTCTGATTATTTTAGGGTAATTTATTTAAACGATTTAGGGCAAAACTCGAGGTGCGATAAACCTACCCCCCTTAAACGGAATCTCAAGCCCGAGATTCGAAGGCACTGGCGAAAAGGTGCGGGTGCACGCCCTTTAGCTCATCTTCTCTTTCCCAAGTAGCTTCTTCCTCTGAGTGATGAGTCCACTGAACCTTGCAAAACCTGATAACCTTGTTCCGAGTCCTTCTCTCGCTGATCTCGAGAATACGTGTTGGTCTCTCTACGTAGGTCAAGTCCTCTTGAATTTCGATCCGGTCTAGACTCGCTTTCTCTTCCGGTACCCTTAAACACTTCTTTAACGGGACACATGAAACATGTCGTGAATACCAGCCATGCTGGAGGGAAGCTCAAGCTGATAGGCGACTTCTCCTCGACGTTCCAGAATTCTGTATGGTCCCACAAAACGTGGTGCCAACTTGCCTTTGGTTTGGAAATGGTGTACTCCCCGGAGCGGTGTAACACGAAGATTCACAAAATCCCCTGCTTCAAAAGCGAGATCTCTTCGACGATTATCTGCGTAGCTCTTCGTCGAGACTCGCAATCCTCAACCTTTCCCGAATCGTTCGGACCTTTGCCTCGCTTCACTTATTACTTCGTGCCAAACAACGGCGTTCACCGCCGATCCCGAAAAGGGGTGTGCGGCACTTCCGTCCATACAATGCTTCATACGGTGCCATTTGAATGCTCGCTTGATAGCCGTTGTTATAGGAGAATTCTGCATAGGGCAAGCTTTTGTCCCACACTATTCCAAAATCAAGCGCGCATGCTCTCAACATGTCTTCCAAAATTTGATTCACTCTCTCGGTTTGACCATCTGTTTGCGGATGATAGGCCGTACTAAAATTCAAACGGTACCGAGCTCTTCTTGCAACTTCTTCCGAACTTGGAAGTAAACCGACTTCCCTATCGGACACGATCTTTTTAGGCACGCCATGCAAACACATGATCCTTGCGAGATAAAGCTCGCTAGCTTCTTCCCGAGTAGGTAGTATGCACTTGGTATGAAGTGGGCCACCTTGGTGAGTCGGTCCACAACGACCCAAATTGAGTCATATCCTGACGCTGTGCGGGGTAAACCCGTGATGAAATCCACTCCAATTTCTTCCCATTTCCACTCTGGAATCTGGAGTGCTTGCAACAATCCGGCGGGCCATTGATGTTCGCCTTAACCCGGCAAACATCACAAAGTGCAACAAACTCAGCTATCTCCCTCCTCATACTTGACCCACCAAAACTTTTCTTTAAGATCTTGATACATCTTTGTACTGCCTGGGTGAATTGAGTATTGAGTTTGGTGAACTTCCGTAAGGATCATTTTTTTCAAATCCTTGTCTTCTGGCACACACAATCTCTTTCCCATCCAGATTGTGCCGTGCTCGTCTTCCGTAAAGCCACGAGCTTTTCCGACCCTCATGTTCTTCTTGAGTTCGGGCATCTCGGGATCTGATGCCTGAGCAGCCCGAATTTGATCAATGAGAGTGGGTTGGGCTTCCAGAGCAGCCACAAAACCAAAATCCACCAATCGTAGATTTAGATACTCGAATTCTTGCTGCAACTGGTCACACATTCCTTCGACATTGAGGGAGGTGTAATAACTCTTTCGGCTTAGTGCATCCGCAACCACATTAGCTTTGCCAGGATGGTAATGTATCCCCAAATCATAATCTTTTATCAGTTCCAACCATCTTCGCTGTCAGAGGTTCAAATCCGGTTGGGTGAAAATATACTTGAGACTTCTATGATCCGTATACACTTCACAACGATTGCCAATTAGGTAGTGTCGCGCATCTTCGGGCATGAACCACTGCGGATAATTCCAGATCATGAGTTGGATAGTTGTTTTCATGCGGACGCAACGACGAGAAGCATATGCGACCACTTTGCCTTCTGCATCAACACACATCCCAACCCTTGGCGAGATGCATCACAATAAATTTGGAAGTCCTTTGTTGGATCTGGCAGTATCAACACTGGTGCAGACACCAACTTCCTCTTAAGCTCTTCAAAACTCTTGTTACATTCTGCCGACCACTTAAATTTCTCATCTTTCTTCAACAGTTGAGTCATCGGCTTGGCGATTTTGGAGAAGTTCTCAATGAAGCGGCGGTAGTAACCCGCAAGTCCAAGGAAACTTCGGATCTGCGTGACCTTTTTGGCGAGGTCCACTTGGTAACTGATTCCACATTTGCTGGATCCACGGCTACTCCTTGGGCATTCACAATGTGGCCAAGGAACTGTACTTCCTTTAACCAGAAAGCACACTTGCTAAACTTGGCGTAGAGTTGATGATCCCTCAACTTCTCGAGCACTATCCGAAGATGTTGCTCATGATCTTCCTCCAATTTAGAGTAGACCAAAATGTCGTCAATGAACACCACCACAAATTTATCCAAGAACTCCATAAACACCTTGTTCATCAGATTCATAAAGAAGGCCGGTGCGTTGGTCAGTCCAAAACACATAACCGTACACTCATACAGGCCGTATCTGGTGGTGAAAGCGGTCTTGGGAATGTCCTCTTTCCGAATTCTCAACTGGTGATAGCCTGATCACAGGTCTATCTTGGAAAACACCTTGGCCCCTTTGAGTTGATCGAATAAATCATCAATCGGTGGTAGGGGATACTTGTTCTTGATAGTAACCTCATTGAGTGCGTGATAATCGACACACATTCTCTTGGTCTTGTCTTTCTTTTCCACGAAGATCACCGGAGCACCCCAAGGTGACGTGCTCGGGCGGATATACCCTTTTTGCAACTGTTCATCCACTTGCTTCTTTACTTCGGCCAACTCGTTGGCTCCCATCCTATACGGCCTCTTGTGTATTGGGGTGGTCCCGGGTACTAAATCGATTCAGAATTCAATTTCCCCTTCTGGCGGCATCTGAGTTAAGTCTTCAGGGAAAACTTCAGGGTATTCTCTGACGATGGGGATATCCTCTAACTTCATAGGGGTCTTTGCCGCCACTTCGGACGATCCACCGGCGGAAACATGATTCAAACTTGCTACGGTCTTAGCCTGCATAGGAGAGTGAAAAACAATTTCTTCTCCTTTCGTATTGATTAAAGTAATGGTGCGACTAGCGTAGTCAATTACTCCCTTTTGTCCGAACAACCAATCCATCCCAAGAATGACATCTATGCCTTTGGACTGAAGGAGGATGAGGTTGGCTAGAAACATAGATCCTTGAATTTCTATGGTCATTGAGGGACAATACTGAGTAGTATCCAAGTGGTTTCCAGGGGTTTGAACCCGCATAGGTATCTTAAGTCCCACTACCGACAACCCATGTGCCCCAACAAACTGCTTTGAGATAAATGAATGTGTAGCGCCGTAATCAAATAATACTGTGGCGGGAGTAAAGTTTACGGGAAACATACCCGTATAACTTCGGGAGCGGTCGTGCTTCCTCGGCGGACGCATGGTTGACCCGGGCCTGGATGAACCTTGGCCTAGTGCGTCTTGGCTTGGGACACTTGTCTGCAAAATGCCCAGGGTCACCACAGTTGAAACAGACTCCTGGCTTTCCTCCAGAGTCCTTCCTTGGAGGTGGTGGCTGTGACTGTTGCTGGGTGGCGCCGTTGGAGGGCGCGGGGCTGGAGTGCGCTGTTGTTGACCACTGCCACTACTGCCAGTTTGGAAATTCCCTGGGTGATAAGGTCGATGCTGACGAACAATCATGGTGGTGGGTCCACTCTGACTTCCAGGCATGAAAAGCGGCCTCTGATGATTTCCCTGCTGTTGAGGAGGTCGGGACTGGATTACTTTTCTCTTCTTGATCATCTTGTTGCGCTGATCTTCCTGTCGAATAGCCTTGTCAACCAGCTTCTCAAAGTTAGCATACTCTCCGGAGATTAGCTTGTCCGTGAGTTCATCATCCAAACCATCCAAAAACTTTTCCTGCCTTTCTGCATCGGTGCGCACATCTTCTGGGGCATAGCGGGCAAGACGATTGAACTCATGCAGATACTCAGTAACTGATCTGTTACCCTGCTCAAGAGAACGGAACTCACGCTTTTTCTGTGCAACTATTCCCGCAGGAATGTGTGCGGTCCTGAAACTGCGACAAAACTCTTCCCAGGTAACTGCTGCTCCCGCTGGGCGAGTAACCAAGTAGTTGTCCCACCAAGCTGAAGCAGGACCCTGTAACTGATGAGTGGCAAACGAGACTTTCTCCTGGTCCGTGCACTACAGAAGATCTAACTTCTTCTCTATGGCATGAAGCCAATCATTAGCCTCCATGGGATTAGTGGTACTGGAGAAGGTCGGCGGTCGGACACGAAGGAACTCGGCAACTTGGACTAGGGTGGTGGGGCGGCAAGCGATTGTTCTGCTGCTGTTGTTCTTGTTGCATTTGTTGCAACATCTGCTCGTTGCATCTGCCGGTGTTGTTGTTGCATCTCGCATCATTGCAGCCATCATCCGTGCCCGAAGCAAGCACTTGAGCAATGGTGGGGTTCTCGGGTGGCGGTGGAGGAGCATTGCCATTGACGTCATGAGCCTCGTTGTTGTTGGCACCTGACCGCCCATTGTTGCTTCGTTCGCTCGGTCCCGGTGTTCACCATCCGAAGGAGGCGACCGAACCGAAGAGAGAAAAGAAGAAAACAGACAGACTTAGAAACTAATCTTTATTATTGGAATTCAAATGCATTATTCTGATCTTGACTAAAAACAAGAAAAAGTACCAAACATCCTTAATTGGTCAGTCATATCACACTTGATATCGATCGCGCTATCCCACACACAAAGCCTAACACACAAAGAACTACCAAGAAGACAAACTAAGCTAAACGATAAAACTAAGGAGGGCAACTAGAACGATCCGCGAGGCGAGGAGTCAAACGCTTCCTTCGAAAGATCCCCATTCTTCAGAACGGCTCCTAGAGTCCTCTGGCATCACCTCAGACTTTGACTCTTCTGAATCGGTTGCTGTAGCCCAACCAATCCTGCCTCTTCCCTCCGAGGAATCTCGAGTTTCTTCTGAGTCCATGTCTTCAGCTAAATTCTCTGAGCTTGAGTCACTGGAGATGGAGATCCAACCGTTACTGCCACCTTCGCCTTGATACGCCGAAGCTGGAGCAAAGGTGAGAGCAGAACCTGCAGCAGGAGGAACTAGAACAGGCGCTGGAACTGGAGCGGGTGGAGCTGGAGGAGGCGGTGGAATCCGAGGCGCCAGCTGGATACGGACAGGCGCGGTGGTGGTCTTCCGAGGCGTAGTGCGAATCCTGACACCAACTGGTGCCGGGAGTCCATTCAATTCAGCCACCTCCTTCTTAAGACGAACCACTTCGTCCTGCAGTCGCACGATCCTTAGCATCTTCTTGTCGTTCAGCTCTTTGGTTGCCTTGTGTAGGTCAGAGTGCATCTTATCGAGGCCTTTGATCACGGTGCACATGTGGCCGAAGGTAGAGTCGTTCTCCTCTGTTGTAGACTTGAATGCACTGACCTCGGAGGAACTACCTCGACGGGGATGGTAGCGGTAGGAGGAGGTGCGAAGGTCAGCATCATGCAGCTCCCCTCATCCCGCCAACATCGGTAGGCGGCTTCTTGACAAGCGTGATCGACGTGCCTCCGAAGCTGTGACCTCCATGTTGGGAAGACACGTTCCCACAAACCCGTGAACCTCCAACTGAACACGGTAGGGCACCTCGCCACTGAGAGGCGCCACTGTTGTATACTCCGGTGCTTCAGGATATCCGACTGCAAGGGCCATACGCACCAGCTCTTCAACAAAGCCCGTCATCCCTTTTCCGCAGTGCGTTGCTGGGGAACCTGCCATCTATAGAAACAAAGGAGTGGGAAAATCAAAACATGCTCAAACCCACGACCAACACCCCATTTTCGCAATTCCTAAACCCTAGACTCGACTCCACTTTTCAAAACACCCCTTTTTTTAAACATATGCAAATGAAAAGAATTAGAGGGCTCTTAAGGTTTCCAGTTGGCTTGTCCTACAGTCAAAGGAAGGCTCTGACACCAACTTGTCACGCTCAGAAATTCACACCAGAATTTCTGCAGCTAATTTGTGCATTACACCCTCGTCCAGGCATCAGCCGAGGTACACAAATCGACGTTATTGATAATACAGAATCCTCGTCTTAGAAACAATATAAAAGAGTTACACAAATACAGCGGAAAGGAAGGTAAAACTGACTTAAGCTAAACTTGACTCAGGCGAAGCGAAACGCCAACACCACAGCTAACCCTTGACGTCGAACAAGCCTACACCTCCTCGGAGACCTCGATCTCAACCTCTGGCACTGAAGGGGAAAAAGAAGCAAGGTTGAGTACAACCACCGTACTCAACAAGTCACACCGGAAAAGGGGACATGATACAAGATAAATATCAAGGAACAAGGATAAGGGGCTCAATTTGCATAAACAGCATTTGCAGAATATAATAATAATATTTGAAGCTAGTAAAACAGTAGTAATAATTAAGAAGTATTAAATAAACACTGTCCAACGTTAACACCACGTTGCAACAGGCCCATCCATCCACCTGCACTAGTCACATTCCAACATTTCATTCAAGTAAATAAGTAAAACTAATCAAGGTGAATCTGGTCGATCTCCCGTAACCGTGGGCACAGCTATTCGAATAGTTTTACTCTGATCAGAGGTGTACAACTGTACCCACAAGACACAATCCCACAACACGTTACCGTGCGCCGGTGCACCACCATGGTACCCCGGAAAGGAACTATGACAGGACCCTTCACATAACCCCCTCTAACCAATCGTACCACACCAAGGTTTCGCCCCCACTCCCATCGGGCAATGGGCAGCCCCCTCTAGTGCCGCGGTGAATCCGGAAGCTGATCAACCCTTAAAATCGGGGCCGACCCAACTCCATCACGCCCACCCTCCCTGGGATACATTGGCTAGAGACAGCTACGCTACAGACCCAGCCATTACCCATGTTGGCTTGTGGTATGCACGGTACTTCTTCCAGGGTTTCCCGAGAACCGGTCCTTAATTGTCATGAGCACGCTAACCAAAGTCCAACCATGTGCTCACGACCCACCCTTTTCATAATTCAATATTATTAGAAATAGAGTCACATCTTAACCTCATCTGAGAGTTAACCTCTAGTAATATACTTGATTAGTGTGATCCCCTTAAGTGAGCTAGTTGAGCTAAGCATAACTAAGCAAACCTTAAGCTATCATCTAGTCATATTGAACCCCAAGTTATCAATGGTGTAAGGTAAACAATCCTATGGTTGAGTACAATAGGTATAATCATCCCATGAAATGACATTCTAAAACATATGCAATATTTGAGAGAAAAGAGATATTTACATAAAATAGGTACAATATGGTCAATGTAAGGTATGACTTGCCTTGTCCTGGAGACTGAGGGACCTCGGTGACTACTTCGAAGAGAATGGGCTCGCCAGAAAACTCGGAATCTACACGACAAACAAAGCACTCAACAAACACCCTAAAAGGTCTACTAAAACAGCACTGAAAAGTATTTTTAATGGATTCTTGACCTTTTCCTGGATTTAATGAAATTTGAATGGACTAAAACGGAGCTCGGATTCAAAAGATATGGATTTTAGAAGTTTAATTGCGATTTTTACACTAAACATAAAAGATTAAAACATTTATTGCGTAATTAAGTCCCGGGTGACGCAAGCATTGCGCGCGGCGGGGACGACGTCATGCTGGCGTCGGCCCGCGCGTAGCGATGCGGTCGCTCGGTCCACGGCGGGCGGCGGCGGGCAAAGGGACACGTGGCGCGCATCGCTGAGGAGCGGCGGTGATCGGACGGCGACGGCTTGCACGCGAGTGAAGGTCCAGATCCGCCCGATCCGAAGGATCGGACGGTGTGGATCGTGGATAGGGTTAGGGTTTGGATGGCGGCCGGAACGGCGGACACGCGGCGGCCATCTAGGGCATGGCGGCCGGATCGGATGGCGATGCTCGGGCGAGATCGGACGGTTCGGGCACGCTTGATCCGGCCGATCGGATGGCTCGGATGAGGCGGCGCTAGGGTTAGGGTTTGCGGGCGCGGCGGCGACGAGGGTTTCACCGCCGGCCTGGGTGGCGCGGCGGCAGAAGCGGCTTGCCGGCGACGAGCGCGAGCGGCGGGACACAGCGGCGGGACTCCGGTGAGCGGCGGCACGCGAGCGAAAGGGAACAAAAGGAAAATGAAGTAAATAAAAAGGAAAACGGGGAACGGTGGCAAGCTCACCGGCGGTGAAAGAAAAGGACGAAGACGACGATGATTTGGGGCTAGAAACGAAGGGGAACACGGCGGAGCTCGAGGGGGTTTTAAAGGGGGAGAGAAGAGGTTGAAACCGGCACGGATACGGCGGGGATAAGGTCACCAGCGGTTTCAGACTCGGAGAGAGAGGGAGAGATTTCCGGCGGTCATTTTGGGGCGACGACGGCCGTTTTGGCGTGCGGGAAAAGCGGCGACGGGTGCGGGGACGCAGCCGGTGCTCGCCGAGGGCCCACGTGGCACGGGGCGCACGGGACGGGCGGAAAAGGCGGCGAGGAGCGCCGCATGGTGGCGACGCGCCGGGCTTGCCGGCGCGAGGAGGAGGCCCGACAGTGGGGCCCACTCGCGTGGCCCGCGGAGCGGGGAGGGGCCGCAGACTTGTGCGGCGCGGCCGACATCGTGGGCTTCGGCCACGGCCGAGGAGAGCGCGCGCGCACGGGAGGCGGCTTGGGCGAGCGGCGGGCCAACGGCCCGTCACGAGTGAAGGGCGGGAAACCGTACGGGCGGTACGGAAAAAGGGAAAAGAAAAAGAAAAAGGAAAAAGGGAATTTTGGGGCTTAATTAAATTGTTGATTTCTTATTTAATTGATTAAAAATACTTAGAGTGCTCTAAAAATTCCAATAAAAATCCTGTTAGCGCATTTTGACATGCGAGAATTCAAGAAAAATCCTACCATGTCGTTTCCATTTATTAATTACATTTTAAAATTATTGGTTGGCTCCGTTACTTCCAAAAGTTCTGATTATTTTAGGGTAATTTATTTAAACGATTTAGGGCAAAACTCGAGGTCCGAGGTACTCGCGATCTTTCTCTTTATCGGCTTGATCAAACTTTTATTAGAAGCTTCGCTTGCCCGTTGGCCTGAGCATAGTATGGCGAAGAATTTAACAACTTGATCCCCATGCCGTCGGCAAACTGAACAAAATCGTCGGAGACAAAGATAGATCGTTGATCTGTAGTTATTGTTGTAGGGACGCCGAATCTGTATATGATGTGTTCCTTAACAAACTCGATTGCATCCCTAGAGTCAACCTTTTTTAAGGGAATTGCTTCCACCCACTTGTTAAAATAATCGGTTGCCACCAATATAAACTTATGTCCCTTCCTTGAGGGTGGATTGATATGGCCGATCATGTCGATCCCCCAACCTCTGAACGGTCAAGGCTTGATAATTGGGTTCATAGCCGATGCTGGCGTCCTTTGGATAGCTCCAAACTTTTGACAGTCTTGGCATCCCTTGTAATACTTGAAACAATCTTCCAGCATAGTCGGCCAAAAGTACCCTGCTCTCCGAAGTAGCCACTTCATCTTGTGAGCCGATTGATGTGTGTCACAAATCCCTTCATGCACTTCCCCGATAGCAACCTTGGCTTGATCAGCACTAAGATATTTGAGTAGCATACCATCGATCGTCCGATAGTGTAATTCTTCGTCGAGCAAAACATATCTCAAAGCCTTGTAGTGCAATTTCCTTGAAGCCGGCTGGGAGGGATTTTGTAGGTAGTTGTAGACGTCAAATCTCCAGTCGTCGGCTGACATTGTGGCAATCTCCACTTCAATATCCTTTTTCATCGGCATGTAGCCTGATGCCCCCTAAGCTAGATCATTGGCTTCTGTGTTTTGTTCCCGGGGATGTGCTTCAATGTCACTAGCCAAAAACCGTCCATCAATTCTCAGCACTTTTGATAGTAAACCATCAGCACGTCGTTCTTGCACTCATATTCTCCTGACAACTGGCTGATGACTAACAGTGAGTCTCCAATTATCTCGATGGCGTCGGCTTCGACCTCCTTGAGCAATTGTAGTCCCTTTAGCATGGCTTCATATTCGGCTTGATTGTTTGTTGCATGGGGTGTGATTGAAAAAGCAAACTCGAAGCTTGCCCCCCTTGGAGAAATTATTACTAAGCCGATGCCGCATCCATTGGTGCAAACCGAGCCATCAAAATTTAAAGTCCAAGGCATGATATCCACTGAGCCGATTGAATCATCTCTGTGTTCCACTATGAAATCGGCTATAGCTTGTCCTTTTACTGCCTTTTGTGCCTGGTATCTCAGGTCAAACTCCGTTAAGGCAAATATCCACTTCCCAACTCGTCCTTTTAGCACTGGAGCTGATAGCATGTACTTTACTACGTCGGCTTTGCATACAACAGTGCACTCATTGGATAATAAATAATGTCTCAGCTTTGTGCATGAAAAATACAGGCAAAGACATAATTTCTCCACTGGTGAATACCTTGTTCCAGCGTTCAGAAGCCGTCTGCTGAGATAAAAGATAGCCTTCTCCTTTCCTTTAATCTCCTGAATCAAAACTGGGCCGATTGATCTTTCATCGGCTAACAGATACAACTTGAATGTGTGGACCCCCGTTTTTGAAGACAGGAATCATTCGTGTTCATAGTACCATTTCCCTGGATCAAGTAGTTTGGTACCCACGAATACAGTACTGAATTATCAGGTGCAAAGTGCACGAATAGTCTTACACCAAAAGTATTACAATAGTAGGCCCGAAGGCAATAACATATAGTACCTACCGGTCTGGATACATCCAAAAACAGAAATTGGATAAGATAGCAGACGGAAGGTAGCAGCATGTCGATCGCCTACAGGCAACGACTGGGGACTAAGACCTAGTAGACGCCTTCTCCTTCTTCGCCCACCTGGCAGTAAGCATAGGGATCCTCCAGTTCTTTGTTTCCACCATCTGAAGGTTTGTGCGTATAGCAAGGGTGAGTACCCAACGTACTCAGAAAGCCAACACAGAATGATGCACATGATAGGGTCATTCAAAGGGTGGCTGTGGTTTATTTGCACAAAGTAAATTTTCGCAAATCTTTTCACAAACCTAACATCTAGCCAGTCAAGTTTTAGTTTTAGAGTATATTAAATCGGTGACGGTTCTGTCTGCCATCCATCATGATACCAAGGATGGTTTCCCATCTCCGGATTGTCATGGTTTTCTAGGGAGTCTATCCCTTCTCGTAGGTCGAGAAGTTGAGTCCACCAGCACAAAAATCATTATGCATACCAACCCATCATTTTAAAATTTATGAGTCTAGCCACGGGAGAAACTTGTCACGTCGCTCATTAACCGCGAGCACGGCTATTCGAATAGATTGAGTTACTCACACTGCAGTGGATGTACACTTTACCCGTACTCCGCAACTGCTCATTGAATGAGCTTTCATCCCTCTATATGGGATGGTCACGGCAAAGCTTTTCGATAACCTCACTTTGGCAGTACCCGCTCCATGAACTTAAGTCCTCATGCACTCTAGCCATCATTTCCTAGCAGTGAGAGGAGTTCTGGCATTCCCGGGGTAAGAGAGAAAACTCACTTAATCTTTAAGTCATTGTTAAGTTCAGTTTATTATTCACATAAAGGCCTTTGTCTTATCACAAATATGGGCACTCTACCATTGGTAGGCCAAGGACACTGTACCTATTGGTAGGTCCTTAACTCAACACCTACACCTGAACCACTATGCAGGGATACTGCCTCCGCTCGGCTATCTATTCCGCTAGGTCTATACCCATTCGAGAAGTACGGTTGTACTGGCTCGTTCTAAGTTGTAAGTCTCATGGCTCGGTCCTTAATTGACCAGGAACGGTACTTGCCTTTGCCCGAATCTACCCAAATCCATCCATCCGCCCCAGTCTAAAAACATTGGTTTTTCCTTTTTGGTTTTCATAAAAACTCGTTTCATCATGTTCGAGGCAATGTGGCGCTCATGTCTCCACACGCCATGTTCCAACTACCCTCCTTAAGGTAGTTGCCCAAGCATATAGCATTTTGTAAAAATATGAATATGCAAGATTCTAGTATAAGCATGGCTAAGCATTTTACCGAAGATATCCTCCGGTTATATCACATCGAGGGTTACAAAGATTATATCTAAAGGTAAGCAATATGAAGGCATGGTATATCAACCATAGGTATTTTGTGTATAGCATGCATGTTTGAAGTTTAAAATCAACATCATTTCACAAAATAGGTTCAATATGTTCAAAGGGAAGTGTTGACTTGCCTTGCTCGTGACCCTGTTGGCTTGAGTCTCCGACGTTCTCAACGGTTCCCTCGGACTCTATCATACGTGCGAGAAATCCAATTTGAATTCGATTAGAATTCAAATAAAATCCAATAAGATCCAATAAAAGCCAAATGAATCGCGAAAGTGGCTCCTAATACTAGGCTATGACTCTACGTGAACCTAGGTTCGAGTTTCGCGAGAAATCCGAGTTAGAACGAAAGAGTTATAAGGATTTGAAGTTTTGTATTGAACCCGATTTAATTAAATATGATATGATATTTATTTTAAGTTAATATGTTTAAAGTTTGAGAAATATTATGGTTGATGATTCAAAACATAATATTAATAAAAGGAAGTGGTTATCTTTTAATTTTATCAAAATATTCATTGGGTCGAGAAGCCCCATGGTTTATAATAATTTAAATCAAAATTAATTGATACCGGAAGCTAGACTTGTATATAAAATAAGTTGGATTTTTAAGTTTTAGAAAATCTATAAGATAAACATTATGTGATGACCAACTAAGTCGTAAATAAAATCTTAAACGAATAATCTACGTGACAGCTTAATTATTTTCGAATAGCTAGACCCTAAGGTTAGTAATAATCAATCCCAAAAATAATCTCGAAGCTAAGTATTATACTAAATAATCTAGATTTTAAGTTTAGAAAATCTATGTATCAAAAATAGTGTTTTGGTGACAAGCTAAGATAAATGAATTCCCAGATAAATAAATAATTTATGCAATGGCTAAATATTTCCAAATTCATATTTTAATAGTCGGCCCTTAATTATTTTTGAAATCCGAATTTGTTTCCGAGAAAATATATATGAGAAAACTATATATTTTTGCCCAAATATTTTCCCAAATATTTCCCAAAACCTTTTCCTAATTTTTCTAAATTTTTCTCCTATTTTTCTCTTTTCTTTTTCTTTCTTTCCTTTTCTTTTTCCTTTTTTCTCTTTCCCTCCCCTGCTTCCTCTGTTCTCCCTCTCCTTCTCTGTTAGCGCCGGCGACCGACCGGGAGGAGGGCGAACGGCGGTGAGGGAGGGCCGGCTCAAGGGGCAAAGGGGTCCTACACAATCTAGGAGCTACGGGGACTTCGTTTCACGGCTCGGCTGGGCCGGAGAGGCGGCGGAACGGGCCGGCGATGGCGAGGTGGTCACGGCGACGGAGGCGCACGTCGCCGGGATGTTCCGGCGATGCTTCGGCCCAAGCAAGGTGTCTTAGAGCATCTATGGAGCACGGGGGAGCTAGCTAGAGGTTTTATTTGGCCGGGGAAACATCGGGGTGAGCCAGCACTGTGCGTGCGGCGACGACCAAAACAGGGGAAACGCGGCGGCTCGCCAGCGATGGGTCTCCAGCGGCTAATCGGCCCGAGAAACCTAGGAAAAACGAAGCTTAGAGCACGTAGATTGTGGACGTACCTTTAATTTTGGAAGAAATCGACTGAGGATGCCAAATTTTGGATTTTTGCTTCGGGCGGCCAGTTTTAGGGTTCTTCGGTGTTCTTCAAAATTCGACCCGCACACCGCATGATTTTTGGGGAAATTTGGGGAAGAGCTAGATGAGGTGATTAGGCACAAATTTTGTGTTTCGAGTTTTGGCCGAGGAGCACTATTTATAGTGAGATGTTTCGGCTTGAGCTCGGGCGGCAATGGCAGTGCGGCACGGGAAGAGCGGGCACGCGCGGAGAGGGGGCCTGGGGTGAAGGGCGACGCGTGGTGGTGCTCGGGGGGGCCGGGCGCGGCACGAGACGCGTGGTCGCGAGGGCGGTGGGGCCGGGCGCGGCGAGCGCGCGCGCGGCGCGAGGCGGCGGGGTCCGGCGAGGCGCGGCGCGGGCGGCGCTGCGGCGGGTCCGGTGCGGCGCGCAAGGACGGGGGGCGAGGGTGGCTGGCGTCGGCTCGACGCGGGCACAGTGCGGCGGTGTGGGGCACACGCTGCGGGCGCGCGCGGCGCACGGTGGCGAGGCGGTCCGGGGCCCCGGTACGGCGTCGAACGGTGGCGCGCAATGAACGTGACATTTCGCATTTTCCCAATTTAATTTCTATTTTCCCCCATATTTCTTTGCCTTCACATTTAAGTTTTAAAATATGATTTAACTCAGTCATTAATTTAATTTACACCTATAGTTCCAACTCTTTTGTCCATTTTGCTTATTGCATATTATATACATATTTTATTTATTTTACTTCCCTTTCCTTCCAAAACATGATTTTGATTCAAAATGAATTATCAACCCTATACTTCCCTATATATCTTTTTATAATTTTCATTTATTTAATATTATTTATTTTATATACTGATTATTATTACTTTTCTCAAAATAAGGTGTTGATCCAAAAATAAAATTTTCTTAATCCCTAGCCCTTCTATTTATCTTCTTTTATAATTTCTAAATCTTTATTTTTTTGGAATTTTTTCTTTTGGGATTTTTAAATCATTTAGTTTTTCTCAATCTTCTAGATGAATTTCTCTTTATTGATTTTATGCAACAAAGTTGGCAAATAAGAAGCAATAAACACGTCGAGATGTAAAAATATCAAAAATTTTGTAAGTTCCAATTTTTAACTCCCTGTTTTAAATTCTCTGATTTTCAGGGTGTTACAGAATTGCACCCTTTTTTTGTGGAGAAATTAAGACTGGAGGCGAGCTGAAGTAATTTTTGATAATATCCAAGGCCTTTTATTGCTCTGCCACCCAGGTGAATGCTTGATCGGCCTTCAGCCGAAGCAATGGTGTGAATGGCTCTATCTTTTCTGAAAGGTTTGCGATGAATCGCCTGATGAAGTTGATTTTGCCAATCAAAGATTGCAACTCTTTCTTGCCTTTTGGAGGCTGGATCGTCTTGATGGCGTTGATGCTTCTCTGTGTAACTTCGATCCCCCTCTCATGAGCAAGGAATCCCAAAAACTGTCCAGCCAATACGCCAAACGCACACTTAGTAGGGTTCATCTTCAGGCCATATTTTCTTGTTCGCTCCAAAACTTGCCTTAGATCGGCTATATGGTCTTCTATTTCCCTGGATTTAACAACGACATCATCAATATAGATTTCCACCAGGGAGCCGATCTGGTCATGAAAGATGTAGTTCATGGCCCTCTGATATATAGCTCCAGCATTCTTCAAACCGAACATGATGACAACCCATTCATATAGGCCGATTGCTCCTGGGCATCTGAAAGCTGTCTTGTGGATGTCTTCCTCGACCATGAAGATCTGATTGTAACCTGCATTGCCATCCATGAAGCTTATGATTTTGTGGCCTGAGGCGGCATCCACTAGCAAGTCGACTATAGGCATTGTGTATTCATCCTTAGGGGTAGCCTTGTTTAAATCTCTGAAGTCAATTGTGGAGATTATGGCAATCGGATATCTACATGGCAAGTTTATCCGACTGGAGGTAGGGATAGATTGCGCCTGCCATATCTGTAAACCAAACATGACTTGGGTGTTACGTTGCCGATTGAGATAAGGCAACGGCCCATAGTCACGGTTTGGTAAGATTGAGGAAACCAACTTAGAGTAAGATAGGGTTTCCGATCTGTAAGCCCGCCTCCCAAGACTATATAAGGGGGGTAAGGGGCGTCCCTTGAGGGATATCCTATGCTAGATCAGAAGTTAGATCAGCTTTAAGCTTTGAGCCTTAGATCACGAGATCAATAAAGGCACTCGACGGATCGAATCCACCAAAACAGGAGTAGGGTATTACCTCACGAGAGGGCCTGAACCTGTCTAAATCTTCTTTCTCTTCTAACCCATCGTGCTTGGCGATCTTGACTGCGACCCCAGAAATTATATTGCCGAAACCAAGTTTCGACAGTTGGCGCGCCAGGTAGGGGTCCACGCGCCGAGACTTCTTCAACAATCTCGCCAACAAGCGTGATGGGATCTCCTTCAAGATTCGACGACTTCGCCGCCAACTTCTTCGACGATTCCTCCTTCGACTCGGATTCGGACCAGTCGGAAGGAGAAACCCACTCGGCGCCGTTCGGACTCCCGAACAGCACCAAGATCTACAACGACGTCTTGAAGACCAAGGTGCAATCTACTCTCTCCAACGAAGGACTTTGCTCGGCACCATTCGGATTACCGAATATCGCCGAAATCTGCGTCGATCTTCTCGTCTCCCCGACGGAGACGTGAAGGGTTACGCGGAGGCTACGCTAGCCGAAAACAAAAACTTTTAACCGCGCAAACAAGGAACACTTGCAAGTAAGGGCCGATAGATCGTTACCGATTGGAGTAGAGTGCAGCGGAATAGCCAATCAGGGCAATCCGATCCGGAACAGTGTAGCCAATTCCCAGAGACAGCCGATTCGCCAATCAGCCGATTCGAGTCGTCCGGCCACGTTCTCACGCCTCGCTCCGATGCGCCCGACCGCAGCCGATTCCACCACAACCGATCGCTCTGATTGCAGCCGATCCGAAGCCGATCAACAGCGCGCAACGTAGCAGCGCCTCTACCGGTATCCACACGTCCGGGGACAAAACGCCAAACACCCGTGTGCTAGCACGCGATGCAAGGCTAGGGTTTGGCTCAAAAGTGGGGAGGGTTTCCGTGGAGATTGATCTCGGCGACTTACGTTGCACGCGATGCAATTGACGTGTCGCAGCTCTCCACCCCTCCCTCCTTTATATAGAGTTGGCCGACTGGGACTAGTGGCCGATTAGGACTCTATTTTGAATTGGATCTCATCCGTATCTCATAGAGTTGGCCGCCCACACGTCGTAAGCCCATAGGACTCTATCCGATCGGATCCCTATCCGATCGAGCCGTATTCAAGTCCAACTCGAATGCCTGTTCTTATCCCCTTAAGCGTGCGACCCTGTAGGTTCAGGTATACTCGGTTTCGGCCATAGTCTAACTTAGCCGATCGTCGGCTCGAGTCTAACTCAGCCGACCTGTCAACAGCGGCGCCTAGTAGCACATATTGACACCATAGTATACAAGAATAATATCGGCTCTGAACCTGTAATGTGTACACAAATCCCTTTGCCTCACGATACCAGTTAAGCTATGGGCAAGATGTGTGCCATCCCTTCAATAGCTTAACCTTTCACTCAAACCGTATTGGATTATCTGTCTGTTGATTGACTCCTCAATCAACTTAGCATGACCATGCATTTCCATAATCCATTACCTCGAGGGGCCCAGAGATATCTCTCCAAAGGAGGGGCAAATTCCATCTTGATCACTCACATCCCACTCCATGTTTCATAGCAAACCCGAAAACTACCTTTATAACTACCCATTACGGAATAGTGTTTGGTAGTCCCAAAGTAGGCTACTACACATGTTGGAATCCATGGTGATCTCAGGTCTAAGGACTTTGTACCAACACTACCTGAGACCAACTAATGGCACATTAATTCCTGTAGTGTCTCATGATGGGTCTATCCAACAATGTGTTCTCCAACACATGTGTCCATGTTTATTGATTTGGTATCTTCATACCCATGATCTATGAGACATGATCATCAATCAATAAACATGCTGATCTTAGAATCATATTTGTTCCAACAATATGACATATGATCAGGGATCGTTTAGAAATAGATTCATACATAAAGAGTCTCATAAATAAGTCACGTACTTATTGATCAATACAAGATGTCTATTTTATGGAACTGAATAACACTTTATTCATTTATTCATAAACATTGACGTGATATCCAACATCTCCATGTTGCCTCTAGGGCATATCACTAACAAGACGATCTACTCCGACGAAGACCTCTCAGTGTCGTTTGGGGTACCAAACGCCGCCGAGATCTACAGCAAACTTCTCTCCCCCGAGTCGGGGTTGATCCACTCGGAGGAGCCCGCATCCTTGAGCTCTGACTCGGACTGGAACGATCTAGACCCAGGCTACCCAGGATCAAGGGAGGTCGCCGTCATCCTCCCGTCATTCGGCTCATGCTCATCTTCGGAGCTTGAGGAATACCTCAGCTCCGCCGGCTTTGACAACCTCTACGGTATCCCCTCAGATGAAGCTGACGACTCCGACTATCACAAGGACTACGAGCCGAAGTGCTTCGATGTCCTCATGGCCGAGCCGGACGAGTCCGACTCAGCCATGGCCAGGAGGCTTGCTGAAGAAGAGTGAGCCAAGATTGAGCATGAGCGCACGACGGCCGAAGAGAAGCAACGCAAGGAAGAGGCGACAAGAGGAAGCGGGATCTACGCGCGCCGGACGATCCGCCCGGAGGCCATCCTCCAAACACGGGTTCGCAACACCAACATCTTCCGACGCCACGCGAACGCTGTTGCCGCGCTCACGCTTTTGGACACCATCATGGAGACAGCACCCGCCAATGTGACTCCGATACTCGACAAGATCAAGACCATCGTCGCAGCCACAGCCAACGGCCACCCCACCACCTCGGCACGAAGGCCGACTAAATCTGTGGCTGAAACGTCCGACAAAAGCCGACTCCCGCCTCTAAGGTCAGGAGACTATAAGAGGCCCGAGCCAGATCGGTCGACGACAAGGCCAAGAGGCCCACCCCGCGAGTCCACACAGAAGTACCAAGAGCAAACGGCCGACTCCCGCGACAAACAACACAGACGTCCACCCGTCCACCACCGCGTCCGCTGCAACAACAGCTCCAGCTATCCAACCAGCCAACCAAAGACCCCGCCGAGTGATCTGCGAGAAGTCCTTGACCACCGCTACCAGGAGCGGGACCGACGCACTCGGGAAGATCGGAGGGGATCACCCGATAGCGGCGACGACGGAGTGCCGGCTTTCACTCGGGAGCTTCGCCGAGTGCACTGGCCGAGTGGCTTCAAGCCCACGGGAATTGAAAGGTACGACGGCAAAACCGAATCCGAGTCATGGCTTACCGTCTACACTCTCGCCATCTGCGCAGCAGGTGGCGACAACAAGGCTATGGCCAATTATCTTCCAGTGGCCCTCGCCAACTCCACCAGGAACTGGCTCACAAGCCTGCCAAGAGGCTCAATCGGCTCGTGGAGCGAGTTGAGGGACCACTTTATTGCCAACTTCCAAGGTACCTTCGAGAGGCCCAGCACGCACTTCGATCTATACAACGTCATCCAGAAGCTGGACGAGCCTCTGAAGGATTACATCCGCCGTTTCTCCGAGAAGCGCAACAAGATCCCCAACATCACCGATGACATCATCATCGCTGCCTTCTAGAAGGGAGTCCGTGATGAGCTGTTAATCGGGAAGTTCGGGCGCAAGCCACCGAAGACGGTGAAACAGATGTTCGAGACGGCAAATTCATACGCCAAATCCAACGACGCCATCAAGGCCGCCCATCAAGACCGGCCCGACAGGAGGGAAGACAAGAGGAAGCCGGAATCCTAAGAAGGATAACGGCAACAGCAACAACCAGGCCCAAAAAGATCGCAAGCGCCGATCTGAGGACCTAGTGGCCACAACCTCCAACACTCAACGCCGTCCCCGAGTCGCCGCCTACGACGCCATCATGAACGCCCAATGCACTCATCATCCCAATCATAAGCACGCGGCTAAGGACTGCTTTATCTACAAACAGTTCGCCGAGCAGTACGCGGCGCAGCTCAACAAGAAGCCGACTGATGAAGCTGGTCCTTCGGGCGCCAAGAAAAACAACGCGGCTGAGAACGCCAAACCTTTCCAAGATCCTGTGGGGGAGCTCAATCACATCTTCGGAGGGCCGCTAGCCTATGAATCCAAGAGGAAACAGAAGCTAACCGACCGAGAGGTCAACGCGGCTCAACCCGAAGTCCCTCAGTACCTGCGATGGTCGGAAGTGGCCATTACTTTTGATCGCTCGGATCACCCTGACCGAGTGGTTCACCCGGGACGCTATCCACTCGTCCTGGATCCCGTGGTCCGCAATATCAGGCTCAAGCGCGTCCTCATCGATGGGGGCAACGCCCTCAACATCCTTTTCGCCAAGACCATGGATGAAGTGCAGATCCCGAGGGAAAAATTGAAGGCAAGCTCAGCCCCCTTCCACGCAGTCATCCTGGGACTATCGTCTACACCACTCGGGCACATCTCCCTCCCTGTCACCTTCGGGGCTCGAGAGAACTTCTGAACGGAGAACGTCACTTTTGAGGTGGCCGACTTCGAAACAGCATATCACACAATCATCGGAAGTCCTGCGCTTGCCAAATTTATGGCGATCCCACATTACACCTACCTCTGCATGAAGATGCCGGGTCCCAACGGCGTCATCACTCTTCGCAGCGATGTGAAGCAAGCCTTCACCTGCGATAAGGAGAGCTGCGACATGGCCCAATCTCGCGAGAGATTGCGTGGCCAACAAGAAGTCCGATTGGCTGCATCAACTTCGGCAGAGGGCGAAGTCCCCACGAAGAAGATAGCCAAATCAGGATCCGGCGACGCCAAGACCAAGAAGATCTCTCTTGATCCGTCGGATCCCTCAAAAACTGCTGTAATTGGTGCTGAACTAGATCCTAAATAGGAAAGCGCGCTCGTCACCTTCCTCCAAAGTAATAAAGATGTCTTTGCCTGGAAACCATCTGATATGCCTGGAATTCCTAGGGAGGTGATCGAGCACTCTTTGCACGTCAAAGATGACGCCAAACCGATAAAACAACGATTACGCAGATTCGCGCAGGACCGAAAAGACGCTATCAAGGAAGAGCTCGCAAAGCTCTTGGCTGCCGGCTTCATCAAAGAAGTCCTTCATCCCGACTGGTTAGCCAACCCAGTCCTGGTCCGCAAGAAGACGGGGCAATGGCGCATGTGCGTTGACTATACTGACCTCAACAAAGCCTGCCCCAAAGATCCATTCGGGCTGCCTCGCATCGACCAAGTCGTAGACTCAACAGCCGGCTGCCAACACCTGAGTTTCTTGGATTGTTACTCGGGCTATCACCAGATCAGCTTGAAAGAATTTGACTGCCTGAAGACATCGTTCATCACGCCGTTTGGGGCCTCTTGCTACATCACCATGCCTTTCGACGAAGAACGCCGGCGCCACATACCAACGCATGATCCAAAGATGCTTCCAGACGCAGATCGGCAAGAACGTAGAAGCTTATGTCGACGACGTTGTCATCAAAACCAAGCAGAAAGAAGACCTGATCGCTGACCTAGAGGAAACCTTTGCAAACATCCGGGCCTTCAGAATGAAGTTAAACCCGGAGAAGTGCACTTTTGGCGTTCCATCAGGCAAGCTGCTCGGCTTCATGGTGTCACACCGCGGCATTAAAGCCAATCCAAAGAAGATCAACGCCATCTTGAGCATGAAGCCCCCGAGTAACCAGAAGGACGTCCAGAAGCTCACCGGCTGCATGGCGGCGTTAAGCCGCTTCATCTCTCGACTCGGCGAACGAGGCATGCCCTTCTTCAGATTGTTAAAGAAGTCAGACGACTTCCAGTGGACCACAGAAGCCAACAAGGCCTTTGAAGATTTCAAAGAGTTCCTTACAACGCCGCCCGTCCTGGCCTCGCCTCAGCCCCAAGAACCTCTACTGCTGTACATTTCAGCCACTCACCAAGTGGTTAGTACGGTCCTCGCGGTCGAGCGCGAAGAAGAAGGACGGGCTCAGAAGATTCAGAGGCCGATCTACTTTGTTAGCGAAGTGTTGGCAGGAGCCAAAATTCGCTACCCTCAGGTACAAAAATTGCTCTATGGTGTTCTAATAACCGCGAGGAAATTGGCACACTATTTTTAGGGTCACTCGGTTACCGTCGTCACATCTTTTCCACTCGGCGATGTCATCCACAACCGGGAGGCGACCGGGCGCATCGCCAAGTGGGCTCTTGAGCTGATGCCATTGGACTTGACTTTTAAGGCGAGGACGTCCATAAAGTCACAAGCCTTGGCGGATTTCCTGGCCGAGTGGACTGAGCAACAAGAGAACGTACCTCGGGAAGACCTCCAACACTGGACCATGCACTTCGACGGATCCAAGAGGATCACCGGCTTGGGAGCAGGAGTTGTGCTGATCTCCCCGACCAGGGAAAGGCTAAGATACGTCCTTCACCTCCACTTCTCCGCCTCACACAACGTTGCCGAGTACGAAGATCTGCTACATGGACTGCGCCTTGCAGTTTCACTCAGAATACGTCGGCTCATCGTGAAAGGCGACTCCCAGCTGGTCGTCAACCAAGTAATGAAGGACTGGTCCTGTCTAAACGACACCATGGAGGCCTACCGACAAGAGGTCCGCAAACATGATGACAAGTTTGACGGGCTCGAACTCTCACATGTCTTGAGGCACAACAACGAAGCGTGATGAGCGGCACGTTCGGGTCCAAGCGCAAGCTGCCCCAAGATGTCTTTGTCGAGCACCTCTATGAACCAACCATCACGGCAAAGACAACTTCCAACGAACAAGCTGCGAACGAAGTCACCTTGACTGACGCCGACTGGAGGATGCCACTCATCAAATTCTTAACTCAGCAAGAGCTGCCGGAAGACCGGGATGAAGCAGAACGCGTCCGACGTCGGTGCCAAGCATATGTCATGGTTGACTCCGATTTATACAAGAGGAGCCCTCTGGAATTCTAATGAGATGCATAACACCCAAGGAAGGAAGGCAGCTACTCCAAGACATCCACTCGGGCATATGCGGAAGCCACGCGGCAGCACGCACTCTGGTCGGCAAAGCTTACAGACAAGGTTTCTTCTGGCTTACCGCGGTCTCCGACGCGGACAAAGTCGTACGGACCTGCGAAGGCTGCCAATTTTTCGCCCGACAGAGCCATGTCCCGGCCCAGGAGGTACAAACAATCCCACTATCCTGGTCGTTCGCGGTATGGGGCTTGGACATGGTCGGCCCCTTCAAGAAAGCTCCAGGAGGATTCACACACCTCTTCGTCGCAATCGACAAGTTCTCCAAGTGGATTGAAGCCAAGCCGGTCACCACAATTACTGCTGACAAGGAACGGGATTTTTTCTCAACATCGTGCACCACTTCGGTGTCCCAAACAGAATCATAACTGACAACGGGACTCAATTCACGGGAGGCATCTTCAAGGAATTCTGCGAAGACTTTGGAATCAAGATTTGCTATGCATCAGTTGCCCATCCCAAAAGCAATGGACAAGTCGAACGAGCCAACGGCATGGTCCTTCAAGGCATTAAGGCCCGCGTGTTCGATCGTATAAACCCTTACGCGGGTAAGTGGGTCCAAGAGCTTCCCTCGGTCCTATGGTCTCTGTGGACCACACCCAGTCGGGCTACCGGCCAAACTCCCTTCTTTTTGGTCTATGGCGCAGAAGCCATGTTGCCAAACGAGATGGAGTATGAATCCCTCTGTTTTCGCAGCTTCAACGATGAACGCTACGACCCCGACCGAGTGGACGACCTCACCCGGCTGGAAGAGGCCCGAGAGGCAGCCCTCATCCAGTCGGCCAAATATCTTCAAGGGCTCAGACGATACCACAGTCGCAACGTTTGAGCACGAGCTTTCATCGTTGGCGACCTGGTTCTACGCAAGATTCAAACCACCAAAGACCGTCACAAGTTATCCCCCACATGGGAAGGACCATACATAATCGCTGAGGTGACTAGGCCCGGTGCATACTGACTGAAGCGTGAAGACGGATCTATGATGGAGAATTCCTGGAACATCGAGCATCTTCGACGATTTTATGCTTAATTTGACTAAAGTTTCATGTTTTCCTTGACTGCCAACCTCAAGCAAGATGACTTCTTGAGTTAGCAGTCGGGGGCTATACATATGTCAATAAAGCATAAGTTTTCCTCATCAACTTCTGTGCATGATTTGGTTTATCATTGTTTAATGTTCCTTGATTCGAGTTCAGTGTTTAAGGATTGAGAGTTTTCTGATGACCTAATCGAGCCTAGGCTTGGTGACAGTCAGACGAAAATTACTTAAGAAATTTCACACAAAAACTCGGATCAAGGCATTAACATAAATAAACTAAATATATCACAAAGTCTGCATCAGAGCATCACAATCATACGATATTTACAAGCCAATGTTCACAAGACAAATCAAATCCGGAAGTTATTCACTACATCGACGGAAATCTTCTTCGCCCACTCCTGCGCCTCACTCAGCATGTCCAAGGCCTGCTCATCCGTGGTCCTGTCAGCAAAGCCCTCTCCGACCGAGTCGATATCCACTCGGGGGTAGAGAGACTTGGTCTGCGCAAGAGCCAGGCCAGCCCCCATGTTGGCGGCTTCGGTGATGTTGGCTAGATACTGGTCTGGGGCTAGCCTGAGCTTGTCGAAGACTTCAACTGGGTCCAGTGAGCTGGTCCCGACTCCATGGTGGAATAAGGACAGCAAGATTGGCGCAGCAGCATTGGCGACCTCTTCCCGGACCTCTCCGGCTCGTTTGACCCGCTCGAGCAAGACGTCATATTGAGCTCGGGTCTTAACCTTGTAAGCTGCCAAAAGCATCTGATCATGCAAAGCGCTCGGAAATAAAGCAGCACAAAGAATGTTGCTTCGAATGAGCTTACCTTCAAACTCGGCCTCCAGTTCGGCCTTGTCGAGGCTGACCGCCTCCAGCTGGACTTGGAGCGAGTGGACCTCCGACGAATTTTCTACAAGTAAAGAAGATCATCAGCAACCGGGGTCAACATGAGAATCATAAAGAAACTCGGAGAGATGAGCTTACTCCCGACTGATCCTCGGAGGTCGAGGTTCGCCTCCCGAAGCTCCGCGATCTCCTTCCTTAGAGCCGCCTCCCTCGACGCGGCTTCCTCTTGAGTGGTTTTCAGCTTTCGCTGGACGTCCTCTAAGGAGCTCAGGTGAGGAGCCAGCTTCTCCAGCACCTCGGACTTCGCCATGGAACGGCAGTACTCCTTCTGCGCGTGAAATCCGAAGAGTGACCGACTGGAAAAAGATGATAACACAATAAGAGAAAAAGACTAAGGCTTACGTTGAGTAGCCGAGTCGCTTCGTTTAAGCTTTCGACAAGGGCATCCCTTTCTTCCCTCTCGGCTTGCCTGTCCAAGACGATGCCCTGCCTCTGGCCTTCCGAGTCCCGCCACTCGATCTTGATTGGGGGAACCCAGGTTTCAGAAGACTGTAACCTGGGGATTTCCTCCACTGTGGCTGGCAGATAGGAAGAACAAATGAAGACATGAAAGATTCAAACTAAAAGAGCAAAGACAAGACTCTGATTCAAGACTCACCAGCTTCGGTGGCTGCGCTTTTGGGAGGAACAGCCCGGCTGGCCTCCTTCTTCTGGCTCTTCGCCGAGTGACCCTCAGTCGGGGCTGACCGAGCCGCGGCCTGAGGTTTCCCGGCTGTCGACTGGTTTCCAGTCGGGACAGCCCGGCTGGCGGTCGGGGGCTCCTTCCTTGGGGCATCCTTCTTCGGAGGCGAAGGTTTTTTGCCCGGAGCGCTCTCGCTCGGATGCGGGCTCCGAGGCTTCGGCTCTGCAGGCTTGGGCGCCTCGGGAGCAGCGGCAGGAGTCGGCCCCTCATCCTTCCCGGCAGGATCTATGTCCTGGGGCCTCCTGCGATAATGAATATAGCTGGAATGAAGGCAAAGAAAGTTTTTAACGAAAAAGTCTGGACTTCAGTCATAAAGCATACCTGGACGATCGGCGGATCTTCGGCGCCGCCTTCGGTGATGGCCTTGGAGGAGGAGTCTCGACTGGAGGAGCCGGGACGTCATCGTCCGAATCCTCAATGATGAGCCTCCTTTTGCTCGCCCGCTTGTTTGTGTCCTCACTCGGGGCCGCCCGCTTCCCGACTGGATCACTTTGGATTTTGATCTCGCCAGCCGGCTTCTTGGCAGGGCGACGCGGCGCGTCATCGTGGGACACCTTATACGGTTTTGAAGTAATTGAAGCATTTTTCTGCGAGAAAAGTTCGCACAACACTAAGAGACAAGATATCAAGGTTGCAAGACATTATGAAGCAGTTGGTCGGCTTACCGGAGGAGGAGGCCGGTGAATGCTGAAGGGGAGAACCGGTAGAATGAGGGCGCGCTCAACTGCAATTCCAGTCGAGAAGATCTTGTACATCCGAATCTTCAGGATTTCATAATTGAGTGGATCTTGGTCTTCCCGATTGGGGTCTTTCCTGCCTTCGTACTCAAAGGCCGGCTTCGACCGCTCTTTAATTGGAGCCAGTCGGCACCGGATGAAGTGCCGAGTGATCTGTTCGCCGCGAAGACCTCTTTGCTTCATCGCTAGGATCTTCGCTAGCAATTTGTTGGCCTCGTCCCAATCTTGAGCCACTGGAACAGTGCTCCAAGTTGGCCCGGGGACAGGGGGAAGGCCAACGAAGGCTGGCAGGCTAGGTTCAGGGTTGCTGATGTAGAACCAGCCCGCGTGCCATCCCTTATTGGAAGATTTTAAAGGAAGAGAGAAGTACTCCTTGCGGAGAGATCCGCGGAGTTGGAAACCCTCCCCGCCAACGACGCATGGGTGGTCTTAATTCGGATGTGGTTTAAGATAAAACATGCGGCGAAACAGTTGGAAGTGGGGGAGGATGCCAAGGAATGCTTCGCATACATGAATGAAGAGGGCGATGTGAAGCATGGAGTTGGGGTTCAGATGGTAGAGCTGGAGACCATAGTAATCTAAAAGCCCCCGGAAGAACTCGGAGGTGGGAAGGCTGAACCCGTAATAAAAGAAAGAGGTGAATACAACGAGCTCACCGGTGTTCGGGGTTGGGAAGTCCTCACCCGCCGCCGGACGCCAGCCCACGATCTCCTTTGGGGGAAGCACGCCGTGCTTCACCATTTCCTTGAGGGTAGATTCCCTCACATCCTATGTGGCCCATTGGTCAAAGGGGATTCTCTTTTCCTCCGCCATGAGTGTGGTGTGGATGAAAAGTGGATTTGGTCGGAAAGGATAACGATTTGAGCAAGAGATCTTGGGAGATTGGCTGCGGAAGTGGTTGTGGCAAGAAGCAAGCTCTTGGATGGATGGATTTGGGAGCACGCGAGTCTAAGGTTCTTCGCAGGGAGCTGGTGAACAGTGCTGCAAAAAGAGGAACTCTTTGGAAGACGAAGAGGCGGGGACGACCTCGAGCCTTTATAGAAAGATTTGAGGGTTGCGCTAGGTTTTCTCATAATTGGGCCGAGCCCATGAGAGAATCTGCGGCCCAGTTAAGTTGTGGTCCGACGCGTGTCCTTAGGGACTTAAGCGGATGAGCTTAAGCAGATTTGCCCTGGCAATATGCACGTGTCCAAATGCCCTGTACCTTTGGAAATCCTTTCATATCGTGGTTTGCTTGACTTCATGAGAAGCTAGCACGATGCAACTTGGAAGGTGACCAACAGCTAAGCTTTTTATAACTGCCTTGATGACAAGGGCTGTTTGGTTTTTAGCATTTGATTAAATGATCATATCGATGCTATTTTTCCACCTTGGTGAAGATCTTTATAGATTAAGACCAGTATTATGGCAAAAGCTATTTAATAACTTGGTCATACTTTCATACGATTGAAAGAACTCGTTTTCCCATGAGGGACGATTAAAATATTTGTTCCGGGATGACTCGGGCAGATCCACTCGGATAAGCACGAGCTTACCGAGTGTTTTTTACTCATGAGGATTGATTGAATTATTTGTTCTGAGAAGACTCGGGCAAATTCACTCGGATGAGTACGAGCTTGCTGAGCAATGAGGTTGCTTTAGCTTGAGCTAAGCATCTGTATGAGAATGATTTTTTATAGTTCTTGCCTATATGTTTAGTCTGTTTTTGACTAACCATATAGTCGGGGGCTACACCTAATTAGGTGCATCAGGAGATGCACCTAGATATTTATTTTTGAGAATTTTTTAGATATTTTCCAGCCCTTCACATTCTTTGGAGCCACTCGGGAAGATTCGGGCAGAGATGATGGAATCACTCGGCGCCAGGAGCACTCGGCCAAAGCGATTTTTTGGCTGCGTACTGTTTTGGTTTGAAGCTGAGCTGTCTCGTCGACTAAAAAGGACTCGAGGGCTACTGTGGAGATTATGGCAATCGAGTATCTACATGGCAAGTTTATCCGACTGGAGGTAGGGATAGATTGCGTCTGCCTTATCTGTAAACCAAACATGACTTGGGTGTTACGTTGCTGATTGAGATAAGGCAACGTCCCATAGTCACGGTTTGGTAAGATTGAGGAAACCAACTTAGAGTAAGATAGGGTTTCCGATCTGTAAGCCCGCCTCCCAAGACTATATAAGGGGGGTAAGGGGCGTCCCTTGAGGGATATCCTATGCTAGATCAGAAGTTAGATCAGCTTTAAGCTTGGAGCCTTAGATCACGAGATCAATAAAGACACTCGGCGAATCGAATCCACCGAAACAGGAGTAGGGTATTACCTCACGAGAGGGCCTGAACCTGTCTAAATCTTCTTTCCCTTCTAACCCATCGTGCTTGGCGATCTTGACTGCGACCCCAGAAATTATATTACCGAAACCAAGTTTCAACATCAATACACACCCTAAGTTTGTCGTTTTTCTTTATTACTAGAACTATGTTTGAAACTCACTCTGTGTATCGGCAGGGCCGAATAAATCCAGCATCATATAGTCGAGTGATTTTGGCTTTAATCGCATCATACATATCGGCTCTAAACCTCCTGGGAGGCTGTTTGTACTGTCGATATCCAGGCTTTATAGGCAGCCGATGCACAACAATGGATGGGTTAAGACCAGGCATCTCGAAATACTTCCAAGCAAAACAATCTTTATATTCCTTTAATAAATCAATAAGCTTGGACCTAAAACAAGAAGCCAAAATTTTGCTAATATATGTCGGCCTAGGCCTATCTCCTTGACCTATGTCAACCTCTTCTAGCTCGTCGTCCGACATAAAACCTTGCTCGAGTTTGTTGTCGTTGTCGTCCATGGTGTCCTTGTTGTAGACGCTCAAGCCCTCCACGACGCCTTCAAAGTAGTAATTAAGGCCCTTCGTCTCCAATGGATTGTATGTCAGAATCGGACATCTTTAAGAAATCGGCTTGCCAAACTTTGCTGGACAGACAATCAATACCATCGATTTCCCACAAAGGTAAATCAGCATTAGCGACATTGACTGACCTGTCGGCTGGCACGATTTCTATCTTGTCTCCTTGCCACTGGACTAAGCTTTGCTGCATTGTGGAAGGGATGCAACAATTGCCATGGATCCAGTCCCTTCCAAGCAGCAGGCTCTACGACCCCTTCCCATCGATGATGAAAAATGTTTTGGGCATGGTCTTGCTGCTGCCGGTCAGTTCGACATTTAAAACTCCCTTGGCTTCTGAAGGGTTGCCGCCGAAGTCTTTGAGCACCATGTTCGTCTTGATCAGATCTTCGGATCCTTTTCCCAGCTTCCTAAAAGTTGCATAGGGAATTAGGTTGACAGCAGCCCCTCCATCGACTAGCATTTTGGACGTCGGCTTGCCATGGATGAATCCTTTGACGTATAGTGGCTTCAAGTGCTGATTTTTGGTCTCCTCAGGTTTTTCAAAAATAGCTTGTTCTGGGGACAGAACCAGTCTAGCCAAGGTCTCCTCGACGTTATCTGCATCGGCCTCAGTAGCCTTAAACTCGGCTGGCAACATGAATACATGTTGACCGATGCAGAAGCTATTACTTTTCCTTTGGCCACCCTTTTTGCTTGATCGGTTGGGCTCTCATTGGCTGGGGCGATCTTCTTCTTGGGGTGCCACTGTTTCGTGCCCTGCCGACGTTGTTGCTGTTGGATCATCCGCCGGACTTTCTCTTCCTGTCCCTTGTTCTTGAGCCTCTGGATTCTTCTTTTCTACGTCTTGGTGAACAGGTCAGAGGGGCACCACTGCAGATTGGCCGATTGCTCCTCATTAGCCTCTTCTTCTTCTTCGTCTTCGTTGTTGAAGAAGTCTTGATGGATCGGGCCCAGGCGATCATGAACGGGCCAGCCGTCTTTGGTTAAGCTGCACCGCCCTAGGGACGAATCGATAGGATTTTGCGTAGAGGGATCCATCTAGTCGTCCTCTTTAAACTCGCTACATGCTAGGTAGTTTTCGATCGTAGGCAGCCTCATGCCCGATTCCCAGCAGAATCGAAAGAATTCGCAACGCCAATGCGGGTCACAGTCACTGTGGCATCGGACATATTGCAATCCTACCCGCTTAGGTACTCTCTGGTATGGCCTGCCGCGCCGATCTTCTTCTTCTTGTTGCACTCGCAGTTGAAACCAGCATTGGCTATCCATGCGTATGGGCCGACGATCAGCCGATCGACCAATGGCATGCACCATGTTGACTAGTGCAGCTTTGTCTCCAATCGGCTTTGTCTCGGCCTTCACTGATTTTAATGTTTCGGCTAAGCTGTACGTCATTCTATGCTATCGATCAGCTCACCTGTGGTCGGCCTAGATCTTGTTTACCGGGAAAGGATTGCCATCAACCTTCATCGGCTTAGCCGATTCTTCAAACTTTATTTTCTCGGCTTCGATGGCCGACTGGATCTGCTGCCTGAAGACCTTGCAATCGTTGGTGTTGTGAGAGGTGGTGTTATGCCACTTGCAGTACTTTTTCTTCTTGAGCTCTTCGGCTGATGGGATGACGTGGTTGGCTGGAAGCTGGATTTGCTTCTCCTTCAGCAACAGATCGAAGATCCTATCGGCTTTGGTTATGTCAAAGTCGTACTTCTCCTCCTTAGCCGATCTTTTCAACCACTGCCAGACTATGGCCTTCTTGTTCCTTGTCCACTCGGCTGCCGCCACCTCCGCATCGTTGTCGCTTGAGTCCGAATCCGTTGTGCAGGCGACGTGGGTAACCTTCTTGATGACTCTCCTGGAATCTTGAAATCTTTGTTCATGAGCCGTCACTTTTTGGGCCAAGTGGGCCAGGCTGTCAAAGTCTTGAGCCGAAAACCTTTCACGGATCGGCGGCAAGAGACCATGAAAAGCCAGGTCGGCTAGCTGAGAGTCCGATAACACCAGGCTGTAACATCGGTTCCTCATATCCCTGAAGCGCTGGATGTAATCTTGGACCGATTCCTCATGCTTTTGCCTGATGCCGGTGAGGTCCGACAACTTCATCTTGTGGGTGCCGGAATAGAAGTAGCTGTGGAATTGTTTCTCAAGATCGACCCAGCTTTGAACTGAGTTGTATGGCAATGATGAGAACCAGGTGAAAGCTGATCCTGAGAGAGATAGTGGGAATAGGCGAACCCTGAGCGCGTCTGTAGCCGATGCCTCCCCACATTGAGCTAGGAATCGGCTGACGTGTTTGTAGGTAGACATGTTGTCTTGCCCAGAGAATTTGGAGAAATCTGGCACCTTGTATCGGTTCGGCAGTGGCACCCTCTCGAAGTATTCTGGATATGGGACCGGTACATGTGGTCGGAGTCCTTCGGCTTGAGGCCGAACTGATCGCGCATAACATCAGCAATCAGATCGACTCAAGTTCTGTTGTCTTGAGCTTGGGGTATCAGCTCGTATTGTTCATATGGTATGGGTCCTTGCCGATACTGAGGTGGTGGCGTCTGCGGCTGGTTTTGTTGCTCGAATCAGCCTCCCGGATATTGGTACTGGAATTGGTTCACAGCGGGAGGCGGCCGAGACGCCAGTGGTGGTGTCTGTTCGGGAGGAAGCCGATGGCCGCCAGAATTGTGATGGTCCTAGGACGAGGTTGCGAACCAGCTCGTTGGATACAATAGGTCGCCGATTGGTGTCAAACATGTTTGCCACCTACTCCTGGGTCACCGTTCAGGCGTCGTGCTCCTGGTGTGGGGGCTATTTGTCGGGTCAGGATGATGGGTGGCGGCCTTGAAGCCGATGCATGCGCAGTCGGCTGGATCGGGACCCCCTCTGGTGGATTCTGTTGCCCTGGCGACGGTGTCGGCCGACCCTGTGTCGCCAGCACCCTGTAGCCCGGGAACTGACCGTCAGTGAAGTAGGTCGGCCCCCTTGACAATTGCTCGGCTATCTTCAAATCAACCATAGTGCTTATCATGTTATTGAGGGTGTTAACCAGTATGCCACTTTGGTTGATGAGAGCATGGTGCACAGCCGAGTCGATTCGGTCCTGTAAAGTGTGGAGGCCCGAATCATCTTGTTCCTGTTTAATGTCCTCCATCTTCTTCTTTCCTTTTTTGTCCTCGTCGGAGGACATGTTGAGGTCTTCAATCTTGAATTTGAACTTCTGAAGAACAGCCCCAGATCTGGTCTGGGTAAAGGATGGCAGGTAATTAGTCTGCAGCTGCTCAACCATCTGTTTGTAGTCGGCTAATTGTTCGGCTGACAATTGTTCCATCGTCATCGGGATGATGTTTTCCTCGTTGATCTCTGGGTTCTTGACGTTGACCATCGCGTCAATCCTGGAAATATGCAAATGGGTCCCACTGTGCGTGCCAAAAAGCGTGTTGATAAGAAATTCAATTCCCACACACTTGCCTGAGAGATTTGCTTTACTCTATTGCAGGACCAAGATGGTCGCCTTTGGTGAATCTAGGCGTGCCAGTTGGTTTGATCCTGTAACCAATAAGAAAACATAGAATAGGCGTTAAGTTGATATTAGATACTACTGGATCGGCTGAAGACATCAATAAACATATAATTGCTATCCCAAAGTACATTTATACTAAGTGATTGGGATAGATCGGTAGTATACCGGGATAGTATAAATCACTTAGGCTAAAGGCACATTAGGATAATAATTATCTGCATTGATAACCTAGCCGATACTGCAGGTCTAATGTAAATCAGCTAGTACTCTGATACATTTTATAAAAAGATATTAATCTAACCTAAATGCACTAAACCTAGATCAATCAGTTGTCAACGTAACTTGACAGATTGATACCGGCTTAGGGCATTTAAATAGATTGAGATCTTAATATAAAAGACGGCTTTAATATATCTAATAGCAATTAATACTAGAAGATAACTAAAAACAGGTAAGACCGGCTGAAACCCCGACACTGTCTCTAATGATAAATATTAAACGGAACATATCTTTATAATTCTAGAAGCGACTTAACAGGTCGATTAGATGCAACATTAAGTACAAAAAAAATACTAGATCTGTATAACCTAATGAGAACCCCTCGAGACGGTAGACACGACATATAATCTAATTCAACCTCTAGATCTAACTCTATGGCTGCTATCTTCAAAGAGAAATCAGCCGATCGTGAGATAGATCTAGACATTGCTCTAGATTATATGACGCATATGATAGATTAAGCAGTTTATAACATCGAAACTAGAGTATCATGATGATGGAAGCACTAACCCCGACGATACAAACCACTTGTAACAAGAAATTACCTTGTTCGGAGATCAAAGCCGATGCAGCCCGAGCAAGAGCAAGAACTTGTCGAAAGAAATAAAAGGATGGCGATGCGTCGAAGTTGATTGATTGTGTGTTGTTGTTTTACAAGAGCCCTCGGGTCTTATTTATACCCGGGTATAGCGACATCCATGTAGAACACGGTTTCTACCTTATCTACTATTTACAGTACGATAATATCTCGGGACGTAATCCCATGCCGCGTTACAAAAGGAATATCTATACAACTCCCTAATTTACAGATACAATTACCGTTATAGGACCTTATCCATATATGACAATATCTTTAACACACAATTTGGAGACCTAATCCAACGCTTTATCATCATGTTTTTCTTTCGGGACTGGCTCCACTTCTATCTCAACTCGGAATCGGCTATCGGCTATCCTGGTCCGATTTGGGCTTAGCCGACGGGCTCCGCAACCAATTCGGACTCAGCCGACGCGACCTCTGTTTCTCCGCAGATCGCGCATCTCCTCTTATTCCACTTCAATCTCTGCTTCAAACCCTGGGATTTGGTTACCAAATTTGGTCGTTAACACCCGTGCACCATTAACCCCTCCTGCATGGCCCCAACCCTGGCCGCCGATACTCACCTCTTCGCCGCGCGACACCTCCCCCACCCTCAAAGCCACTCATCTTCACCAAAACCATCATCCTCGTCATCATCTTCCTCCCCTTCCTTCGCCACAGCCTCCTCCGCCTCCCCCTCAACGCCGAGCCCTTCGTGGAGGCGGGGGGGAGAGGAAGATGTCACAGTCGTCGAGGCCGTCGTCCACGGTAGCAGCGCCCCACGGCGACAACGATGGCGGTGGTGGGCGTGACCAGCTCCCAGGCGTCGGGGACGACAGGGCCAGGTGGGGAGGAAGACGGCATTGAGCTGAGCGAGGAAGACGAGAGCGAGAGGGTCAACATCTTGGGCTTGAGTAGGAGGTGCAGGTTAGGGGAGGGGAGCAGCAGCGGGTGGAGCACCGAGTATGGGGATGCCGGGACGGAGAACGGCGGGGACAGCGGCGCGGACGGTGGCGGCGGCAGCACTGGCCTCTCGTCCATGGCTGTGGTTGTTGCGGCTCACCGGATTCCGCCTCGATTTCGAGGTGGTTCGTTTGGATCTGGATGATCTTGGCGCTCGAGATCGATGACGACTGCCGATGGATTAGGGTGTGGTGACCGCGCGGCGGATTGGAGCAGGAGATGCGGAAGAAATTGCGGCGAATACAGAATAGAGGATTGCGGCTGGCGTGGCCGATGCGGAATATAGGGATAGGGTTGGCACGGCTGAGGCGTGAGCTGAGTCCGATAAAAAATATAACTTTTTTTTGGCCAAAACACTTCCAAATCCAAAATTTTTACATGCTAATTTTACACCTACCTATTTAGTTCCAAAATCCAAAAAATATCTAAAATCCTAAATCTTTATAAGTTTTTACAACCTCACTTCAAAGTTCAAACACACTACATGAAGGCTCAACATGGTCGCTTTCTTCATAGTGAGGCACGATACTGTGCTGAGTGAGCAGTGGATTTCGGCTTCTCGCCGGAGATGGCAATAATGGTTGCCCAGTGGTTACAAGTAGGATGAAAACGATACGAAAACAGCCAAAAACCACCTTTACTTTTTATATTTTTAAATTAGAAACCCCAGATACAATAACGAAATCGAATATTGTCGAAACCGAAAATGAAGCGAAAACGAACCGGCGCGAATACGATAAGGAAAATTTAACAAAACCCCTCAAACTAAGCTTTAAACTATGTCAAATTCAATAATTCTCAAGTCTCAACAGTACATCAAAAAACACAATTATGTCAAGTCTAATTCTCAAATCTCAGACAACCTTGTTAGACAAGTCTAATTCTCACGTCTAAATTGGATAACACAATTATGTCAAGTCTAATTCTCAAATCTCAGACAACCTTGTCAGACAAGTCTAATTCTCACGTCTAAATTAGATGCATTGGGTTGGGCTGAATTAGGTGACTTAGGAATTACGATGCTGAATTGGGTTGGGCTGAGAAGGAATTATGGACAATGGTATGGGCCTTTGTAATTTCTGAAATTTCGAGAAATTGTTTGGAAAGTTTTTGACTGATTTTGAGTACCGACGAAAACATTTTTAATTATATTTGATTTCGTTTCAAGAAAATATTTTCGAATACATTTTCGTTTCCAAAAATTTCAAAAAAATTCTGAGATTCCGTTTTCGAAAAGTCCGAAATCAAAACGTTCTCTTACCATTTTCATTCATAGTTACAAGCCATCGGGACGGGACCAATGAGAGCTCATCGGATCTACGCAACGGTTTGTGCGCTACTCCATCATCATGGTAGGAGTAATGATGATGGAGGACAGTTTGGCCCAAAAATCTGACAGCCCAGCAGTGCTTAACGGCGACTAGGCAACGAAAAAAAAAGCACAATGTGACTGATCAAAACTCAAAAGAAGTAAATTAACAGAACACGCCAGGAATGAGGATTTTTTACAACGGGTAAAGTCAGACGCAGCGTGGATAGGGACAAAAGGAAAGGGTGTAGACGCAGGACGCGACGCGAAAGCTTCGAGCAGCGATGAGAGAAAAGGACGCAAGATGTCTTTTTTTTATTCTAAGTCCTTCCTTTCATTTCAGCATTGGGACTACGGATTAATTTTATAAACACTTAAGTGGTTTTCTACAAAATAGTCAGGTGAACGAAAATTTATATATAATTAGTTATAGCAACTGTGGCTGTGCATTGTAATGGGTGAAGTCGGAGCGCGACGTGGATAGGGACGAGAGGGAGGGGCGTAGGCGTAACGCAGGAGCTCCGAGCAGCGACGGATGGGAGGATCGGGACGAGCGGGAGGCACGTAAGAGGTCTTTTTTTCATCCAAACCCTTCCTTTCTTTTCAGCATTGGGACTACGGGTTAATTTTATAAACACTCATTAAAATAGTCAAACGGATAAAAATTTTAAGTAGAAACATTATTTGCTTTATAAATAGTTATTATAGATTATATATATATATATATATATTATAGATTATTTGCGAAATGGAACGATCAATCTTGTTAGAATATTCCTACTCTCCCTTGTTCTCGTTGACATTTGATAGCAGATTTATTATCAGCAAGAACAAATAAAATACAGCCATTTCCATATAAATTGAGGTACCCTTGCTAGTATCAGTTGCAAGTTGCTACTCCCTGCATCCTCTGATCAGGATCCCAATGGCAATGGAGAAGAGCTCTCCTCCTCCCGCCCCGCACTTTCTCTTCGTGGTGAGCGGGATACAGGGCCACATCAACCCGGCGCGCCGCCTCGCCGCGCGCCTGATGGCGTCGGCGCCGGCCGCGCGCGTCACCTTCTCCACCGCCATCTCCGCGCACCGCCTCATGTTCCCGTCCCTGGCGTCCCCGGACGATGAGGCCGTCGACGACGCCGGCATGGCGTACGTCCCGCACTCGGACGGCTACGACGACGGGTACAAGCCGGGGGTGCACGGGAGGGACGGCTACAAGGCGCGCACCAGCGCCGCGGGCACCGAGACGCTCTCCGCCGTCGTCGCTGGCCTCGCGGCGCGGGGGCGGCCGGTCACGTGCTTGGTGTACACGTTCCTCGTGGTTTGGGTCCCCGCCGTCGCGCGCGCGCTGGGCATCCCGTCGGCGATCTACTGGATCCAGCCGGCGGCGGTGTTCGCCGTGTACTACCACTACTTCCACGGCCACGACGAGGCGCTCGCCTCCTGCGCGAACGACCCTGGCCGCGACGCCGTCGTGCGCCTTCCCGGGATGCCGCCGCTCAGTTCCGACGAGCTCCCCTCCGCCGTTTCCATCGTCTCCCCGGAGCACAAGCACTACCTGCTGCTCGACATGCTGCGCGACCTCTTCACGGATCTCGACGAGCTCAAGCCCAAGGTGCTCGTCAACACGTTCGACGAGCTGGAGCCCGATGCGCTCCGCGCCGTCCCGGATCTGGAGGTCGTCGCCGTCGGGCCGGTGGTGCCGGACGGCGAAGCGCCTCTGTCGAACACGGACATGTTCCGGCGAGACGACGCGAGCGCGTGCATGGATTGGCTGGACTCGAAGCCGGCGCGCTCCGTGGTGTACGTCTCGTTCGGGACCCTCCTGTCGATGAGCAAGCGGCAGGAGGAGGAGATGAGGCGCGGCCTGGAGGCCACCGGCCGGCCGTACCTGTGGGTGGCGCGCCAGGGCGTCGGCGATGGCGGCGCGGCCTTGGACAGCGCCCCCGCCGCCGACGACGCCGGCGGCGAAGGGCACGCGCAAGGAATGGTGGTGGAGTGGTGCGACCAGATGAAAGTGCTCTCTCACCCGGCGGTGGGCTGCTTCGTGACGCACTGCGGTTGGAACTCGACGCTGGAGAGCATCAGTCGCGGCGTGCCGATGGTGGCCGTGCCGCAGTGGACGGACCAGCCGACGGTGGCGTGGCTGGTCGAGGCGTGCATGGGCGCCGGCGTGCGCGCGCGGCTGGACGGCGAGGGCGTGGTCGAGCGCGGCGAGCTGCAGCGGTGCATGGAGCTGGTCATGGCGGACGGAGACGGTGGTGTCCGGGCACAAGCGGAGCGCTGGAGGGGGCGCGCCGAGGAGGCCGTCGCGTCCGGCGGGTCGTCGGAGAGGAATATCCGGGCGTTCGCCTCGGGGCCGTAACGCAGGCGGTATGCTCGAGCAGTCGTCATCGTCGTTGTTGTTGTTATTAGACCAGGATAATTGGGTTTGTTATTCATCGAGGCGGTGGCGCAATCACTATGTTGTTGATGTGGTAACAGAAAATTTGATGATAGATCTCATTAAAATTTAGATGTTGCCTTTATCATCTAGCAATTTGGCCGAGTTCGTTTCGCTCATTTTTCACGCGCATATTTTTAATTTTTAGTATTTTTAAAAAGATTCTATGAAAAAGTTATTTTTAAAAATCATACTAATTTATTTTTAAATTTTTTTAAGCTAATAGTTAATTACTATGTATTAATAGTCTATTTCTCGTGTCGAGTAGAAATGTTCTCAACCTTTACAATCAAACACAATTTTAATAGAAGCAAGAAATTCCGTCCTCCTACTTCTATCTCTCCATGTGGCTATGTGTGACCTCGAGATTATTTAGCCGTCGCTTTTTATCCCTATCGTCTTTGGTCTCTTAGACGACCAACACATAATCATGTCAAATTATAAGTTTAACTTCCAAACTTTGTTGGTTTCCTTATAGCATCTCCAACAATAGACCATATTCTAAAGGGATTGTCTATATAACTTATGACACAAAATCCCATCTTATGTCTTTTCAATTCTACATCGTTAGATATGTTTTAAGATTCGTGTGGAACTCTCCTTTCTCGTTTTCCTTCCCAGTCACATGCATGAGGCATGCTTGCCCGTTCATTTCCTCGAGCACCACTTCCCTACTGAAAGACGTGAACGGCATCGGCGAAGCCCCCCTCCTAGCCGGCTTCCTCCCTTTTCCTCCTTCCCCTTCCCATCTCATCCTCTTTTCCTTCTAAAGCCAGCGGTGGCAAGGTGCCCCCACCTTACCATCTTCCTCATATTCTATGGCTCCCTGCCACCAGATCTGCCACCACGGTCACCACCTCTTAGCCAATCACTTTGTTTTGCCCTCGTTGCCGATGCTGGCCCACCTCTCTACTCCATCCCCATGGCTCTGATGACGGCGACGATCCTTGCCGCTCGCCCGAGTCCACTGTTGGTCCTCCGTTACCCACGGTCGTCCCTTTGCAAACTCCCCCCTCTTCCTCCTCCCCCACCCTTACCATCCCAACCCTAACCCGAGACCCTAAATTGTCGGGGTCGTCATCGCTGTTCGCTGGAGTTCAACAAGATCACCAGAGTTGGAGGCGAAGCTCACCGGAGCACAAATTGTGAAGCGGATCTAAAGGTTAGCAATTCTGTATTGCCCAATAGATTCTCAAAAACCAATTCTAAAAAAACTCATTTAGAGAATTCCTAAAAACTTTTGAGAATAAAATCAAAAATTGATATCATAGATTCTCAAAACAGATTCTCTATTTTTTAACTAACTGAACCCATCAACTGCTAGGGTATCAATGTCTTTCCGGGGCGTGGCAGCAGATGCGTTGGTAGCAGAGCGTTGATCAGTGTGTCGGTACCAGATGCGTCAGTAGCAACAACAGCAGGCGTGGCAAGGACTGGCGGCAACGCAGCTGGTGCAGGCGGTGGCACAACGTTGATCGGTGTGGCGCGCGCGATAGCAGCAACAGCAGGCCGCGGCAAGGACTAGTGGCAGGCAGGGCGCAACAGTGTGGCAAGCAGGTGCGTCAAATTCATGTACAGCAGGATTACAATTTTTTTCTTGCCGAGATGACACGTTGTCAGATATAATTACTTCTCAATTGTATATTGAATCTGTGTATATCTTTTATCTTTTTCTCAAGGTAAAAATATGTTTATCTCTGAAAATATGAAATTTACAATTTCTTCACTGGAATTTCTTATCTTTTTATAGTCTTGGATGTTGAATTGGTGAAATTGCACATCCACAACCCTAAGCACTTCTCAATTGGATATTGAAACTGTGTATATCTTCTCTTTTTCTCAAGAAAAAATATGTTTATCTCTAGAAATATCAAATTTACAATTTGTTCACTGGAACTTCTTATCTTTTTATAGTCTTGGATGTTGAATCGGTGAAATTGCCTATCCACTACGTAGACATTGTCAAGGCTGTTGAACAATGAACCAACGTAGTGCGTTGATGCGTTATTATTTGGAGTCCTTTTTCGACAATGATGTCGAGTTCATTACCGATATACTATATGAAGCGGATAGTGATGGTGACAATGGTAATGAAGGAACACATATTGGTTCTATTCCTAGACATTGAGTTATTCTCTCTTGTTGGCAGTGCTGTGAAAGGAACTGGAGACATGGTGAATATGCATGTGTTTCCAGAGGATAAATGTGCATGACAAGTTGTTATCTTTAGTGCAGCTGTACTCCTCGCGGAGTGCTTTGGCGTTTTTATGCCATACATCTTTAGTGATCAACCTGGTTAAGCGATCCCAGCTACAATCCTATAGCAGCTACAGGACATCTTTATTTCCTTTCATTTACTTCACCAAAAGAATGACACCCTGTCTGGCTCACAGCTTTAATATTATAAATATTTTTATGTTCGTGGAAGTCGTTAACCATAACTAAGCAGTAAACTGAAATGCCATCAGCTATTTTCTTGTTCCTTGGCATGTACTGAAAAAACTGTTTGCTAGCATATTAGCTGATCCCAAAATTTTTTTAACAAACATGAAGTAATCTGAATTGAAGATGCAGGGCAGCTATGTAACAAGATGCACGGCAGGATGCCGTGCGGCAGGATGTAGGGCCGGCTGATGCAGGGTGGCAGTGCGGCAAGATGCAGGCGACAAGATGAGTTTGCGGCAAGATGCAGGCGGCTGGGCCAACTGATGCAACGGCAAGATGCGTTGGTGGCAGGCGGTGCAGGTGGCGTGACAGACTCCCAGATCTGTTTTTTTCGCGTGCGCCTCGTGGTAAAATAATCCTCACGATGGACGAAGCTATTTTAGAGAACCAAACTACTTATTTTAGAGAACCTACAATTTTAGAGATCCATATAGAGTCTCTGTTGGAGCCACTTTTTCAAAGAAAATTCTCCAAAATAAAATTAAAAATTCATTTAAAAACACTATTGGACATGCTCTAAAGCCCCTAAAGTTCAAATGGGGACTCCCACCATTTCCCAAGGACAAAAAAGATCACCTCCAACTCCAGCAAACGAGCAGTATTTCTTAGCCCCATTTCTGTTCTCTTTGGCATTTCTGCATACACTTTATATTTACTCCTAGTTTAACACCATAATATTTTAACACGAATATTTCTAACGCATACAATTCAACCATGCAAATTCATAATTTCAAACATCATAATTCAAATTCAAAATTCTCAAACATGGGAATGACAAATCCTGCTACCAAGTACGTATTCAAGACACAACATAGTTTAATTAAATAGAACTTTTACAGTGGTTGGAAAAAATGAGGACCGTCCATCGCTTTAGATCCATCGTTTTAGATCCAACGGTAAAAAAATAGAAGGACCTCAAGAGAAAGAACTAGGAGGAACCGAAAGAAACTGAAAAGTACTGAATAGTATAGTAATTTCACATATAATGCAACAGTTTATTAGAATCAGAACTAAAAAATGAGCAAGACACTAAATTAACCATCGATTTCGTCATTCTCTTCAACAAAAGACACCTTTAAAAACCCATAAATTTCACAACGTCGGGTTTGCCTCCTAGCGTCAAGGACGCTCCGCCACAGCCATCTCCGCGGAAGAAGCCGTGTCCGACGCTGCGGCCTCCCTCCAAGGAACCAGAGTTGTCACCTGTGGGTACGCCGAGGTCGTGCATTCGGGGTGCCAAGCCACCGTCTTTGTCCCCCATTATGCTGCCGTCACCGTCGCTGTCACCGGCCAAGGTGCCATCGCATTATCATGCTAAGACGTCGTTGATCCCACCGACGGAGCGATCGACACTTCCTCCTGCCAAGCCGCCGGTGATCTTGCTGGCCAGACCACCTCAACTCTCCCCTGCGAAGGCACCGTCATTGCCTCCGGCCAAGCCACCAATGCTCTCGCCGTCGCCAGAGCATCCACCATGGCACTCCCCGTCAAAGCCACCGGCTTAAGCTCCGGCCAAGCCACCAGCAGCACTACGTCCAGCGATCTCTCCGGCAGCAATGCCAAAGCTAGCGTTAGTCGCTCTGATGCGGACGCAAACGCCGCTTACCCCCGCAATGTCACCGACGCATGCTCCGGCAAAGCCACCAACAGCACTCGAAACAACGACGCCGCGCTCGGTACAACGACGCCGCTCGTTCTCGTAAAAAACAGCTAATTACTTAAATACCCTTAAGCATATTAATTTAATTTAAATTCATTACATAATTTTCGATGGCCAGGATAAATCGATGGATAAAGAAATCAGGAGGAACCAAATAACCACAGTAAAACACCTTTTCTATATGATTGCTAGTTCATTCGTAGAACGAGACAGAGGCGGAGTCAGGATTTGAGGATAAGAGACAATAAATAAAGTAAAGTAGAACTGATAGTCATATCATATAATTTTTGTCATATATAATAGTATCATGTCTCATAAGTCTTAATAAAAAATTATAGTTTTATCAATTTAAATTTAGCTCTATGAATAACAATAAGATCATATGTTTTAATAATTTCATCCGTACTAATTGATACAACCAATTCCTTCTCAATATAAATTACCAAACAATCTCGTAAAAATCTATCTCTCATTGTACATCTAAGACATGTCTTCGCAAGTTTTATAGCTGAAAAGCATTTTTCGATGGTTGCAGTTGATACTGAAAGAGTTAATACTAATTTTAACAATCTGTTCACCATAGGATAAGATGAATATTTATCCGTTTTAAACATTGTTTTAAACAGTCCAATTGTTAGATCAGCAAGTTTAGTAATTCCTGTAATGGGGATGATTAATGAATAAATTAATTACTAATTTAAGCATAGTTAATGAAGGATTTTAAGGATAATTAATGAAGGATTATAAGCATAGTTTTCGTATGAAACACACGGTTTAATACTGCTTTTCTCACCGGTCACTTCCATGTTTGGGGGTGCTAGGCCCCCTAGCCCCCCTCCCATGTTGGGGAGTGCGAGGCCCCCAGCCCCCTTCCTCCGGAACGAGACCCAAACTGTTCGAAACAAGAAAACACGAAAATTAGACCCCAAATCGAACTGATAAGGACCAGAAAAAACCGAGCAAAGCATATGTGGAGATGGTTGCATCGTCGGTCACGAGCAGGGACGGATCCAGGATAGGGCTGCGCCCTGAGCTGAGCGGCTCATTCAAACCCAAAACAGTCTGATCTTATTTCCTGAACTTCCTTTTCTCTAATTAAGATATGTTAAAGGGTTACATAGGCTTACTCGGGCTGTAGTCCAGGTAGCCCGGGCCCTAGATCCACCTCTGGCCACGAGCATCGTCTGATACATGTACACTGGGTGTGTATAAGCCATAAGTAGAGCCTATCCACGTTGGATTTTCATTAACGTGGAAAAGAGAAATTGGAGAGAGAGAGAGAGTAATCATATGTTAATTTGTTGTTGACCCCAAAAGATGCCAGGGAGTCGTTACTGACAACGATTTCCCTGTTGTAGCAACGCAGTTTCGTATTCATGTGTTTCCATGTGGGTTTGCTGATGCGATATGCCGAGCACGTGATAAAAGTAAAAAAAAAAAAGACGGTGAAACCTAGCATCAGCGACAACGTAACAAATGCTTGATTATACACCATGTCTCGTATAAGGCCACCCTCGATGCATTGAGGTTTCATTCTTATTAAATATATCATATCAGTATAATGTGGCAAAAATTTAATAAAATAACAGATAAAATAAATTTTATCCGGATGAAATCATATTTACATTCTGGTCTTTTTTATATGTTGCTTATGAAATATTTATATATTGCTTATGAAATATCAAAAATTGAAACAATGCATTGTACAGGTAAAAGTACAAGCTATTTCAACCATCATTAAATGTATTATTGCTTTGGTGGCACCATTGAAACCATGAAAATGACACCTTCCCTGAGAATAACATGATGTCTCATAGATGACATGGGAAAAAAATACATTCAACAGTGTCTCTCGGATGATTGAAGGAATTCCAGAGTTCCTAATTCAGAGTTTAGGACTCCATTGAAACAGGGGAATCTTGGAGGAATTTTGTAGGGTTCAAAACGTATGGAAAATTTTCCTACATGTCCATTGAAACAAAAGAATAGCCGTTTAAAAGATTGCATCAGATCATATGGATTCACTACTATAAAAACCATTTTCCATGACATCATATTCTTATTTTTACTAGCGGATTTAAAAACACACGTTTGTAAAAATGTGTAGGAGGTATTCTGATCACGAACCGCTAGCGAAAACTGATTTTATCTAATGGTTACTTTAAGTGATTCGTCTAAAAAATAACGATTATTTTTACATGAGGACCGCTTACAACCGCCAGCAAAAAATGGAAGGCATATAAAATTCGGTACAGTGACCTCTCCCCTCCACTCATTCATTCCAGCTTGTTCTTATCCATTTCTCCATCTCTCCCCACTCACTCTCGTTGTCATCCCCTACTTCCCCATTCTCGGCGGCGGCGGCGAGACAGGGACGGTAGCGACAGGCCAGCCATGGGACGACGGCGACAGCGCGGGCCAACCACGGGCATCTGATATGGTGGAGGTAGGCCTCAAGTGAGCTGGTTCTGGTGTTGGCCAGACTCAAGCTTCCCGGATCTAACGACTGCAAGTTGCGGCTCAGCAAGGCCGACCACGATGCGACCGACAGGTGGATCTAGGCCGCCATGCTGCTCATCGCTCCTAGTGTGACTTTCAGTGCTCCCGGCCACAACACAACCGGTGGGTGTATCCAAGACATGACAACGAGCGACAGCAAGCACCGACGGATGTCGAGCCTTAGGACGTGCTGGATATGGCGGCTGTGGGTTGCGAGGACTACGAGTAGACGAAATATTCGCGGCTCGCTAGCTCATTTGGCTTGGCTCGGCTTGTTGAGAAATGCTAACGAGCTGAGCCAAGGGTCTATCTCGATAGCTATAATGAGCCAGCTCGAGAGCTGCTCATGAGCTCAACAAGCTAGAGACAAAGCAAGGCCAGTCCACTTTGGGACGCCCATGGGCCATGAGTGACCCATCAAGAAAAGCTCATCACACGACCCATTAGAAGAAAACCCTAAAATCCCCTACCTACCCACACCCAGTCGGCAATGCATCCCATGATCCTGATTCTTCCCTCCACACGCACGCGCCGTCGCCCGCTCCACTGGCCACACAGCGACACCGACGCTTCGACGCCATCGGCCGCCCATCTCGTGCACTCCACTCGCCACCGCTGGCGGCCAAGGCCACGCCGGTTGTCTGCCGCAGCAAGGCCAAGGCCGCGCCGGCCATGCACCCGTGCTGCCCCATCCCGTTCCTGCGCCAGGCGCTAGCCACCCGCCGTACCTTCCTCCGTTCCTCGCCATCCCCTCGTCGGCTCGTCATCACTCATGTCATGGAGAAGACAAGCAAGCAGGAGTAGAATACCTCACGGCCGTTGCCACCAAGTACCGGATCTAGGAGCAAATGTTTGAGGAACTCGTCTCGGATGATGGTCGATGGACAAGTGTTATTATGTTAATTATGGACTTATTAGGTATTATCACCTTTTACTTTTTTCTACTATATATTTGTATGTTTGATAGACTCATGAAGAAATGGACATGTAATCTGTACACAATATTGATATGGCTCGCGAGCTAAACAAGCTAGCTCGAGCTGGCTATCGAGCCAAACCAAGTCAGCCTCCTAGCTCATTAGTATCACAAGTCGAGCCGAGCCAGCTCGTTATGCTAACAAGCCAGAGCGAGCCGAGCTGGCTCGCTATCCACCCCTAGCGAGGACTGCAGTGATGGCTATGATCGGGAGCACGGGAGGTGGCTACAATGAGGGCGATGATGATTGCAACAATACCAATCTGGAATTCTAGATACTGTAAATGTTCATGTTCTGTTGTGTTATGTTCTTATTTTCTTGTTCTGTGTTTTGATGCTTCTCATAATCTTTTGTTCCATCTGCTGATGCTTGAATTTGATTTGGATTTGTACTCTGATCTAAAAAGATGTTTGCATGAACTGGATCGAGGTATGAATTTTGATTTTCATTTTTTCTTCAGAAATACTTTTTATTGGCGATCCTCTTATGGCGCCACTTGCGAAAAATGATTTTTGCAAGCGGTGCTCATAACACGTCGTCTGTGAAAATGAATTTCACAAGCTGTGCGTGACCGTCTGAAAAAATTATCTATTTTCACTGGCATGTAGTCGCAAGCGGTTTTGTTGACCGACAACAAAAATCGATTCTGGCCGCCTCTAAAGACCAATTTTGTAGTGGTGGTTTTAGAAGATATTTAACATGAGATCTAATTTCTTGAAAAGAAATTCTTTCTGTATCTCTTTTCTTATTTGTGTGTTTTTTCTCGCACTCTATCCAAACGATGATTCCTACAGTGTTTCTTTGCTTTTACATCCACAAGGTTTGAGGTGCCGACGCTCAAATCTTCTATAATATATTTCAAAAATCGAATATTCCAAAGGAACCTTTTACTACAATTAATTGCGTAACACCAGCACCTGTCACGTAGGATCCATGTCATCACATTGTCCATGCGACGGCATGACAGTGAAGATTTGGGTTGTCACAAACACTATGATGATGTAATTCACTAGGAACATTTATGGCATACGCCTCATTTTTGTTCATAGTAGGTGATCATAGACGGAGCTTCCACAACAAAGCCCTTTCGACATAAGGGCGTTATAGGATCTATTCGGTGACAAAATTTTGTTGTTTTGTGACAGAAGTGAGTCACTGTAGAAGGTCGAATCTGTTGTAACATGCTCTATATCTCTACTTTTAAAAACAGAGTCATCCTCCTTTTATCCCTTCCTATTACTGCCCGCACACATGCTTCAGTGCTTTCGCTCCCGTAACCACCACCTCCAGTGCTTTATCCTAAGCCCACTTTCCCAAACCATTTCAATCCACCTTCCCAGCTCATCTCCAGTTATATATGTAACGTACAATCATATTATATCACTATTAACTAATGATAATGCCAGCACGTTGAGATAATAAAAGACCATTCTTATGGAGGTAGTAATTGACATGAACTAATTTCTCTTCGTTTACTTTTCTCTCCATCTCTCACACGTAGATTATAGTAGCTTGATTCTTGTAACCTATGCTAAATCTAAGAGTTGAAAGCCACTATCGATCGTTGCCAACACGATACCGATATTTATAGTGGTAAGATAGGCCATTAGCTGAACTGAAAATGACATATATCTCTCTGGATAGAAACAGTAGGAACTAGGCAGGGCGGTCAGGTAGACAATCATGTACAGCCAAGCCGGCCAGCCGGCCGGCGGCTCATCTTAAAATCCCATCTCGACGGCATTGTCGCCGAGCAATTAAGTTTAATCCGCGAGGAGGCAGCGATCGCCGTCACCTAGCAAGCCAGGTAGGTTAAACACGGATCTTACTTCCACTTCACTATGAGTTAAAAAAATATGTTAGTAGCTTTTCTTTTAGATAATGAAATAAATCATGACCTTGTTCCAAAGAAGCTACGTCTATTTATTAGAGCAAACTCTCAGGCAACAATATAAAATAAATAATAAAACCAACACATAAGGAGAAAATAATTATTGAAGTTTATATGTAAATCTCCATCTGTAATTAGCAAAAATATGTATGACCGTAACTTCTAAGCTTTGACATGCAGAACATATGATCTTCTTGTTTTTTCACACTTTTGAAACTGTGTCCAAAATCGAAGCTAGTTCATTACCATGAAAAGCCCTAAAAAACACATACATATAATATTTATTTGGAGATTTATCAAAAACTACATCATTTCTACTCAACCATAGACTCCAACATAAAACAGATGCTCCAATAAATATGAGGTTTTTAGTTTTTGAATCAACACCACCAAGCCAATTCTCCATCACATTAGAAATACTATCAGGAGGTTTTAGTTCAAGGAAATATAAACTATTCTCCAAATAAATTTTGCAATATGACAGTCATAGAAAAAATATTGAATAGTCTCATTATTCATAAAAAAATAACATCGTTTACTCCAGTTCCAATTTCTTCTCTCTAAATTATCCTAGGTTCGAATCACACCTTTAGACAGAAACAACGTAAAAATCTTAATCTTAATTGGCATCTTTAATTATAATATAAACTTATTCTTCTCAATATGATCGTTATTAATCAGAGATAAATACGTTGATCTAACATAAATATTTCGATGAAGATTCCATTTAAAAGAATCATTAGTTTCATTCAAATTAGTATGCAAAATCAACGTAATTATGCCAGTTAATTAAGTTCTGACCAATCAATGTTCTTTTAAAAGAAACATTAAGCAAAACAGAATTCATAACAATTATGATTGGGACATTTCTCCTATGAACAATGTTATATAGAGATGGAAATTTATCTTGTAAAGATAAATTCCCAACCAATGGCGATCGGTCGATGGGTCGATGACACGACTCCAGCCGATGCCGATGCCGACTGACGTACTTAGGGTTTTAATCCATCGGTCATTGCCAAAAACGTGTTGATGAGCAAATATCTATATAAAGACGATCGGCTGATGATAACATGATGATATAGTAATGTAACATAGCGTAAACCAATCACATGATGAAGTAGACATTGATCTGAAGACTAAAACACACATCGGCTGGGGTCTGATGGCATTAGATCCAAGTGATTAGAAACATTTGCTGCAATCGGCTCAGTCCAACTTGTATGTAATCCTTGTAAGCCGATGCAATGTCTAGATAACTCATCGGCTGAACCCCGATAAAACAATGATTGATGCCTACTGACTTGCATAAATCTAGCTTACAACCACAACCTCATAGGTCGGACCTAACCGATGCAACATAAGGTTGATGATTGCCTGATAGATTTAAGCAAGCCGATACAACACCGATCAAAGTGGTCATGTATTAAATTTAACCAAGATAGCAAAACTATCAAGAGAAAATTCAACACATCAGATAGGATCGGCTAACCCTCCGATGAAACATTAGCATAAACTTATTGGCTTAACAAGACTTAGATTATCAACAACAATCCAGTAGGTCGGATCTAACCGATGCAACATGAGATTGTATATGATAATCTAATACTCAATGAGCCGATAGATCTGTCTAATGTGATGAATATATCAAATCTATCTAAAGCGATATCATGTTTAGAGAAACATCAACTTGATCAGAATATCGGACCTAACCGAGAAAGTCCTAACTAAGCCGATGTGACTATAAACAGTAATGGAACTAAAGATAGAGACGATATACCAGATCGGCAACACTTGGACTTCCCCCTTCGCAGAAGATCGAACCTAACCGATGCAACCCCACGTTGGGTGCCAAGTCCCACCGGGTGATGAACAAAGTGGAAAATGTAAAAGGTGACGATGCACCGAATGTATCGATAGTAGATGATAGATTACAGGGCTTACATATTTATACCGACAGGCTAACAAAGATCCTAATAGATTACAATTCAAACTTTCCTAAAGATAAAAGAAAACAAACTGAGTCCTTTTCGGATACTAAAACACTTTCCTAAAGATAAAATAGAAAGTTAACAAACTCTTCCTAATTAATAAATACAAGCCATATCCTTTCTGAACTCGGTCTCTTTTGGATAAGATTTTCTCAAACCAAATCTAACAAGAATCCGACTGCTGAAGATGTTGACAAGAAAAGACCCTCATCGGCTGCTTGCAGAAATCCAAGCCGATACTAGCTTTGAGTCGATATGAACACCAGCCGATGAGGACACCGGGGCATACCAAATTTTGGCGTTAACACATGCCCCTAGTTTTGGAGTATGAGAAGTCATGTTTCAAAATTATCTTTGCCTTGATTGCCCCAAAACTGATTCTTCTCTTCTTCCTGATATCGGCTCTCGTAGGCCGATACCTTTTGTATTAAATGAGCCAGGCTGTCAAACTCATGGAAGAAAAATTTAACTCTAATTGACATTGATAACCCTTGGAATGCAAGCTCTGCCAACTGCTCATCACTTAAATCCAAATTATAACATCGGTTGCGGACATTACGAAACCTTTGAATATATTCCTTAGCCGATTCCCCTTTTTGATGTTTAACTGATAGCAAGTCTGCAAGCTTCAACTCATCAACCCCAACAAAGAAGTATAGGTAAAATTGCCTCTCAAGATCGGTCCAACCTCTGATAGAATTTGGTGGCAATGACGAAAACCATGTGAATGCTGATCAAGTTAAAGACAATGGAAAAAGTCTAACTTTCAAAGCTTCTTCAGCCGATGCTTCCCCACATTGAGCTAAGAGTCGACTGACATGTTCCATTGTCGATACATCATCCTGTCCTAAAAACATGGAGAAATCTGGAACCATGTATCGGCTTGAAAGCGGAACCCTATCAAACCACTTAGGATAAACCACTCAGGATATGGCAGCCGATACATAGAAGTTTGATCTTTAGGTTTAATTCCAAACTGCTCCTTCATTACCTTTGCAATCATATCGGCCCAATCTTCTTTAGACTGATACCCTTGAGTTTCTTCTGGCCGATATTGCTGTTGTGGTCCTCCATACTGATACTAATCAACTTGCTCCCCGAGCCAATATTGTTGTTGCCGATCATGTTGAGATTGCTCACCAATTTGCTCCCAATGCTGATTTCTTAAGGCAATTACCCTAGGAACCATCTTCTCGATCAAACCATGTAATGTAATTATCAAAACTCCAGATTGATCGAACACAGCACGATGAACAATTTTATCAACTATGTCCTGAAGCATCTCATCATCCATCGGCTCAAAAGATTGCTTCTTATCTTCATTCATCGGCTTGAGAGATTGTTCTTCCTCGGACTTGACTTCTTTATCAGACATCTTGTAATAATTATGGGTTCCACAAGCCGTGTAAACAATCTATCATCCTACTGGATTGTGGAATGCGAACAACAGCTGATTGTCCCACCGAGCGTGCCAACAATGTGTTGACGCCAAATCCGTGCGTGCCAAAAGATGTGTCGACGCCAAACACACGCTGGCCTGGGAGATCTGCTTAGCTCCAGTGCAGGTCCTAGAATCATGAAGCGCGGGCGTGCCAGTCAGTTTGATCCTGCCACTGACAAGATATACAAAGCAGCAAGACATAAAGCATATCAGCCGACAGGCCAATGATCAAAACAGCCGATCGGCCGATGGGCCGATGGCCCGATTCCAGCTGATGCCGATGTCGACTGATGCACTTAGGGTTTTAATCCATGGGTCGTTGCCAAAAGCGTGTTGATGAGCAAATATCTATATAAAGGCGATCAGTCGATAATAACATGATGATATAGTAATGTAACATAGCGTAAACCAATCACATGATGAAATAGACATTGATCTGAAGATTAAAGCACACATCGGCTGGGGTCTGATGGCATTAGATCCAAGTGATTGGAAACCTTTGCTGCAATCTGCTCAGTCCAACTTGTATGTAATCCTTGTAAGCCGATGCAATGTCTAGATAACTAATCGGCTGAAACCCCGATAAAACAATGATTGATGCCTACTGACTTGCATAAATCTAGCTTACAACCACAACCTCATAGGTCGGACCTAACCGATGCAACATAAGGTTGATGATTGCCTGATAGATTTAAGCATGCCGATACGACACCGATCAAAGTGGTCATGTATTAAATTTAACCAAGATAGCAAAACTATCAAGAGAAAGTTCAACACATCATCGACTAACCCTTCAATGAAACATTAGCATAAGCCTATCGGCTTAACAAGACTTAGATTATCAACAACAATCTAATAGGTCAGACCTAACCGATGCAGCACGAGATTGTATATGATAATCTAATACTCAACGAGCCGATAGATCTGTCTAATATGATGGATATATCAAATCTATCTAAAGCGACATCATGTTTAGAGAAACATCAACTTGATTAGAATATCGGACCTAACCAAGAAAGTCCTAACTAAGCCGATGTGACTATAAACAGTAATGGAACTAAAGATAGAGACAATATACCGGATAGACAAAACATGGACTTACCCCTTCGCCAGAGATCGAACCTAACCGATGCAGCCCCGCGTTGGTGTTAACGACCAAATTTGGTAACCTAATCCCCGGGTTTGAAGCAGAGATTGAAGCAGAATCAGAGAAGGTATGCGATCTGAGAAGAGACGGAAACAGAATCGGCTATCGGCTATCCTAGTCCGATTCACTCTCAGTCGACTAGCTCCGTAGAATATGTTGTATCCACCGTCTTGAAGGGTTTACATCGGTCCGTATAGATCAGATGCTATCCTTTTGTACTTAATGCTACATCATCCATGATCTATTAAGTCGCTTTTAGAAGTATTATGATCTATTCGGCTAGATGTAAGCTTGTAGAGACAGTGTCGGGGCTTCAGCCGGCCTTACCTGCTTTAATAATCTTTTAGCATTGTTTACTATTAGATCTATTAGAGCGGTCTCTTATATTAAGATCTCAATCTAGTTAAATGCCTTAAGCCAGTATCAGTCCGTTGGCATCAGCCGACAGCCGATTGATCTAGGTTTAACGTATTTAGGTCAGATTGATATCTTTTTATAAGATGTATCGGAGTATTAGCCGATTCCCGTTGGACCTGCAGCTTCGGCTAGGTTATGAACGCATATATTTATTATCTTGATGTATATTTAGGTTAAGTGATTCATACTGTCTCGGCACAGCCGATCTATCCCAGTCACTTAGGGCCCGTTTGGTAGGGCTCCTGATTCTGTGATTCTCTGATTCTAGATTCTGATTCTCCTGAATCAGATTCTGGAGAGAATCAGAATTGGTATAATAAAATAATAACTAAAACAATATTTTAGGTTATTTTCAGATGATTGTTGAGAGAAACTGGTTTCAGGTGATTCTAGGGAGAAACTGCTTTTTAGGTGATTCTCACTTCCTATGTAAAACTGTTGAATCACTTGAAGTGATTCTTCTCAGAATCAGTTGTAAAATAATCCGTTTGGCAGGGATTCTACTGATTCTGTTGAGAATTAGGGAGGAGAATCCCTACCAAACGGGGTCTTAGTTTAAATATGCTTCGAGAAAGCAATTATATGCAGGTTGGTGTAGAGATTATGGCAATCGGATATCCACATGGCAAGCTTATCCGACTGGAGATAGGGATAGGTTGCGCCTGCCAAAAATGTAAACCAATTATGACTTAGGTATTACGTTGCCGATTAGATAAGGCAACGGCTCATAGTCACGGTTTGGTAAGATTGAGGAAACCGACTTAGAGTAAGATAGGGTTTCCGACTTGTAAGCCCGTCCTTCGAGACTATATAAGGGGGGTAAGGGGCGTCCCTTGAGGGATATAAGCTTTTAGATCAGAAGTTAGATCAGCTTTCAACTTTAGATTCACAAGATCACGAGATCAATAAAGACACTCGGCGGATCGAATCCCTAAAACAGGAGTAGGGTATTACCTCAGAGAGGGCCTGAACCTGTCTAAATCCTCGTTTTCCATCTAACCCATTGTGCTTGGCGATCTTGACTGCACCCCCAATTTTCTATTGCCGAAACCGAGTTTCAACAGTTGGCGCGCCAGGTAGGGGACCGCGCGTCAAGACTTCTTCGACAATCTCACCGGCAAGCACGATGGGATCTTCTTCAAGCTTCGGCGACTTCCCCGCCAATGACTTCAACAAGTTCTCCTCCTTCGACTCGGATTCGGACCAGTCGGGAGGAGAAACGCACGTGGCGCCGTTCGGGCTCACGAACAACGCTAAGATCTACGACGAAATCTTGGATTGCAAGATGCAGTCCACCCACTCTGACGGAGGAACTCACTCGGCGCTGTTCGGGCTACCGAACGCCGCTGAGATCTGCAGCGGTCTTCTCATCTCCCCGTCGAAGCCAATCTACTTGGAACAAAACCTCTCGGCACCGTTTGGATTACCAAACGCCGCTGAGATCTACTGCAAGCTCCTCTCCCTCGAGCCAAGATCAACCCACTCGGAGGGATCCATGTCATTAAGCTCCGACTCGGACTGGAACGATACAGATCCGAACCACCCGGGCTCAAGGGAAGTCGCGGTCATCCTTCAACCGTTCGGGTCATGTTCATCCTCGGAGCTCGACAAGTACCTCAGCTCCTTAGGTTTTGACAACCTTTACGACATCCCCTCGCACGAAGCTGACGACTCCGACTGCGACAAGGAATACGAGCCGAAGTGCTTTGATGTCCTCATGGCTGAGGTGGCTGAGACCGACTCAGCCATGGCCCGTAGGCTCGCGGAAGGAGAACGAGCCAGACTTGAGCAAGAGCGCAAGCTGGCAGAAGAAGAAAAGAAGCGCAAGGAGGAAGCCGACAGAAGGAAGCAGGATCTGAGGGCAGCCGGACGATCCGCTCAGGAGGCCATACTTCAGATGCGGGTCCGCAACACCAACATCTTTCAGACGCCACAGCAGAACGCTGTTGTTGTCCTCACACTCCTGGACACCTTTATCGAGACGGCGCCCCCCGACGTAACGCCAATCTTGGACAAAATCAAGACCATCATTGCGGCTACAGCCAACGGCCATCCCTCCACCTCAGCTCGAAGACTGACTGAGTCCATGGCAGAAACGCCCGATAGAAGCCGACTCTCGCTGCTGAGGTCAAGAGATTACAAAAGGCCCGAGCCAGACCGGTCGGCGACCAGGTCAAGAGGCCCACACCACGAGACCACGCACAAGCATTAGGAGCAAACGGCCGACTCCCGTGAGAAGCAACATGGATGTCCACCCGTCCATCATCGGATCCGCCGCAACAACAGCTCCGATTACCGAAGCAGCTTGCCGAGGACCCCATCGAGTGATCTGCGGGAAGTCCTCGATCGTCGCTACCAAGAGCGCGATCAACGCACCCGGGAAGATCGAAGGGGATCACCCAACAGTAATGACGACAGAGTACCAGCTTTTACTCGGGAACTTCGCCGAGTGCATTGGCCGAACGGGTTCAAGCCGACTGGAATCGAGAAATACGACGGGAAGGCTGACCCTGAGTCATGGCTAACCGTATACACTCTCGCCATCCGTGCGGTAGGAGGTGACAACAAGGCCATGGCCAATTACCTGCCTGTTGCCCTTGCCAACTCGGCCAGGAACTGGCTCACGAGCTTGCTGCGAGGCTCGATCGGCTCGTGGAGCGAGTTAAGGGACCACTTCATCGCCAACTTCCAAGCTAACTTCAAGAGACCTGGAACCCACTTCGACCTCTATAACGTCGTCCCGAAGCCGGATGAACCCTTGAAGGACTACATCCGGCGCTTCTCCGAAAAGCGCAACAAGATCTCCAACATCACCGACGACATCATCATCGCCGCCTTCCAGAAGGGAGTCCATGATGAGCTGTTGATCGAAAAGTTTGGGCGGAAGCCACCGAAGAAAGTGAAGCAGATGTTTGAGAAGGCAAACTCTTACGCCAAATCCAATGATGCCATCAAAGCAGCGCGCCAAGACCGGCCCAACAGGAGGGACGACAAGCAAGCGGGAGGAAGCCGGAATCCTAAGAAGGACAACGGCAACAACAACCAGGGCCAGAAGGACCACAAGCGCCGACCCGAAGATCTAGTTGCCGCGACGTCCAACTCCTAACGACGCCCCCGAGTCGTGGCCTATGACGCCATCATGAACGCTCAGTGCACGCATCATCCCAATCACAAGCACGCGGCTAAGGACTATTTTATTTATAAACAGTTCGCCGAACAATATGCGGCACAACTCAACAAGAAGCCGACCGACGAAGCCGGTCCATCGGGCGCCAAGAAGAACAACCCGGCTGGAGATGCCGAGCCCTTCCAAGACCCCATGGGCGAGCTGAATTACATCTTCGGGGGGCCGCAAGCCTATGAATCCAAGAGAAAACAGAAGCTAACTGACCGCGAGGTCAACGCGGCACAACCCGAGGTCCCACAGTACTTACGATGGTCGGAGGTGGCCATCACTTTTGACCGCTTGGATCATCCCGACCGAGTGGTTCACCCAGGGCGCTATCCACTCGTCTTGGACCCGGTGGTCCGCAACATCAAGCTCAAGCGTGTCCTCATCGATGGGAGCAGCACCCTCAACATTTTGTTCGCCAAGACCCTGGACGAGATGCAGATCCCGAGGGCCGAACTGAAGGCGAGCTCAGCCCCCTTCCATGGAGTTATCCCGGGGCTGTCATCCACGCCACTCGGGCACATCACCCTTCCGGTCACCTTCAGAGTTCGAGAGAATTTCCGGACGGAGAACATTACTTTCGAGGTGGCCGACTTCGAGACGGCCTACCACGTGATCATCGAAAGGCCCGCACTCACCAAGTTCATGGCGATACCCCATTACACCTACCTCTGCATGAAGATGCCGAGTCCGAACGGCGTCATCACCTTGCGCAGCGACGTAAAGCAAGCCTTCACCTGCGACAAGGAGAGCTGCGACATGGCCCAATCTTGCGAGAGATCACGTGGCCAGCAAGAAATCCGATTGGCTGCATCGACTTTGGCGGAGGGTGAAATCCTCGCGAAGAAGATAGCCAAATCGGGAACCGGCGACGCCAAAACCAAGAAGATCTCCCTTGATCCATCGGATCCCTCAAAAACTGCTGTAATCGGCGCTGAACTAGATCCTAAATAGGAAAGCGCGCTCGTCACCTTCCTCCAAAATAATAAAGATATTTTTGCTTGGAAACCATCTGATATGCCTGTAATTCCTAGGGAGGTGATCGAGCACTCTTTACACGTCAAAGATGACGCGAAACCGATTAAACAGGGATTATGCAGGTTCGCGCAGGATCGAAAAGATGCCGTCAAGGAAGAGCTCACAAAGCTCTTAGCCGCCGGCTTTATCAAGGAAGTCCTACATCCCGACTGGTTGGCTAACCCAGTCCTGGTCCGGAAGACGACGGGGTAATGGCGCATGTGCGTTGACTACACCGACCTCAACAAAGCCTGCCCCAAAGATCCATTTGGGCTGCCTCGCATCGACCAAGTCATGGATTCAACAGCCGACTGCCAACTCTTAAGCTTTTTGGACTGTTACTCGGGCTACCACCAAATCAGCTTGAAGGAATCCGACTGCCTGAAGACATCGTTCATCACATCGTTTGGGGCCTACTGCTACATCACGATGCCTTTCGGCTTGAAGAACGCCGGGGCCACATACCAACGCATGATCCAAAGGTGTTTTCAGACGCAGATTGGGAAGAACGTGGAAGCTTATGTCGACGATGTCGTCATCAAGACCAAGCAGAAAGAGGACCTGATCGCTGACCTAGAAGAGACCTTCGCAAATATTCGGGCCTTCAGAATGAAGTCGAATCAGGCAAATTGCTCGGCTTCATGGTGTCACATCGCGGCATTGAAGCCAACCCAGAAAAAATCAATGCTATCCTAAGCATGAAGCCCCCGAGTAACCAGAAGGACGTCCAGAAGCTCACTGGCTGCATGGCAGCGCTAAGTCGCTTCATATCTCGACTCGGCGAACGCGGCATGCCTTTCTTCAAGCTTCTGAAGAAAACCGACGACTTCCAATGGACTACGGAAGCCCACAAAGCCTTCGAAGATTTTAAAGAATTTCTCATGACGCCGCCCGTCCTAGCCTCACCTCAACCCCAGGAACCCCTGCTACTGTACGTTTCAGCCACCCACCAAGTGGTTAGTACGATCCTCATGGTTGTGCGCGAAGAAGAAGGACGGGTCCAAAAGATTCAGAGGCTGATCTACTTTGTTAGCGAAGTGCTGGCAGGAACCAAAATTCGCTACCCTCAGGTACAAAAATTGCTATATGGTGTTCTGATAACCATGAGGAAATTGGCGCACTACTTTCAGGGTCACTCTGTCACTGTCATCACTTCCTTTCCACTCAGCGATGTCATCCACAACCGCGAGGCAACTGGGCGCATCGCGAAGTGGGCCCTGGAGCTGATGCCGCTGGACTTAACTTTTGAGGCGAGGACGTCTGTAAAGTCACAAGCCCTGGCGGATTTCTTGGCCGAGTGGACCGAACAACAAGAAGATGTACCTCGAGAAGACCTTCAATACTGGACCATGCACTTCGACAGATCCAAGAGGATCACCAGCTTGGGATAAGGAGTCGTGTTGATCTCCCCGACTGGGGAAAGACTAAGATATGTCCTCCACCTTCACTTCTCCGCCTCACACAACGTCGCCGAGTATGAAGCCCTGCTACATGGACTACGGCTCGCAGTTTCACTCGAGATACGTCGGCTCATCGTGAAAAGGGATTCCCAGCTGGTTGTGAACCAAGTGATGAAGGACTGGTCCTGTCTGAACGACACCATGGAGGCCTACCAGCAGGAAGTTCGCAAACTTGAAGACAAGTTTGACTTATTGGAGCTATCCCATGTCTTGAGACATAACAACGAGGCAGCTGACGAGTTAGCGTAGTTTGGATCCAAGCGTGAAGACGCTCCAACAGACGTTTTTGTAGAGCATCTCTACGAACCAACAGTTGCAGCCAAACCAACTCCCAACGAGCAAACTGCAAACGAAGCCGCCATGATCGACGCCGACTGGAGGACACCACTCATCAAATTTTAACGCAGCAAGAGCTGCCGAAAGACCGGGATGAGGCAGAACATGTCCGACGTCGTTGTCAAGCTTATGTCATGGTTGACTCCGATTTATACAAGAGAAGTTCCTCCGGAGTCCTGATGAGATGCATCACACCTGAGGAAGGACGACAGCTACTCCAAGACATCCACTCGGGCATATGCGAAAGCCACGTGGCAGCACGCACCCTGGTGGGCAAAGCCTACAGACAAGGCTTCTTCTGGCTTACGGCGGTCTCCGACGCTGACAAAGTAGTACGAACTTGTGAAGGTTGCCAATTCTTTGCCCGACAGAGCCATGTCCCAGCCCAGGAGCTACAAACAATTCCATTATCCTGGCCATTTGTGGTATGGGGCTTAGACATGGTCGGCCCCTTCAAGAAGGCTCCAAGAGGATTCACACACCTATTTGTCGCGATCGACAAGTTCTCCAAGTGGATCGAAGCTAAGCCGGTTGCTACAATCACCGCTGACAAGGCATGGGACTTCATCCTCAATATCATGCACCGGTTCAGCGTCCCAAATAGAATTATAACCGACAACGGGACTCAATTCACTGGAGGCATCTTCAAAGAGTTCTGTGAAGACTTCGGGATCAAAATCTGCTACGCGTCGGTCGCACATCCCAGAAGCAATGGACAAGTTGAGCGTGCCAACGGCATGATCCTTCAAGGCATTAAGGCCCACGTGTTTGATCGCCTAAGTTCTTATGCCGGCAAGTGGGGTCAAGAGCTCCCCTCGGTCCTATGGTCTCTATGGACCACGCCCAGTCGGGCTACCGGCCAAACTCCCTTCTTTTTGGTTTATGGCGCAGAAGCCATGTTGCCAACGAGATGGAGTACGAATCCCTCTGAGTCCGTAGCTTCAACGACGAACGCTACGACCCAGACCGAGTGGATGACCTCACTTGACTGGAAGAGGCCCGTGAGGCAGCCCTCATCCAGTCGGCAAAATATCTTCAAGGGCTCAGACGATACCACAGTCGCAACGTTCGAGCACGAGCTTTTATCATTGGCGATCTGGTTCTACGCAAGATTCAGACCACCAAGGACTGTCACAAGTTATCGCCCTTATGGGAAGGACCTATATAATTGTCGAAACTCGGTTTCGGCAATAGAAAATTGGGGGTGCAGTCAAGATCGCCAAGCACAATGGGTTAGAAGGAAAAGAAGATTTAGACAGGTTCAGGCCCTCTCGTGAGGTAATACCCTACTCCTGTTTCGGGGATTCGATCCGCCGAGTGTCTTTATTGATCTCATGATCTCGTGTATCTAAAGCTGAAAGCTCATCTAACTTCTCATGAAGCATATGATCTAAAGCCGATATCCCATATCCCTCAAGGGACGCCCCTTACCCCCCTTATATAGTCTTGGGAGGTGGGCTTACAGATCGGAAACCCTATCTTACTCTAAGTCGGTTTCCTCAATCTTACCAAACCGTGACCATAGGCCGTTGCCTTATCTTTATCGGCAACGTAACACCCAAGTTATGTTTGGTTTACAGATATGGCAGGCGCAATCTATCCCTACCTCCAATGGATAAGCTTGCCATGTAAATACCCGATTGCCATAATCTCCACAAGAGCCCCGAGTCCTTTTTCGACGAGACAACTCGCTTCAAACCAAAACAAGTATGCAGCCAAAAGCTTCTTTGGCCGAGTGCTTCGGCGCCGAGTGATTCCATCATCTCTGCTGAATCTCCCAGTGGCTCCAAAGACTCGTGAAGGGCTGGAAAATATCTAAAAATTCTCAAAAATAAATATATAGGTGCATCTCCTGATGCACCTAATTAGGTAGCCCCGACTATGTGGTTAGTCAAAAACAGACTAAGCATATAGTCAAGAACTATAAAAAATCATTCTCATGTAGATGCTTAGCTCAAGCTAAAGCAACCTCATCACTCGGCAAGCTCGTGCTTATCCGAGTGAATTTGCCCGAGTCATCTCGTAACAAATAACTCAATCAACCCTCGTGGGTGAAAAGTACTCGCAAGCTCATGCTTATCCAAGTGGATCTGCTCGAGTCATCTCGGAACAAATATTTCAATCATCCCTCATGGGTAAGAAATCAATTCGCTCGGTAAGCTCATGCTTATCCGAGCTGATCTTCCCGAGTCATCCCGAAAATTTGCCCGAGTCATCTCGAAACAAATAATTCTCATATAAATGCTTAGCACAAGCTAAAGCAATCATAAAAATCACATCACTCGGCAAGCTCATGCTTATCCGAGTAGTTCGCCCGAGTCGTCTCGGAACAAATAATTTATTTAGCCCTCATGGGTAAGAAATCAATTCACTCGGCAAGCTCATGCTCATCCGAGTTAACTTGCCCGAGTCATCTCAGAACAAGTAATTCTATCGACCCTCATGGGTAAGAAAATCAATTCACTCGGCAAACTCATGCTTATCCGAGTTGATTTGCCCGAGTCATCTCGGAACAAATAGCTTAATCAACCCTCGTGGGTAAAAACACTCGGCAAGCTCATGCTCATCCGAGTTAACTTGTCCGAGTCATCTCGGGACAAATAATTTAATCAACCCTCGTGGGTAAAAAACACTCGGCAAGCTCATGCTTATCCAAGTTAACTTGTTCGAGTCATCTCGGGACAAATAATCTCATCAACCCTCTCGTGGGTAAAAAACACTCGGTAAGCTCATGCTCATCCGAGTTAACTTGTCCGAGTCATCTCGGGACAAATAATTTAGTCAACCCTCATGGGTAAACAAATTTTTCAGTCATCTGAAAAATACGACCAAAATATTAAATAGCTCCTGCCATAATATTGGTCTTAATCTAAAAAAGATCTTCACCAAGGTGGGAAAAAATAGTATTGATATAATCATTTAATCAAATGCTTAGAAACCAAATAGTCCCTGTCATCAGGACAGCCATGAAAAGCTTAACTGTTTGTCACCTTTCAAATTGCATCGTGCCAACTTCTCATGAAGTTACGCAAACCGCGGTATGAAAGGATTTTAAAGGTATTGGGCTATGTAACACGTGCATATTGCCGTGGCAAATCTGCTTAAGTCCATCCACTTAAGTCCCTAAGGACACGTGTCAAGCCACACCTTAGCTGGGCCGCAAGTCTCTCATGGGCTCGGCCCAATCACGAGACGACTTAGCAAAAACCCTCAAGTCTTTTTACGAAGCCTCGAGGTCGTCCCTGCCACTTCATCTAATCATCTTGGTCTCTTTATGCCTCCGATGTGAACTTGTAGGTATCTAGCTTATTTATGTTAATGCCTTGACCCGAGTCTTCATAGAAAATTTCTTAAGTAATTTTTGTCCGACTGTCACCAAGCCTAAGCTTGATTAGGTCATCAAAAAATTCTCAGTCCTTATCTATTAAACTAAAATCAAGAAACACTAAACAATGATAAACCAAATATAAACAAGTTGTCGAAGAAAACCATGCTTTATTGACACGTATGCAGCCCCCGACTGTCAACTCAAGAAGTCATCTTGCTTGAGGTTGGCAATCAAGAACAACATAAAACTTACGGAAATTTAAGCATAGTGTCGTCGAAGATGTTCAATATTCCAGAGTTCTTCACCATAGATCCATCTTTGTGCTTTAGTTGAAATGCTCTTGGCCGAGTCACCTCAGCGATTATGTATGGTCCTTCCCATAGTGGAGATAATTTGTGATGGTCCTTGATGGTCTGGATCTTGCGTAGAACCAAATCATCGACAATGAAAGCTCGCGCCCGAACATTGCGACTATGGTATCTTCTAAGTCCTTGAAGATATCTTGCCGACTGGATCAAGGAAGATTTTCTTCGTTTTGGCGTCGCCTTGTCCCGACTTGGCTATCCTCTTTGTAGAAATTTCACCCTCTTCAGATGTTGATGTAGCCAGTCGGATTTCTTCCTGGCCACGTGATCTCTCACAAGATTGGGCCATATCGCAGCTTTCTTTGTCGCAGGTGAAGGCTTGTTTGACGTCGCTGCGCAGAGTGATGACGCCGTTAGGGCCAGGCGTCTTCATGCAGAGGTAAGTGTAGTGTGGTATCGCCATGAATTTGGCGAGTGCAGCCTTCCGATGATCGCGTGGTAGGCCGTCTTTGAAGTCGACCACCCCGAAGGTGGTATTCTTCGTTCGAAATTCTTGCGAACTCCGGAGGTGACCGGAAAGGCGATGTGCCCGAGTGGTATGGGCGACCCGGGATCACTCCGTGGAAGGGGCTGAGCTTGCCTTCAACTCGCCTCTCGTGGATTTGTATCTCATCCAGGTCTTGACGAACAGAGATTGAGGACGCTGCCCCCATCGAAGAGGACGCGCTTCGCTTGATGTTCGAACCACTAGGTCAAGTACCAAGGGATACTCGCCCTAGGTGAACCACTCGGTCGATGATCCGAGCGATTAAACGTGATGGCCACCTCCGACCATCGTAGATGTTGTGGGACTTCGGGTTGTGCTGCGTTGACCTCGCGGTCCATCAGCCTTTTGCTTCTTCTTGACTCACAAGCCTGCGGCCCCGAAGATGTGATTCAGCTCGCCCACGTGGTCTTGAAAAGGCTCGAATTTCTAGTCGGGTTGTTTTTCTTGGTTCCCGATGGATCGGTTTCATTAGTCGGCTTCTTGTTTAACCGTGCCCATATTGCTCGAGAATTGCTTGTAGATGATGCGTGCACCGAGCGTTCACGATCGTTCATGATCGCGTCGTAAGCCGCAACTCGGCGACGGTGTTGAGAATCGGGCGTTGTGGCAACCAGGTCTTGGTGTGCCGCCTTGATTGCATCGTTGGACTTGGCGTAGGAGTTCGCCGTCTCGAACATTTGTTTCACCGTTTTCGTGGCTTGCGCCCAAACTTCCCGATCAACAGCTCATCACGGACTCCCTTCGGAAGGCGGCGATGATGATGTCATCGGTGATGTTGGGGATCTTGTTGCGCTTTTGGAGAAGCGCCGAATGTAATCCTTCGAGGCTCGTCCGGCTTCGAATGACGTTGTATAAGTCAAAGTGTGTGCCGGGCCTCTCGAAGGTGCCCGGAAGTTGGCGATGAAGTGGTCCTCGCCCGCTCCACGAGCCGATTGAGCCTCTTGGCAGGTTCGTGAGCCGCTTCGGCTGAGTTGGCGAGGGCCACGGGCAAATAATTGGCCATAGCCTTGTTGTCGCCGCTCGTGCGCGGATGGCGAGAGTATACACTGGTAAGCCATGACTCGGGTCGGTCTTGCCGTCGTACCTTCGATTCCCGTGGGCTTAAAACCACTGGGCCAATGCACTCGGCGAAGCTCCCGAGTGAAGGCCGGTACTCCGTCGCGCCGCTATCGGGTGATCCCCTTCGATCTTCCCGAGTGCGTCGGTCTCGCTCATGGTAGCGGCGATCGAGGACTTCCCGCAGATCACTCGGCGGGGTCTTCAGTTGGCTGGTTGGGTAGCTGGAGCTGTTGTTGCGACGGACGCGGTGGTGGACGGGTGGACGTCCATGTCGTTTGTCGTGGGAGTCGGCCGTTTGCTCCTGGTACTTCTGCGTGGACTCGCGAGGTGGGCCTCTTGGCCTGGTCGTCGACCGATCTGGCTCGGGCCTCTTATAGTCTCCTGACCTTAGAGGCGGAAGCCGGCTAATATCTGGCGTTTCGGCCACAGATTCAGTCGGCCTTCGTGCCGAGGTGGTGGGGTGGCCGTTAGCTGTGGCTGCGACGATTGTCTTTATCTTGTCGAGTATCGGAGTCACGTTGGCGGGTGCCGTCTCAATGATGGTGTCCAAGAGCGTGAGTGCGGCAACAGCGTCGTTCGCTGTGATGTTTGGAAGATGTTGGTGTTGCGGACCCGTGTTTGGAGGATGGCCTCCTGGGCAGATCGTCCGGCTGCACGTAGGTCCTGCTTCCTCTTGTCAGCCTCGTCCTTGCGTTGTTTTTCCTCTTCGGCCGTCTTGCGCTCGTGCTTCATCTTGGCTTGCTCTTGTTCAGCAAGCCTTCTGGCCATGGCTGAGTCGGACTCGTCCGGCTCGGCCATGAGGACATCAAAGCACTTCGGCTCATAGTCCATGCGGCAGTCGGAGTTGTCGGCTTCGTCAGAAGGGATGCCATGAGAGGTTGTCGAAGCGGCGGGGCCGAGGTATCCATTGAGGTCCGAAGATGAGCAGGAGCCGAATGATGGGAGGATGACGGCGACCTCCCTTGATCCTGGGTAGCCCGGGTCTGGATCGCTCACCCGAGCCGAGCTTGGGATGTGGGCTCCTCCGAGTGGGTCGCCGCCGACTCGGGGAGAGAAGTTTGCTGTAGATCTCGGCGGCGTTTGGTAACCCAAACGGCACCGAGAGGTCTTCGTCCGAATAGATCACCTTCGTCGGGAGGTGAGAAAATTGGCGCAGATTTCGGCGGTATTCGGTAATCCGAATGGTGCCGAGTGAAGTCCGTCGTCGAAGAAAGTAGATTGCATCTTGATCTTGAAGATGTCGTCGAAGATCTCGGCGCTATTGGGGAGCCCGAACGGCGCCAAGTGGGTCTTTCCTTTCGACCGGTTTGAATCCGAGTCGAAGGAGGAGTCGTCGAAGAAGTTGGCGGCGAAGTCGTCGAATGCTGAAGGAGATCCCATCACGCTTGTTGGCGAGATTGTTGAAGAAGTCTCGACGCGCAAGCCCCTACCTGGCGCGCCAACTGTCGAAACTCGGTTTCGGCAATAGAAAATTGGGGGTGTAGTCAAGATCGCCAAGCACAATGGGTTAGAAGGAAAAGAAGATTTAGACAGGTTCAGGCCCTCTCGTGAGGTAATACCCTACTCCTGTTTTCGGGATTCGATCCGCCGAGTGTCTTTATTGATCTCATGATCTCGTGTATCTAAAGCTGAAAGCTCATCTAACTTCTCATGAAGCATATGATCTAAAGCCGATATCCCATATCCCTCAAGGGACGCCCCTTACCCCCCTTATATAGTCTTGGGAGGTGGGCTTACAGATCGGAAACCCTATCTTACTCTAAGTCGGTTTCCTCAATCTTACCAAACCGTGACCATAGGCCGTTGCCTTATCTTTATCGGCAACGTAACACCCAAGTTATGTTTGGTTTACAGATATGGCAGGCGCAATCTATCCCTACCTCCAGTCGGATAAGCTTGCCATGTAGATACCCGATTGCCATAATCTCCACAATAATTGCTGAGGTGACTCGGCCAGGCGCATACCGATTAAAGCGTGAAGACAGATCTATGGTGGAGAACTCCTGGAACATCGAGCATCTTCGACGATACTATGCTTAAATTGCCTTAAGTCTCACGTTTTTCTTGACTGCCAACCTTAAGCAAGATGACTTCTTGAGTTAGCAGTCGAGGGCTGTACATATGTCAATAAAGCATGGTTTTTTTGGCAATCTGCGCATATTTGGTTTATCATTGTCTAATGTTCCTTGATTCGAGTTTAATGTTCAAGTACTGAGAATTTTTTGATGACCTAATCAAGCTTAGGCTTGGTGACAGTTGGACACAAATTACTTAAGAAATTTTACATAAAAACTCGGATCAAGGCATTAACATAAATAAGCTAAATATTTACAAAGTTTACACCAGAAAGTTGCCTACAATGTTCCGCAATACAATCAAGGACGGAAGTGGTTCACTACATCGGCGGCCACCTTTTTGGCCGATTCCTGTGCCTCACTAATTAATTCAAGGGCTTGCTCATCTGAGGTGCCATCAGCGAAGCCCTCCCCGACCGAATCAATGTCCACTCGAGGGTAGAGTGACTTCATCTCGTGCAAGGGCAAAGCCCGCTCCCATGATAGCCGCCGAGATATTAGCTGGCATCGATCGAGAGCCCTCCGAGCTTGTCGAAGATCTCGACTGGGTCCAATGAGCTGGTCCCGACTCTGTGATGGAACAAGGATAGCAGGATCGGCGTCGCCGTGTTAGCAACATCTTCCCTGACCTTTCCGGCTTGTTTGACCATCTCAAGCAAAACATCATATTGAGCTCGGGTCTTGACTTTGTAAGCTGCCAAAGACATATGATCACACAAAGCATTCGAAGACAAAGCAACACAACGAACATTGTGTCAAAGAAGCTCACCTTCAAACTCGGTCTCCAGCTCGGCCTTGCTGAGGCTGACCGCTTCTAGCTGGGTTTGAAGCAAGTGGACCTCCGATGAATTTTCTACAACAAGAAGGTCGTAAACAACCAAGATCAGCACAGAATACAATTAAGGGCATGAAAAGACCAAGAGGGATAAGCTTACTCCCGACTGAGCCCCGGAGGTCGAGGTTCTCCTCTCGGAGTTCGGCTATTTCTCTCCTCAGGGCTGCTTCCCTCGATGCAACTTCCTCTCGAGTGGTCTTCAATTCTTGTTGGATGTTCTCCAAAGAGTTTAGATGCGGGACCAATTTCTCGAGTGCATCGGACTTGGCCATTTATTGGCAGTACTCCCTCTGCGCACAAGATCTGAAGTTGGTCAATCGAAAAGAGATGATGATGCAACAACAGAAAAGGATTAAGACTTACGTTTAGCAGCCGAATTGCTTCATTCAGGCTGCTTACTAGCGCATCTCTTTCTTCGGTTTCCATTTGTTTATTCAAGATGATGCCTTGTCTCTGGCCTTTCGAATCCTGCCACTCAATCTTGATCGGAGGAACCCAGGTTTTAGAGGACTGCAACCTAGGAATCTCCTCTACTGTGGCTGAATGGATCAGAAGGGACAGATGAAGACACAGAAGGATTTACTAGAGATTGAAAAGTTAAAAGAGTGATTCAAGACTTACGAGTTTCGGTGGTCGGGTCTTTAACCGGCACCGCCCGCCGCTCTTCCTCTCTTGGCTTTTGCCCGACCGGTCTTCGCCGGGGCCCTTTGAGCCGCAGCCGAGTGCTCTTCTGCGGCCGACTGGTTTCCAGTCGGGGTATCCCGGCTGGCGGTCGGGGGCTCCCTCCTTGGGGTATCTTCGCCGCGAGGTGAGGTCCTTCCACCCGGAGCGCTCTCGCTTGGGAGAGGGCTCCGGGGTTTTGGCTCCATAGGCTGTGATGCCTCGGTTGCTGCTGCCGGTGCTGGTCTCTCACTCTTCCCAGCGGGGTCTATATCTTGAGGCCTCCTACCAAACGAAAGACAAGCGCAGTCGGGATGAAGACGAAGGAATTTTCAACAAACAACTTGATTTTGGTCATAAGATGTACCTGGCCGATCGGCGGATTTTGGCCGCTGCCTTCGGTGATGGCCTTGGAGGGGTCGCTTCGCTTGAGGGGCCGGACGTCGTCGTCCGAATCATCGATGATCAGCCTCCTCTTGCTCGCCCGCTTACCGATATCTTCACTCGGGGCTGCCCTCTTCTCTGGATCACTCGGATCTTCACGCCGCCGGTTGGTTTCTTGGCAGGCCGAGTCAGCGCATCATCGTGAGGAATTTTGTATGGCTTCGAAATGATGGAGGCGTTTTCCTGCAAGGAGGATTCTTACAACACTAAGAAGTGTGACATCAAGATTGAAAGGCAATAAAGGAGTTAAGTCAGCTTACCGGAGGAGGAGGGCGATATAGGCCGTAAGGGAGGACTGGCAAGACGAGGCTGCGTTCGATCGCAATCCCGGCCGAGAAGACCTTGTACATACGAATCTTCAAGATCTCGGCCGAGGAGTCACGGTCTTCCCGATTGGGGTCCTTCTCGCCTTCGTACTCGAAGGCTGGCTTGGATCGTTCCTTGATCGGTGCTAGTCGGCTCCTGATAAAGTGCCGAGTGATTTGCTCGTCGCGAAGACCTTTTTGCTTCATCTCCAAGATCTTCGCTAGCAACTTGTTGGCTTCATCCCGCCTTGGGCTATCGGTACAGGCTCCGTGTAGGCCCGGGCACGGGGAAGGCCAACGAAGTTGGGCAGCCGGGCTCAAGATTGTTGATATAGAACCAGCTCGCGTGCCAGCCCTTGTTGGAGGATTTCAAGGGAAGAGATAAATACTCCTTGTGGAGGGATCCGCGGAGTTGGAAACCTGCTCCACCGACGACGCAAGGTTGATCTTTGTTCGGATGTGGCTTAAGGTAGAACATGCGTCAGAAGAGTTGAAAGTGGGGGAGAATGCCAAGGAAAGCTTCACAGACGTGGATGAAGAGAGCGATGTGAAGCATAGAGTTGGGGTTCAAATGATAGAGACGAAGGCCATAGTAGTCAAGAAGCCCCCTAAAGAACTCGGAGGTGGGGATACTGAAGCCGCAGTAAAAGAAAGAAGTGAAAACGACGAGCTCACCGGTGTTCAGAGTGGGGAACTCCTCACCGGCCGCTGGGCGCCAGCCGACGATCTCCTTAGGAGGAAGCACTCCATGCTTCACCATCTCCTTGAGGGTGGACTCCCTGATATCCGAGGTGGCCCACTGCTCGAAAGGGATTTTCTTCTCACCCGCCATGAGTGTGGTTTGTATGGGGAGTAGATCTGGCTTGAAGGATGGAGATTTGAGATGGGGGTCTGAGAAGGTGGATGCGGAGGCTAACTGGGGGCGAAGCACAAGCTTCTGGATCGGTGGATTGGGTGCGCGCAAGGGCTTAGGGTTCTCCGCTGCAAGCTGATGAACAGTGTTGCGAGTGGGGAATCTTTCTGGGAAGACGAAGAGGCGGGGATGACCTCGAGGCTTTGTATAAAGATTTGAGGGTTGCGCTAGGTTTTCTCGCGATTGGGCCGAGCCCATGAGAAACCTGTGGCCCAGCTAAGGTGTGGCCTGACGCGTGTCCTTAGGGACTTAAGTGGATGAACTTAAGCAGATTTGCTTTGGCAATATGCACGTGTCTGAGTGCCCTGTACCTTTGGAAATCCTTTCATACCGCGGTTTGCACGACTTTATGAGAAGTTGGCACGATGCAATTTGAAAGGTGACCAACAGCTAAGCTTTTTATGGCTGCCTTGATGACAAGGGTTGTTTGGTTTTTGAGCATTTGATTAAATGATTATATCAATGCTATTTTTCCACCTTGGTGAAGATCTTTTTTAGATTGAGACCAATATTATGGTAGGAGCTATTTAATATTTTGGTCGCATTTTTAGATGACTGAAAAACTTGTTTACCCATGAGGGATGATTAAAATATCTGCTCCGATATATCTCGGGCAGACCTGCTCGGATAAATATGAGTTTACCGAGTGCTTTTCACTCACGAGGGTTGATTGAGTTATTTGTTCTGAGATGACTCGAGCAAATTCACTCGGACAAGCACGAGCTTGCTGAGTGATTTTTTATGGTTGCTTTAGCTTGAGCTAAGCATCTACATGAGGATGATTTTTTATAGTTCTTGATTATATGTTTAGTCTGTTTTTGGCTAACCACACAGTGGGGGGCTACACCTAATTAGGGTATTTATTTTTTGGATATTTTTCCAGCCCTTCACAGTCTTTGGAGCCACTCGGAAGATTTAGGCAGAGATGATGGAATCGCTTGGCGCCAGAAGCACTCGGCCAAAGAATTGTTTGGTCGTGTACTGTCTTGGTTCGAGGCTGAGTTGTCTCGTCGACTGCAAAGGACTCGGGGGCTACTGTGGAGATTATGACAATTGGATATCCACATGGCAAGCTTATCAGATTGGAGATAGGGATAGGTTGCGTCTGCAAAAAATGTAAACCAACTATGACTTTGGTATTACGTTGCCGATTAGATAAGGCAACGGCTCATAGTCACGGTTTGGTAAGATTGAGGAAACCGACTTAGAGTAAGATAGGGTTTCCGACTTGTAAGCCTGCCCTCCGAGACTATATAAGGGGGGTAAGGGGCGTCCCTTGAGGGATATCAGCTTTTAGATCAGAAGTTAGATCAGCTTTCAGCTTTAGATTCACAGGATCACGAGATCAATAAAGACACTCGGCGGATCGATTCCCCAAAACAGGAGTAGGGTATTACCTCACGAGAGGGCCTGAACCTGTCTAAATCCTCGTTTTCCATCTAACCCATTGTGCTTGGCGATCTTGACTGCACCCCCAATTTTCTATTGTCAAAACCGAGTTTCGACAGTTGGTTTCCTAAGCCGATCCGGTAGGATCTAATTTTAACCTTAATGCATGTATCTGTTTATTATTTCTTATTGGTTAGCAGATCAAACCATCTGGCACGCCTAGATCATCACAGGTAGCCAAGGACGGACCTGCACTGGAGCTAAGCAGATCTCCTAGGCCAGCGCGTGAGAGATTTTTCTCATCAACAGTTGGGTGCCAAGTCCCGTCGGATGAAGAACAAAGTGGAAAAGGTAAAAGGTGGCGATGCACCGAATTGTATTGATCGTAGATGATAGATTACATGAACTCTAGGCTTACATATTATACCCACGGGCTAACAAAGATCCTAACAGATTACATATCAAACTTTTCTAAAGATAAAAGGAAACAAACTGAGTCCTTATCGGATACTAAAACACTTTCCTAAAGATAAAATAGAAAGTTAATAAACTCTTCCTAATTAATAGATACAAGCCGTATCCTTCCTGAACTCGGTATCTTCTGGATAATATTTTCTCAAACCGAATCTAACAAGAATCCGACTGCTGAAGATGTTGACAAGAATAAAACCTCATCGGCTACTTGTATAAATCCAAGCCGATACTAGCTTTGAGCCGATATGAACACCAGCCGATGAGGACACCGGGGCTTACCAAATTTTGACGTTAACAATAAGACAAGAAGGGACAAGCCGACAGAGGACGACGTCACCCGACAAGACTGCGCACAAGATGCCTGCAGCGAGCGTATCTCAAGGCAAGACTGCGCGCAAGACGTCTATGGCAAGCGGATCTCAAGACGATTTTGTTTTGCTTTTCAGCTTTAGTCTACATTTGCCTTTTGCTTTATGACTAGCTTTCTTGCGCCCCAAGCCCCTTGTAACTGTCCCCTTGGACTATAAAAGGGAGGGCAGATCACGCGTGCAGTGGGATCGCATCAAGAACACTCTCCCACACCTATACTCAAACCCTAATCTTTGATTACCCTAACATAGAACACAGGAGTAGGCTTGTTATCCTCCGGGAGGGTCGAACCTATCTAAAAAACCTTGGTTCATCTTGTCTTGAGTCAACCATCAAGCCCATTGGTAGACGTCCCAACCACTCTTTCACCTCCTCGGACAGCCCCCTTGGAGGACTCCTCGACACCCCGTCGACACTAAGAATTTGTTTTTTTACTTTCATAAGATCTGACAAAACCAGAATCACTTTGTTTTAACACTACTTAGTAATTGAGTGCTTTTTCGAAAAATGTTACTTGTCACACCCAGAAATTTAGCCAAATTTCCAGACTATTTTGTGTATTAAATCCCTGTACAGGAATCAGCCAGGGTACACAAAATAACAGATCAATAAACAGATCCAAAACGTAAATAAAGCGTAAGATACTTATAGAAGAGACACTTAGTCCTCACACTTGAAAGGAAGCAAAGAAAAGGCGATCCTAACGGGGCTTCACCCACCCACAGCAAACTCAACTAGGTCCGAGCCTTGGTCTTCTAACTCCGTCTACGACTCGTAAGCACTACACTTCTAGAAAAAGGAGGAAAATAGCAAGGCTGAGTACAACCATCGTACTCAGCAAGCCACACAGAGAAGATGCAGATGTGCAAGGAGAGACAAGAGCGGCTTGGGCTATTTTGCATAAATACGGTTGTAAAACCTTTCTAGTTTAAAACAGTAAAACCGTTGATTAATTAAATCAGGATTAATCTTCCACTGAACAACGTTATCTCCATGTTGAACAGGCCCAACCAAACGACCTGAACTAGTCCAGTTCCATTAAGTCAAATTATTAAGGTGGAACTAATCATGGTGAATTTGGTTGATCGTCCATAACCGCGGGCATGGCTATTCGAATAGTTTTACTCTGGCCAGAGGTGTACAACTGTACCCATAAGACACGATTCCACACATGTTGCCATGCCCCGAAGCACCACCATGGTACTACAAGGGGGAAATCATGACAAGACCCTTCGCATAACTCCTACTGACCAAGCGACACCACACCTCAGGTTTCGCCCTTACCTTTATATCCAAGGTAGGCAGCCCCCTCTCGTGCCTAGGTGAATCCGGCAGCCGTACAGACCTTGCCCGGTCCATCCGAACTCCATCACGCCCACCCTTGCCTAGATGCGTTGGCCAGGAAAAAGCTACACTATAAGTCCAGCTGTTGCCCATGTTGGCTTGTGGTAAGTATTGTAAGCCTTCCAGGGTTTCCCATGAACTGGTCCTTAATTGCCATGGGTACGACAATCAAAACCATGCACCCACAGCCCACCATTGGGTCATATTTTAATTAACCATGAACCTTTGCCGAGGTACCTCCGGTCTGAGACCGTCATTTCATGTGACTATCAACTAGTAGTATAGTTCTCACATTAGGTGAGCTAGTGTAATTAAGCACAGCTAAGCATAAGTAATTCTAGCGAGATATCGTAAGTGATGCAAGCTAGTCAAATTAGTCACCTAGGTTAATGAATGGATATCAATTAATCATGGCACAAGCAATCAGATAGGTTGTCCCGATCCCCGTGTAATTAGCAAAACATGCAAGTTTATTTGCAGACGATAAAATATTTATAAATTGGAATCAATATGCGTCAAGGAGGAACGTGACTTTCCTTGCTTCTTCAGCTGATCTTCTCTTCTTCGCGAGTGCAAACTTCCGAAACGGTGAAGTATACACGCGACACACAAAACAAGGAAAAATTCTAATAAAAGCCAAATAAACAGTACATTGAAAGTAAACAAACAAGTAGAGCTCAATTTTAGATAAATTTTGCAATTTGAATGACCCAATTTGGAGTTCGTATGGATTAGATATGAATTTTAGAAGTTTTTGGGCCAGTTAAATGAATTCTGAAAATTAATTCGATTTATTGCGCAATTATTATTTATTTTTACAAGGAAAAAGGACGTTGCTGACGTCAGCGGGGCGAGGGCTGACGTCAGTGGGACGTCAGCGTAGCGGCTGCGACACACGGAACCATGGTGGACTCGGTCCATGGGGACCGGTCCACGGTCCACCACGTGGCTGCCACGCAGGCTGCCACAGAGGACGGCCTGCCGACGTGGCGCGCGGCACCGCTGGCAGCCATGTCGACCGCCATGTGGATGGACCAGATCACCCCGAAGGGGATCGGGTGGCCACGGGAGACGGACGGCTCAGATCGACCCGAGGGCGATTCGACGGCCGAGAGCAAGGAGGGGACGGCGACGGCCGGCCGATGGCAAGGCAACACGTCGGCGAGTAGCGGCACGGGCGGAGCATGGGACCCAAAGGTCACTGGCGGCAAGCGACGGCGCAACGGAGTGGGGCGAAGGCCACCGGCGGAGAAGGGAAAAGAGAGAGGGGAGCTCACCGTGGGGCATGACACTAGGGCGGCGGTCGGCGGAGCTCGGGCGGAGGGAGGCGGCGGCGCACCGGTGATGGGTGGCGCTCAAGAAGAGGCGAACGGGCTCGCCCTTGACCTGAGGAAGAGAGATGAGAGTATAGGGAGGAAAAAGCCGACGTAGAGCGATGGGAAACAATGACCGATGGCGGCGGCAGGGGAAGGGAACCTCACCGGCCGAAGGGGATGAAAATCCGATGATGGATGGCGGAGGCGAAACACCGGCCGAGTCATGGGCGGGCACGACGAACGCGGCGAGGAAGGGGGCGGCACGGTTAGTTGGCTCGGGCGTTGGTGGTTGGCGGCCAGAGGCGGCCAAAAGCGGCGACACACTGGGAGCACAGGAAGAAGCTCGATCCGGTGCCGATTGGGAGAAAAAAGTGCCAGCCGAGGTTCTATGGGAGACGGCGCACATGGCAGTGGGGGCGGATCGAGGCGACGTGCGGCGGTTGTGGCGAATTGAGCGGCTGAAGGTGAAAATGGGCGGCATCGGCTCGGGTTAGCGGTGGTGGGGTGCTCCAGCAACAGCCCGAGGGCGGGAAGTGGTGGCCGAGGCACGGGGCGATGCAGCGAAGGGTATGGTGGGCTTGGCGTGCGGCAACGGCCCTTGAAACAACGGTGGCATGCGGCCGGAGGAGAACCAGCAAGTGGCGGCGCACGACTTAGCGTGGGGAGAGTGAGGAGAAACGGGCGAGGGTGCACGGGGAACATCTTATAGTGGTGGGGAGGCGGTGGGGAGGCCGGGAGTGGTCGGATTTCGCAGCCGACGTGTGACGGCCGATGCGGGGAGTGGGCGGCGGTTGCGGACCCGGCCGTTCCGAGCTGTGTGCGCATGCGGTGGGCATGGGAGAGGGAGGCGGTCGACGCGCGCACGTGCGGGGAGGCGAGGTGGCCAAGCAATGCGGGCGAGGACGCGGGCTTAAGCGACGAGGGACGGACATGGCGACGCGTGGCCGGAAAGAGCGGGAGGAAGGGGATGACCCGACAGGTGGGACCCACCTGTCGACGGTCGGAGAGAGAGGGAGGAGACTGACAGCGAGGCCCACATGGCGGCATGAGGAAGAGAAGGAGGGCGACGCTGTTGACGGCCCAAGGGAGGGATTTCGGACTTTTCAAAGGAGTGGGCCGACGACGGCCCAAGAGCGGGAAAGGAATTTAATTTGTTTTTCTATTTATTTAATCGGGTAAATGATATTTGTATTTCTTTTTGTCTGATTAAAATTATTTTCAAGCTCCAAAATTTCACGAAAATTTCTGAGAGTATTTTAGGACATGGAGAATATTACAAAATATTTTCAGTCATGATTTTTAAAGAAAAATTTAATTTCCTTATTTAATTCACTTGATGACTTTACTTTTCTTTTTTAACAATTTCTACAAAATGCATTATTAAATGATTTTTAATCCCGATAAAAATCGGGCGTGACAATAGCTAGGAACACTTTGTGAAAGTCACTACTCTCTCCATTTTACATTTTATATTATAAGTCATTTTTATTTTTAGTTAAACTTTTAAATTTTGACTAAGTTTAAAAAAATTAGAAATATCCACACCATCAAATTAGTTTTATTAAATGTAACATTTAATATAGTTTGATAATATGTTTGTTTTGTGTGAATAATATTGATATATTTTTTATAAACTTGATCAAACTTTAAAAATAATTTGATTAGAAAAAGTTAAAACGATTTATAATACTAAGCGATGGAAGTACCAAAGAAGTTGTCATACGTCATCATTTGAAAAAGAAAAAAAGAAGTTGTTGCGAAAACTCCACACCATGCATCAACTATTCAACAAGGTAATTGTCAACCTCCTCTCCCACTACTATAGAAACATTTTTGCATGTGGCCAAAACTGATTTTTGCTAGTGACTAGACGGCCCACATGCACCCAGGTGTGTGCGAAAATCAAAATTTTCCATGCAGGCAGAGCAACCGCATGTAAAAATAAGATTTTTGCATGTGGTCACCTAAGCCGACCTCATGCGAAAATAATTTTAGCGACAAAAGAATAAAATTTCAAAAATCAAATTTGAAACCCTAGCTCCTGATACATTCCCAAACCTTATTCCGCCGCCGGCGTAAACCTACCTGTTGTCATCGTCGCCACCGCCGTCGCCACTAGAGTGCTTGCCGTAGTCCGCCGCCTGCTGTCGGGTCCGCGCAGGGGACGGCCGCCGACGCTGGATCCGTGCAGGGGAGGACGAGGGAGGACGGTTGTGTTGACGAGAAATCTCTCACGCGCTGGTCCGGGAGATCCGCTTGACTCAGGGCAGTCCTTCTGCCGCCTACGCCGTGTAGAGCATGCCGCTGATTTGATCTCGCTAATCAACAAGAAAAACAAGGTAGTGTTCGTTAAGCGTTAGGTTAGATCCCCACGGATCGGCTAAGGAAATCCATGGATGTATATATACTATCCTAGACCATATTTGGGCCAAGCGACTGGAATGCGTCGGACACGCCGAGACAGTCATCAACCGCCCGATCCAAACATAGCGAAGAATAATAAATATACAGATCAATAGCCTAGCCGATACTGGGAAACTAACATCGAATCGGCTGGTACTCCAATGAATCTCATGTGAAGATAATATTCCTAGATCAAATGTATAAGCAACATCCACCAAGAACACGATCTTGACATAAGAGGCTATATTAGGGCAAATTAGGCCGGCTGAAACCCCGATACTATCTCTTGGATAATGTAAATCCCAAAAGAACAGATCACTGACAGTTCTAAAGACGACTCAATAGTTCAAACCTGATGCAGCATTAAGTATCAAAAGAAACATCCAATCTGTTACTACCAATTTACACTCCCTGAGATGGTAGATACCACATATGAACTAGCCAACCCTCAGACCTAGCCCTGTTGACCATACACTCTTAACGAGATGATCCAACTACAAGATAGATCTAAACATTGACCTAATTCATATGCGTTATATGATAGTCACAGTAAAACCACTAATTCTAATGTATCATTGCGATGGAAGCATTAGAAACAGATAATCTTACCACTAATGACAAACATTTACCTAAGTTTGGGGAACAAAACGATGCAGCCCAAAGCCAAACAGAGTGTTCGTCTAAAAGGAAAAGGTGGCGATGCGCCGAAGATTAGATTGATTGAATTCTATTGTCCTTTTTACAGAGGGCCTCGGGTCCTATTTATACCTGAAATACAAATACTTGTAACAACCCTGGACTCTATCTAGACCACTGTTTAAAGCACCATATTATCCCTAGCAAAACCTATACCGTGTCACAACTAACAATCTAACAAATCTCTAGATTACAGATACAATTGCCGTTATAGGACTCTATCCATGAGTGGCATCTTTTAACGTATACCTAACAGCCGAATCTCTCATTTATCCCCCGAATTTCCATACTGAACACGGCTTCATCTCTTCCAGACTTCAGAATCGGCTGTTGTCTGCTCCTGTTCAACCCAACCTCAGCCGACTAACCCTGCAGCCGATCCCTCTTCAGCCGATATGATTCCTTTCTTCAGCCGATCCGATTTCACTTCGTCTCTACAAACTTAGGAACTCAATTACCAAATTTCAGTGTTAACAGGTTGTTGTTGGATTGACGTGGATTGGGCCACCACCATCGGATTTGTGTGGGGCCACTCCTCCGCCGTCGCCGATGTTGGATCCGCCTGGGGCTGCTTCGTCGCAAGCCTCCCGCTCGAGCCCGCCACCGCTGATGCTAGAACCACGCGGGGAAGGGTGGCTGCTGCTAGATCCGCACGGGGCCACTCCTCCGCCAGTGTCCAACTCGAGCCCGCCATCGCCAACGTCGGATCCACGCGAGGGAGGATGGGAGAGGACGGCTCAGATTAGATCAGGTCAAATCCGATCGGATTGATTGCACGGACGACATGTGGGCGACACGCAAGCACCGGGGAACAACGTGGCACTGACGTGGCTCTAACGTGGCTTCACCGGCAGTGAGCGGCTTAGGAACTGATGGTCACCGGCATTCTAAGGCTCGGCGGCGGCACCGGAGTGCACTAATGGACTCATCTCGGCACGGGGATCTCACTAGAGGGTTAAACCGGCGACGAACTTCAATTGACGGTGACAATGGCGAGCTTGAAGCGGCGAAGACGTTCGGGATGTCGGCGATGGTGGTGCTCTGGCGCTCTCCAGTGGAAACTAAGTTGTGGACGAGCTCCTACTCCTTCACGCGATCCCAACGAAAGCAACAACGACCCGAGACGATCACCAACGGCTACTGGCAGCACGGCTGAAGATGTCGACAACACCGAAGCTACGGTTTCTATGCGGCTGGGACGCTGCAAGCTTCCAGGCTAGGGTTTCGATTGGGATAGCAAGAGGGCGACCGGGAACACTATTTATAGCGGCGGAATGGCCAGGACCGGGCCCAAATTGGACATCGTTGGCGAAGGAAAGTTCTAGGGTTCGGGTCCGATTCAATCCCACTTTTTCCTCACTTTCCAAACGAATCTGCTAGACTTCCCAAAAAGAGTAACACAGAGAAATGATAGAGGAACAATTCCCCTCTATTGATTTGGCCGAGTAAGGAAAGAAACATCGAGATTGGAAAGGGGACGACGCTGGCGAAGGAAAGCGGGTGGCGCGAGGTTGAAGACGATCTTGACATGCAGGTCCCACCTTTCAGCGACACCAAGAGAGGAGAAGCAGCGGGTTGGATGGGCTGCTTGCGTGCACAGGACTGGGCCGACTTGGGCTGGATTCGGCCCAGGAGTTGAACAGACCTTTAAAAACCTTTTTCTTTTAAATTATTCACTGGAATGATATTTCATTTATTAAAAGTACTTCCCTAGCTCAAATAATTCCCAAAAAAAATCAAGAAAATACTTAAGAAGGTAAAGTATTTAATAAAATTTTATCTTGCACATTTTTATTTTGAGGTTTGTTAAGAGGAATTAACTTTTTTCTTAGACTTTTAATTCAATTTCTAAAAATGCATTAAAGGGATAAATTATTTTTTAGAGCATGAGAGTGGGGAAGCGCAGGGAAACGAGGCGATAAGGGTGGCCGAGGCACGCATGTCCGGGCACGGGCGCAGAAGGGGCAGCGACATGGGAGGAGCGGCAACGCGGGCGCGGGTGCGACGGCGGCGATGTGGGCGAGATGGCCGGGCTAATCGGAGGATGGGATTACAGGAGGGGTCGTCGGTTGTTAACACCGAAATTTGGAAATTGAATCCCTAAGTCTTTGCAAAGGTAAAGCAGAATTGGATCGGTTAGTTTGGCGAAGAAACAGAGGCCGCATCTGCTGAGAAGCGATCGGCTGTGAGGCCAATCGGCTAAGGTTGGATCGGACAAGGGCGGCCGATAGCCGATTCTACGATTGGAGAAGATAAAGCCGTTTCGGGTGCAACAGTTTGAAGATAGATAGAAGTTTCGGTTATTAGATTGCGCATTAAATGATATTGCCATCTATGGATAGAGTCCTGTAACGGCAATTGTATCTGTAATTTAGGAGTTTGTTTAAACTGTTAATTGTAATACGGCGTGGGTCCTTCCCGGGATAACGTCGCATTTTAAATAGTAGTTTAGATAGAGTCCAGGGTTTGTACGGATAATGTATTTTGGGTATAAATAGGACCCGAGACCCCCTGTAAATGACATTCAACACAATCAATCAAACTTTCGATGCATCGCCAACCTTTTTCTTCAGACGAGCAATTTGTTTGGCTACGGGCTGCATCGTTTCGATCCCCAAAACCTAGGTAAATGATTGTCATTAGTGGTATTGTCGAAACTTGGTTTCGGCAATATATTTTCTGGGGTCGCAGTCGAGATCGCCAAGCACAATGGGTTAGAAGAAGAAGAAGATTTAGACAGGTTCAGGCCCTCTCGTGAGGTAATACCCTACTCCTGTTTCGGTGGATTCGATCCGCCGAGTGTCTTTATTGATCTCGTGATCTAAAGCTCTTGCTTATGAAGTTGTATCTCAGATCTAGTGTTGGATCTCTGATCTCCTATCGGAATATCCCTCAAGGGACACCCCTTACCCCCCTTATATAGTCTTGGGAGGAAGGGTTTACAAGTCGGAAACCCTATCTTATTCTAAGTTGGTTTCCTCAATCTTACCAAACCGTGACTATAGGCCGATTGCCTTATCTTTATCGGCAACCGTAACACCCAAGTCAAGTTCGGCTTACAGATATGGCAGGCGCAATCTATCTCTACCTCCAGTCGGATAAGCTTGCCATGTAGATACCCGATTGCCACAATCTCCACAGTAGCCCCCGAGTCCTTTTAAGTCGACGAGACAACTCAACTTCAGACCAAAGCAGCACTCAACCAAAAAATCTGTTTGACCGAGTGCTTTTGGCGCCGAGTGATTCCATCATCTCTGCCTGAATCTTCCCGAGTGACTCCAAAGACTGTGAAGGGCTGAAAAATTTCTTAAAAATAAATATCTAGGTGCATCTCCGATGCACCTAATTAGGTGTAGCCCCGACTATGTGGTTAGTCAAAAATAGGCTAAGCATATAGTCAAGAACTATAAAAAATCATCTTCATGTAGATGCCTAGCTCATGCTAAAGCAATCATAGAAATCTCATTACCCGGCAAGTTCACACTTATCCGAGTGGATTTGCCCGAGTCATCTCAAAACAAATAATTCAATCAACCCTCATGGGTAAAAAGCACTCGGTAAGCTCTTGCTCATCCGAGTGGATTTGTCCGAGTAATCCCGAATAAATATTTCATTCATCCTCATGGGAAAACAAGTTCTTTCAATCATATGAAAAATATGACCAAGTTATTAAATAGCTTTTGCCATAATACTGGTCTCAATCTTATAAAGATCTTCACCAAGGTGGAAAATAAACAGCATTGGTAAGATTACCCGACCGAATGCCAAAAAACCAAACAACCCTTGTTCACCAAGGCAGCTATAAAAACTCAGCCGTTGGTCACCTTCCAAATTGCATCGTGCCGCTTCTCATGAAGTCGCAAACCGCGGTATGGAAGGATCTTTTAAGGTATAGGGCACTCGGACACGCGCATATTGCCGTGGCAAATCTGCTTAACTCATCCGCTTAAGTCCCTAAGGACACGTACGGACCACACCTTAGCCGGGCCGTAGATTTTCTTATGGGCTCGGCCCACTCACCGTAAAACCTAGCGCAACCCTCAAATCTTTCTATAAAGATGCGAGGTCGTCCCCGCCTCTTCATCTTCCAAACGATTCCCCTTTTCGTGGCACTGCTCACAGCTCACCGCGGAGAACCCTAGACTTGCGCGCTCCCAAATCCATCCATCTAAGAGCTCGCTTCGCAACAACCAGCCTCCACACCCAAATCTCCCACGTTCCATCGCCAAAGATCTAACTTTTTCCAGCGATCCACTTCCCATCAACCCATTCTCATGGCGGAGGAAAAAGGATTCCCTTCGACCAATGGGCCGCTTCGGAAGTGAGGGAATCTACCCTTAAGGAGATGGTGAAGCACGGCGTGCTTCCGCCAAAGGAACTCGTGGGATGGCGCCCGCGGCGGGGAGGACTTCCCGACCCCAAACACCGGTGAGCTCGTTGTCTTCACTTCCTTTTTCTATTGCGGGTTCAGCCTTCCCACCTCCGAGTTCTTCCGGGACTTCTAGACTATTACGGGCTTCACCTCTATCATCTCGAACCCCAACTCGATGCTTCACATAGCTCTCTTTATTCATGTGTGTGAAGCCTTTCTTGGCATTCTTCCTCACTTCAATCTATTCCGTCGTATGTTCTATCCGAAACCCCATCCGAACAAGGACCAACCTTGCGTTGTTGGCGGAGCAAGCTTCCAGCTTCGCGGATCTCTCCGCAAAGACTACTTTTCTATCCCTTTGAAATCTTCCAACAAAGGCTAGCACGCAGGCTGGTTCTACATCAGTAATCTCGAACCTAGCCTGCCCGCCTTTGTCGGTCTTCCTCCTGTCCCCAAGCCATCTTGGAGCACCGTCCCGGTAGCCCAAGATTGGGACGAAGCCAATGATCTGCTCGCGAAGATCCTGGCGATGAAGAAGAGGAATCTTTGCGGGGAACAAATCACTCGGCACTTCATCAGGTGCCGACTGGCGCCGATCAAGGAGCGGTCGAAGCCGGCCTTCGAGTATGAAGGCGGGACGGACCCCAATCGGGAAGACCCAGATCCACTCACATACGAGATCCTGAAGATCCGGATGTACAAACTCTTCTCGTCTGGGATAGCAGTTGAGCGGGCACTCATTCTGCCAATCCTTCCCTTCAGCATTCATCGACCTCCTCCTCCGGTAAGCCGATTGGTTGCTTCATAGTATCTTTCAAACTTGACGTCTTGTCTATTAATGCTGCACTTTCTCTCTTCTGCAGGAAAACGCCTCTATCACCTCCATGCCATATAAGGTGGCTCATGATGACGCGCCGCGTCGCCCCGCCAAGAAGTCGACTGGCGGGATCAAAATCCAAGCTGATCCAGTCGGGAAGCGGGCAGCGCCGAGTGAGGACTCGAACAAGCGCGCGAGCAAAAGGAGGCTGATCATCGAGGATTCGAATGACGATGTTCCGGCTCCTCAAGTCGAGACCCCGCCTCTAAGGCGATCGCCGCGGACGGCACCAAAGATCCACAGATCATCCAGGTATGCTCTGAAACCGAAGTCCTGAACTCTTTCGCGGAAAACTTTTCTTTATCTTCGCTGTATTCACTTTCAGAGGCCCCGGGACATAGATCCCGCCGGAGGGGTGAAGGGCCAACTCCGCCGCCGCTCCCGAAGTGCCAAGGCGTGCAGAGCCAAAACCCCGAGCCCGCAACCGAGTGCGAGCGTTCGGAGAAACAACCTTCGCCTCGAAGGAGGACGCCCCTAGGAAGGAGCCCCCGACTGCCAGTCGAGATATCCCGGCTGGAAAGAAGTCATCAACCGGGAGACCCGAGGCTGCGGCTCAGGCACCCCCGACTGGGGGTCACTCGGCGCAGAGCCCGAAGGAGAAGAGAACCAGCCCGGCCGCTCCACCTAGGCAGGCAGCCACCAAAACCGGTGAGACTCGCTTCGAAGCATTCCTTCGTTCTTTCAATTTTGAATCTTTCATGTCTTCATTTGTCTTTCTTGCTTGCTAGCCACGGTAGAAGAGATCCCTAGGTTGCGCCTTCCGAGACTGGGTTCCCCCAATCGAATCGAGTGGCGGGATTCGAAGGCGAGAGACAGGGCATCATCCTAGACCGGCAAGCCGAAAAAGATGAAAGGGATGCCCTTGTCGAGAGCCTGAATGAGGCGACCCGACTGCTCAACGTAAGCCTTTGTCTTTCTCTTCGATTATATCATCGTTATCTTTCAGTCGATCACTCCACTGCTTTCGTGTGCAGAAAGAATACTGCCGGTCAATGGCAAAATCTGAAGTGCTGGAGAAGCTGGTCCCCCACTTAAACTCCTTGAAGGACGTTCAGCGACAGCTGAAGGCAACTCGGGAGGAGGCCGCATCAAGGGAGGCGGCTTTAAGGAGGGAGATTGCGGAGCTTCGGGAAGCCAACCTCGACCTCCGCGGATCAATTGGGAGTAAGCCCGCCTCTGCCAGCCTCATCATGTTTCTCATGTTGATCTTGGCTATTGATGATCTTCTTTTGTTGTAGAAAATTCTTCGGAGGTTCACTCGCTTCAAGTCCAGCTGGAAGCGGTCAACCTTGACAAGGCCGAAATGGAGGCCGAATTTGAAGGTAATCTTCTTTGAAGTCGAATTTCGTGTGTTCTGTATTTCCGAGTGCTTTGAATGATCCGGGACTTTTTGCTTATAAGATGAAGACCCGAGCCCAATACGACGTCTTGCTTGGGCGGATCAAATCCAGCGACGAGATACGTGAAGAGGTTGCCAACGCCGCCACGCCGATCTTGCTGTCCTTGTTCGATCAAGGAGTTGGGGCCAGCTCGCCGGAGCCAATCGAGATCTTCGACAAGCTTCGGGGCTCCCGACCGCACTGGTCAACATCACCGAAGCAGCCAACATGGGGGCTGGTCTCGCTCTTGCACGACTGTCCTCTCTACCCCGAGTGGATATCCACTCGGCGGGGAGGGCTTCGCGAGGGAACAACAGACGAGCAGCCTTAGATATGCCGAGTGAGGCGCAAGAGGCAGCGAAGAAGATATCTCTGGATGTAGTGAACAACTTTAAGATCTGATTTGTATTCTGACTTTGTTTTGTAAATATCATGGAATCGTAACACTCTGATGTGGAACTTTGTGACTCTTTTAGTTTATTTATGTCAATGCCTTGATTCGAGCTTTTGCGTGAAATTTCTTAAGTAGTTTTCGTCTGGCTGTCATCAAGCCTAGGCTCGATTAGGTCATCGGAAAACTCTCGCCCTTAGACACCGAGCTCGAGTCGAAGGACATTAAACAATGATAAACCAAATTATGCACAAAAGTTGATGAGGAAAACTTGAGCTTTATTGACATGTGTACAGCCCCCGACTGCTAGCTCAAGAAGTCATCTTGCTTGAGGTTGGCAGTCAAGGAAAACATGAGGCCTTAGCCAAATTAGGCATAAAATTGTCGAAGATGCTCGATGTTCCAGAGTTCTCCACCATGGACCCGTCTTCGCGCTTTAGCCGGTAAGCTCCGGCCGAGTCACTTCGGCGATTATATACGGTCCTTCCCATAAGGGGGATAACTTGTGTCGGTCTTTGGTGGTCCGGATCTTGCGTAGGACCAGTCGCCAACAATGAAAGCTCGTGCTCGCACGTTGCGACCGTGGTATCTTCGAGCCCTTGAAGGTATTTAGCCGATTGGATGAGAGCCGCCTCACGGGCCTCTTCCAATCGGGTGAGGTCATCCACTCGGTCGGGTCGTAGCGTTCATCGTTGAAGCCGCGGACCCGGAGGGACTCATACTCCATCTCGTTTGGCAACATGGCTTCGCGCCATAGACCAAAAAGAAAGGAGTTTGGCCGGTGGCCCGACCGGGTGTGGTTCGCAGCGACCATAGAACCGAGGGAAGTTCTTGGACCCACTTGCCGGCGTAAGGGCTTAGCCGGTCAAAACGCGAGCCTTGATGCCTTGAAGGACCATGCCGTTTGCTCGCTCGACTTGCCCATTGCTTTTAGGGTGAGCTACCGATGCATAGCAGATCTTGATTCCGAAGTCTTCACTGAATTCCTTGAAGATGCCTCCCGTGAATTGAGTCCCATTATCGCTTATGATTTTGTTTGGGATGCCGAAGCGGTGCACAATGTTGAGGAAGAAGTCTCGTGCTTTGTCGCAGTGATTGTGGCGACCGGCTTGGCTTCAATCCACTTGGAGAACTTGTCGATTGCGACGAAGAGGTGTGTGAAACCTCCTGGAGCTTTCTTGAAAGGGCCAACCATGTCCAACCCCATACCGCGAACGGCCAGAAAGTGGGATCGTTTGAAGCTCCCGGGCCGGGACATGGCTTTGTCGGCGAAAACTGGCAGCCTTCGCAGGTTCTTACGACTTTATCCGCATCGGAGACCGCGGTAAGCCGAAGAATCCTTGTCTGTAAGCTTTGCCGACCAGAGTGCGTGCCGCCGCGTGGCTTCCGCATATGCCCGAGTGGATATCTTGGAGTAATTGTTTCCCTTCTTCGGGTGTGATGCACCTCATTAGAATTCCGAGGGGCTTCTCTTGTATAGATCGGAGTCGACCATGACGTACGCTTGGCAACGACGCCGACGCGTTCGCTTCATCCTGTCATCCGGCTCTTGCCGAGTTAAGAATTTGATGAGCGGCGTCCTCCGGTCGGTGTCGGTCATGGCGACTTCGTTGGCGGTTCGTTCGTTAGGAGCCGTCCTTGCCGTGACGGTTGGTTCGTAGAGATGTTCGACAAAGACGTCCGTTGGGGCAGCTTCGCGCTTAGATCCGAACGTGCTAGCTCATCGCGCTTCGTTGTTATGTCTCGGACATGTGAGAGTTCTAGCCCATCAAACTTGTCCTCAAGCTTGCGACCTCTTGTCGGTAGGCCTCCATAGTGTCATTTAAGCAGACCAGTCCTTCATCACTTGATTGACGACCACTGGGAATCGCCTTTCACGATAAGCCGACGTATCTCGAGTGAGACTGCGAGGCGCAACCATGTAGAAGAGCTTCGTACTCGGCGACGTTGTGTGAGGCGGAGAAGTGGAGGTGAAGGGCATATCTTAGCCTTTCCCGTCGGGAGATCAGACGACTCCCGCTCCCAAGCCGGTGATCCTCTTGGATCCGTCAAAGTGCATGGTCCAAGTGTTGGAGGTCTTCTCGAGGCACGTGTTCTTGCTGTTCACCCACTCGGCCAGAAGTCCGCTAAGGCTTGTGACTTAATGGACGTCCCGGGCTTAAAAGTTAAGTCCATGCATCGGCCGTTCTAGGGCCCACTTGGCGATACGCCCGGTTGCCTCGCGGTTGTGGATGACGTCGTCGAGTGGGAAAGAGGTGACGACGGTGACCGAGTGACCCCGAAAGTAGTGCGCCAATTTTCTTGCGGTTATTAGAACACCATAAAGCAATTTTTGTACCGAGGGTAGCGGATTTTGGCTCCCGCCAATACTTCGCTAACAAAGTAGATTGGCCTTTGAATCTTCGGCCCGTCCTTCTTCCTCGCGTTCAACCACAAGGACCGTACTAACCACTTGGTGAGTGGCTGAGACGTACAGCAACAGGGGTTCCTGGGGCTGAGGCGAAGCCAGGACGGGTGGCGTGGTGAGGAATTCTTTGAAATCTTCAAAGGCCTTGTCGGCTTCTGTGGTCCACTGGAAGTCGTCCGTCTTCTTTAGCACCGAAGAAGGGCATGCCTCATTCGCCGAGTCGGGATATGAAACGGCTTAGTGCCGCCATGCAGCCAAGTGAGCTTCGGACGTCTTTCCGGTTACTCGGGGTTTCATGTTTAAGATAGCGTTGATCTTCTCTGGATTTGCTTCAATGCCGCGATGTGATACCATGAAGCCGAGCAGCTTGCCCGATGGGACGCCGAAGGTGCACTTCTCCGGTTCAACTTCATTCTCAAGGCCCGGATGTTTGCAAAGGTTTCTTCTAAGTCGGCGATCAGGTCTTCTTTTTGCTTGGACTTGATGACGACATCGTCGACGTAAGCTTCAACGTTCTTGCCGATCTGCGTCCTGGAAACATCTTTGGATCATGCGTTGGTATGTGGCTTCGGCGTTTTTCAGTGCCGAAAGGCATGGTGATGTAGCAAGAGGCCCCGAATGGCGTGATGAACGATGTCTTCAAGCAATGGATTCTTTCAAGCTGATCCGATGGTAGCCCGAGTAGCATCCAAGAAGCTCAGGAGTTCGCAGCTGCCGTTGAGTCGACGACTTGGTCGATACGAGGCAGCCCGAACGGGTCTTTGGGGCAGGCTTTGTTGAGGTCGGTGTAGTCAACGCACATGCGCCATTGCCCCGTCTTCTTGCGGACCAGGACTCGGGTTGGCTAACCGGTCGGGATGAAGGACTTCTTTAATGAAGCCGCAGCAGCCAAGAGCTTTGCAAGTTCTTCTTTGATCGCGTCTTTTCGATCCCGTGCGAACTCGCGTAATCGTTGTTTTATTGGTTTGGCGTCATCTTTGACGTCCAAAGAGTGCTCGATCACCTCCCTAGAAATTCCGGCATATCGATGGTTTCCAAGCAAAACATCTTTATTATTTTGGAGGAAGGTGATGAGCGCGCTTTCCTATTTGGGATCTAGGTCGGCGCCGATTACAGCTTTTGGAGGGATCGAAGAATCAAGGGAGATCTTCTTGGTCTTGGCGTCGCCGGATCCCGATTTGGCTATCTTCTTCGCGGGACTTCGCCTCTCGCCGAAGTCGATGCAGCCAATCGGACTTCTTGTTGGCCACGTAATCTCTCGCGAGATTGGGCCATGTCGCAGCTCTCCTTGTCGCAGTGAAGGCTTGCTTCACGTCGCCGCGAAGAGTGATGACGCCGTTGGGACCCGGCATCTTCATGCGAGGTAAGTGTAGTGAGGGATCGCCATGAACTTGGCAAGCGCAGCCTTCCGATGATGGCATGATATGTCGTTTCAAGTCGGCCACCTCAAAGGTGACGTTCTCCGTTCGGAAGTTCTCTCGGGCCCGAAGGTGACTGGGAGGGAGATGTGCCCGAGTGGTGTTGAAGACAGCCCCGGGATAACTCCGTGGAAGGGGCTGAGCTTGCTTTCGCTTGGCCCCTGGATTCGCATCTCATCCATGGTCTTGGCAAACAGATATTGAGGGCGCTGCCCCATCGATGAGGACGCGCTTAAGCTCGATATTGCGGACCACGGGGTCCAAGACGAGTGGATAGCGCCCGATGAACCACTCGGTCGGGATGATCCGAGCGGTCAAAGGTGATGGCCACTTCCGACCATCGCAGATATCGAGGGACTTCGGGTTGAGCCGCATTGACCTCCCGGTCGGTTAGCTTTTGTTTCCTCTTGGACTCATAGGCTAGCGGACCCCGAAGATGTGGTTGAGCTCCCCACCGGGTCATGAAAAGGTTCGGCATTTTCAGCCGTGTTGTTCTTCTTGGCGCCGGACGGGCCAGCCTCGTCGCCGGCTTCTTGTTGAGTCGCGCCACAGATATTGTTCAAAAACCGCTTGTAGATAAAGCGCCCCTTCGCCGCGTGCTTATGATTCGGATGGTGGGTGCACTGGGCGTTCATGATGGCGTCGTAGGCGGCGACTCGGGGACGGCGTTTAGTGTTGGAGGTCGCAGCCACTAGATCTTCCGATCGACGCTTGCGATCTTTCTGGCCTTGGTTGCCATTGTTGCCGCCATCCTTCTTAGGATTTCGGCTTCCTCCTGCTTGCTTGTCCTCCCTTCTGTCGGGCCGGTCTTGACGGGCGGCCTTAATGGCGTCGTTGGATTTGGCGTATGAGTTCGCCGTCTCGAACATTTGTTTCACCGTCTTCGGTGGTTTGCGCCCGAACTTGCCGATAAGCAGCTCATCACGGACTCCCTTCTCGGAAGGCGGCGATGATGATGTCATCGGTGATGTTCGGGATCTTGTTGCGCTTCTCGGAGAAACGCCGAATGTAATCCTTCAAGGGCTCGTCCGGCTTCTGGATGACGTTGTTGTGGAGATTGTGGCAATCGGGTATCCACATGGCAAGCTTATCCGACTGGAGGTAGGGATAGATTGCGCCTCGCTATATTTGTAAGCCGAACTTGACTTAGGTGTTACGGTTGCCGATAGAGATAAGGCAATCGGCCTATAGTCACGGTTTGGTAAGATTGAGGAAACCGTCTTAGAGTAAGATAGGGTTTCCGACTTGTAAACCCTTCCTCCCAAGACTATATAAGGGGGTAAGGGGCGTCCCTTGAGGGATATTCCAATACTAGATCTGAGATACAACTTCATAAGCAAGAGCTTTAGATCACGAGATCAATAAAGACACTCGGCGGATCGAATCCACCGAAACAGAGTAGGGTATTACCTCACGAGAGGGCCCGAACCTATCTAAATCTTCTTCTTCTTCTAACCCATTGTGCTTGGCGATCTCGATCCGACCCTAAAATATATTGCCGAAACCAAGTTTCGACGCTGGCGCGCTAGGTAGGGGGCCGCGCGTCGAGACTTCTTCAACAATCTCGCCGACAAGCGTGATGGGATCTCCTTCAAGACTCGGCGACTTCGCCGCCAACTTCGCCGGCGACTCCTCCTCGACTCGGATTCGAACCGCGAAGGGAAAACCTACTCGGCGCCGCTTCGGGCTCTCCAACAGCGCCGAGATCTTCGACAACATCTTGAAGACCAAGATGCGATCCACCTTCTCCGACGACGGACTTTACTCGGCGTCATTCGGATTATCGGATGCCGACGAGATCTGCGCCAATCTTCTCGCCTCCCGACGGAAGCAATCTACTCACCAAGACCTCTCGGTGCCGTTTGGGTTACCAAACGTCGCCAAGATCTACAATAACTACTCTCTCCCGAGTTGGAGGCGATCCACTGGAGGAGCCCGATCCCCCAAGCTCCGACTCGACCGGAACGATCCGATCCGGGTTACCCAGATCAAGGGAGGTCGCCGCCATCCTCCCGTCCTTTGGCTCCCGTTCATCTTCGAGCTCAACGGATACCTCGCTCCGCCGGCTTGACAATCTCTACGGCATCCCTTCGACGAAGCCGACAACTCCGACGCCATATGAACTGCGAGCCGAAATGCTTCGACGCCCTCATGGCCGAGCCGGATGAGTCCGACTCAGCCATGGCCGAAGGCTTGCCGAAGAGGAGCGAGCCGAGTGGAGCTTGAACGCAAGACAGCCGAAGAAGACAAACAACGCAAAGATGAGGCCGACAAAAGGAAGCGGATCTCGCGTGCGGCCGGACGATCTCGCCTGAGGCCATCCTCCAAACACGGGTTCGTAACACCAATGTCTTCCACGCCACGCAGGAACGTTGTCGCCGCACTCACGCTCTTGGATACCGTCATGGAGACGGCTCCGCCAACGTGACTCCTATACTGGATAAGATCAAGACCATCGTTGCCGCCACGGCTAACGGCCCTCCCACCACTTCGGCAAGAAGGCCGATCGAATCCGTGGCCGAAACGCCCGACAAGAGCCGGCTCCCACCCCTAAGGTCAGAGACTACAGGAGGCCCGAGCCGGCCTCGGCGTCAACTAGGCCAAGAGGCCCACCTCCCGAGTCCACCCCGAGGCACCAAGAGCGACGGCTGACTCCCGCCGCAAACGACATGGACGTCCACCCGTCCACCACCGAGTCCGCCGCAATGGGCCCAGCCTACCCAACCAGCCAAAGACCCCGCCGAGTGATCTGCGGGAAGTCCTCGACCGCCGCTACCAAGAGCGCGACCGTCGCACTCAGAAGATCGGAGGGGATCACCCGATAGCGGCGACGATGGAGTACCGGCCTTCACTCGAGCTCCGCCGAGTGCATTGGCCGAGTGGCTTTAAGCCAACGGGGATAGAAAGGTACGATGGCAAAACCGACCCCGAATCTTGGTTAACTCGTATATACTCTTGCCATCCGAGCCGCAGTGGCGACAACAAAGCCATGGCCAACTACCGCCCGTGGCCCTCGCAAACTCAGCCAAATTGGCTCACCACTCGCCAAGAGGCTCAATCGGCTCGTGGAGCGAGCCGAGGGACCACTTCATCGCCAACTTCCAAGGCACCTTCGAGAGGCCCGCACGCACTTTGACCTCTACAATGTCATCCGTGCCGGACGAGCCTCGAAGGATTACATCCGTCGCTTCTCCGAGAAGCGCAACAAGATCCCGAACATCACCGATGACATCATCATCGCCGCCTTCCGTGGGAGTCCGTGATGAGCCGCTTATCGGCAAGTTCGGACGCAAGCCACCGAAGACGGTGAAGCGTATGTTTGAGACGGCGAATTCATACGCCAAATCAAACGACGCCATCAAAGCCGCCCGTCAAGACCGGCCCGACAAGAGAGAGGACAAGCAAGCAGAGGAAGCCGAAATCCTAAGAAGGATGGCGGCAACAAAGCAACTGTGGCCCGAAAGATCGCAAGCGCCGATCCAAGACCCGTGGCCGCAACCTCCAATACTCAACGCCGCCCCCGAGTCGCCGCCACGACGCCATCATGAACGCCCAATGCACCCACCATCCGAATCACAAGCACGCGGCGAAGGATCGCTTTATCTACAAGCGCCACAAAGACGCTGGCGCACTCAACAAGAAGCCGATCGACGAGGCTGGTCCATCCGACGCCAAGAAGAACAACGCGCTGAAAATGCCGAACCTTTTCAAGATCCAAGTGGGGAGCTCAACCACATCTTCGGGGCCCGTTAGCTTATGAATCCAAGAGGAAACAAAAGCTAACCGACCGGGAGGTCAACGCGGCTCAACCCGAAGTCCCGCATTCCGCGATGGTCGGAAGTGGCCATCACCTTTGACCGCTCGGATCATCCCGACCGAGTGGTTCATCCAAGGCGCTATCCACTCGTCCCGGACCCCGTGGTCCGCAATATCGCTCAAGCGCGTCCTCATCGATGGAGGCAGCACCCTCAACATCCCGTTCGCCAAGACCATGGACGAAATGCGATCCCGAGGGCCGAACTAAAAGCAAGCTCAGCCCCTTTTCACGGAGTTATCCTGGGGCTGTCTTCAACTCCACTCGGGCATATCTCCTCCCAGTCACCTTCGGAGCCCGAGAGAACTTCCGAACGGAGAACGTCACCTTCGAGGTGGCCGACTTCAAACGGCGTATCATGCCATCATCGGAAGACCTGCGCTTGCCATGTTCATGGCGATCCCTCACTACACTTACCTCTCGCATGAAGATGCCGGTCCCAACGGCGTCATCACTCTTCGCAGCGATGTGAAGCAAGCCTTCACCTGCGACAAGGAGAGCTGCGACATGGCCCAATCTCGCGAGAGATTACGTGGCCAACAAGAAGTCCGATTGGCTGCATCAACTTCGGCAGAGGGCGAAGTCCCCGAAGAAGATAGCCAAATCGGGATCCGCGACGCCAAGACCAAGAAGATCTCCCTTGATTCGTCCGATCCCTCCAAAACCGCCGTAATCGGCGCCGACCTAGATCCTAAATAGGAAAGCGCGCTCGTCACCTTCCTCCAAAATAATAAAGATGTTTTTGCTTGGAAACCATCCGATATGCCCGGAATTCCTAGGGAGGTGATCGAGCACTCTTGAACGTCAAAGATGACGCCAAACCAATAAAACAACGATTACGCAGGTTCGCACAGGATCGAAAAGACGCGATCAAAGAAGAACTCGCAAAGCTCTTGGCTCGCCGGCTTCATTAAAGAAGTCCTTCATCCCGACCGCTAGCCAATCCAGCCTTGGTCCGCAAGAAGACGGGCAAGGCGCATGTGCGTCGATTACACCGACCTCAACAAAGCCTCGCCCCAAAGATCCATTCGGGCTACCTCGTATCGACCAAGTTGTCGACTCAACACCGGCTGCGAACTCCCGAGCTTCTTGGATTGTTACTCGGGCTATCACCGATCAGTCCGAAAGAATCCGACCGCTTGAAGACATCTTTCATCACGCCGTTCGGGCCTATCTACATCACCATGCCTTTCGGCCGAAGAACGCCGGAGCTACATACCAACGCATGATCCAAAGATGCTTCCAGACGCAGATCGGCAAAAACGTTGAAGCTTATGTCGACGATGTTGTCATTAAGACCAAGCGAAAGAAGACCTGATCGCCGACTTAGAAGAAACCTTTGCAAACATCCGGGCCTTCGAATGAAGTTGAACCCGAGAAGTGCACCTTCGGCGTCCCATCAGTGAAACCGCTCGGCTTCATGGTATCACACCGCGGCATTGAAGCAAACCGAGAAGATCAACGCCATCTTAAACATGAAGCCCCGAGTAATCGTAAAGACGTCCAAAAGCTCACCGGCGCATGGCGGCACCGAGCCGTTTCATATCCCGACTCGGCGAGCGAGGCATGCCCTTCTTCAGCCGCCAAGAAGACAGACGACTTCCAAGGACCACGTAAGCGACAAGGCCTTTGAAGATTTCAAAGAGTTCCTTACCACGCCACCCGTCCCGGCTTCGCCTCACCCCCAGAACCCCTCTTGCCGTACGTCTCACCACTCACCAAGTGGTCGCACGGTCCTTGTGGTTGAACGAGAAGAAGAAGGACGGCCCAAGATTCAAAGACCAATTTACTTTGTCAAAGTATTGGCAGGAGCCAAAATCCGATACCCCTGTGTACAAAAATTGCTTTATGGTGTTCTAATAACCGCGAGGAAATTGGCACACTACTTTCGTGGTCACTCGGTCACCGTCATCACCTCTTTCCACTCGGCGACGTCATCCACAACCGCGAGGCAACCGGCGCATCGCCAAGTGGGCCCAGAACCGATGCCGCCGGACTTAACTTTTAAGCCTGTGACGTCCATTAAGTCACAAGCCTTAGCGGACTTCCGGCCGAGTGGACTCGAATGAAGAAGAACACGTACCTCGGGAAGGCCTCCAACACTGGACCATGCACTTCGACGGATCCAAGAGGATCACCGGCTTGGGAGCAGGAGTTGTGCTTATCTCCCCGATCGGGGAAAGGCTAAGATATGTCCTTCACCTCCACTTCTCCGCATCACACAACGTCGCCGAATACGAAGCTCTTTTACATGGACTGCGCCTTGCGGTCTCACTCGGGATTCGATGGCTTATTGTGAAAGGCGACTCCACTGGTCGTCAATCAAGTGATGAAAGACTGGTCTTGCTTAAACGACACTATGGAGGCCTACCGACAAGAGGTCCGCAAACTTGAGGACAAGTTTGACGGACTCGAACTCTCACATGTCCCGAGACATAACAACGAAGCCGCCGACGAGCTAGCGCTGGATCTAAGCGCGGCCGCTCCAACAGATGTCTTTGTCGAACATCTCTACGAGCCAACCGTCACGGCAAAGACAACTCCCAACGAGCAAACCACGAACGAAGTCACCATGATCGATACCGACCGGAGGACGCCGCTCATCAAATTCTTAACTCAAGCAAGAGCGCTGGATGACCGGATGAAGCGTAACGCGTCCGCGTCGCCGCCAAGCATACGTCATGGTCGACTCCGACCTATACAAGAGAAGCCCTCGGAATTCTAATGAGGTGCATCACACCAAGAAGGGAAACAATTACTCCAAGATATCCACTCGGGCATATGCGGAAGCCACGCGGCAGCCTCGCACTCGGTCGGAAAGCTTACGGCAAGGATTCTTCGCTTACCGCGGTCTCCGACGCGGAAAAGTCGTAAGAACCCGCGAAGGCTGCCAGTTTTCGCCCGACAAACCCATGTCCCGCCCAGAGCTCCAAACAATTCCGCTTTCCCGGCCGTTCGCGTATGGGGCTGGACATGGTTGGTCCTTTCAAGAAAGCTCCGGAGGTTTCACACACCTCTTCGTCGCAATCGACAAGTTCTCCAAGTGGATTGAAGCCAAGCCGGTTGCTACAATCACGCGACAAAGCGCGGGACTTTTTCCTTAACATCGTGCACCGCTTCGGCGTCCCAAACAAATCATAACCGATAATGGGACTCAATTCACGGGAGGCATCTTCAAGGAATTCTCGCAAGACTTCGGAATCAAGATCTCGCTATGCATCGCAGCCCACCCTAAAAGCAACGGGCGAGTCGAGCGAGCAAACGGCATGGTCCTCCAAGGCATCAAGGCTCGCGTCTTCGACCGCCTAAGCCCTTACGCCGGCAAGTGGGTCCAAGAACTTCCCTCGGTTCTATGGTCACCGCGAACCACTCCCGGCCGGGCCACCGGCCAAACTCCTTTCTTTTTGGTCTATGGCGCGAAGCCATGTTGCCAAACGAGATGGAGTATGAGTCCTCCGGTCCGCAGCTTCAACGATGAACGCTACGACATCAACCGAGTGGATGACTCACCCGATTGGAAGAGGCCCGCGAGGCGCCCTCATCCACGGCCAAATACCTTCAAGGGCTCAAGATACCACGGCGCAACGTGCGAGCACGGCCATTGTTGGCGACCCGGTCCTACGCAAGATCCGTGACCACCAAAGACCGACATAAGTTATCTCCCTTATGGGAAGGACCCTTTATAATCGCCGAAGTGACTCGGCCTGCTTACCGGCCAAAGCGCGAAGACGGGTCCATGGTGGAGAACTCCCGGAACATCGAGCATCTTCGGCGGTTTTACGCCTAATTTGGCTAAGGCCTCATGTTTTCCTTGACTGCCAACCTCAAGCAAGATGACTTCTTGAGCTAGCAATCGGGCGATACACATATCAATAAAGCTCGAATTTTCTCGTCAAATTTTTGTGCATAATTTGGTTTATCATTGTTTAATGTCCTTCGACTCGAGCTCGTGTCTAAGGACCGAGAGTTTTCCGATGACCTAATCGAGCCTAGGCTTGATGACAAATGAGCGAAAACTACTTAAGAAATTTCACGCAAAGGCTCGAATCAAGGCATTGACATAAATAAACTAAAAATAGTCACAAAGATTTCATGTCAAGAGTGTTACGATTACATGACATTCATAAAGCAAAGTCAAAATACGTTCGAGTTTAAAATTGTTTACTACATCTAAAGAGATCTTCTTCGCCGCCTCTGCGCCTCGCCGAGCATATCTAAGGCCTGCTCGTCTGTTGTCCCTCAAAGCCCTCCCCGATTGAATGAATATCCACTGGGGTAGAGGGACTTGGTCTCGTGCAAGAGCCGACCAGCCCCCATGTTGGCCGCTTCGGTGATGTTTTTTAGATACCGCTCGGGAGCGCCTGGAGCTTGTCGAAGATCTCGATTGGCCCTGCCGAGCCGACCCCAACCCCTTGATCAAACAAGGCTGCCAAGATCGGCGTGGCGCATTGGCGACCTCTTCCCGTATCTCGTCGCTGGATTTGATCCGCCCGAGTAAGACGTCATCGGGGCTCGGGTCTTCATCTTATAAGTGCAAGGAGTTCCGGATCGTTCAAAGCACTCGGGAATGAAGCAAAGACATGAGATTCAACTTCAAAGAAGGTTACCTTCAAATTCGGCCTCCATTTCGGCCTTGTCAAGGCTGACCGCTTCCACTGACTTGAAGCGAGTGGACCTCTCAAGAATTTTCTACAACGAAAGAGGATTATCAATAGACAAGATCAACAAAAGAATCATGATGAAGCCGGGAGAGGCGGCTTACTTCCAATTGATCCGCGGAGGTCGAGGTTCGCTTCCGAAGCTCCGAGATCTCCTCCTTAAAGCGGCCTCCTTGAAGCGGCCTCTCCCGAGTGACCTTCACTGCCGCTGAACGTCCTCCAAGGAGTTTAAGTGAGGCA